>JAKSZT010054477.1:1255178-1308695 GCA_026826555.1 Tolypeutes matacus | reverse complement strand
AAAAAAAAAAAAAAAAAAAAAAAAAAAAAAAAAAAAGAATTCTGTATCCAGCAAAAATGACATTCAAAAATGAGGGAGAGTTCAAAATATTCACAGATAAACAGAAATTAAGAGAGTTTGTCAACAAGAAACTTGCCCTTCAAGAATTGCTAAAAGGAGTTCTGCAGGTTGAAAGGGAAAAAACAAGAGAGAGAAGGATGGAGGAGAGTACAGAAAGGAAAATTATTAGTAAGAATAACTAAGAGGAAAAGAAGAGAAATAAAAACAAAATATGACATATATAAACCTAAAGAAAATATAGCTAATGTAAGTACTACCTTGACAGTAATAACATTGAATGTTAATGGATTAAACTTTTCAGTCAAGAGACAAAGATTGGCAAAATGGATAAGGAAATATGACCCATTTTATATGCTGTCTACAAGAAACTCACCTTAGACCCAGGGACACAAGTAAGTTGCAAGTGAATGGTTGGAAAATTATTTTACATGCAAACAGTAACCAAAAATGTACAGGAGTAGCTATAAAAATATCAGAGAAAATAGACTTTAAAGGAAAAACAATGGTAAAAAACAAAGGACCCTATATATTAATTAAAAAAGCTATTTATTATGGAGAAAGAACAATCATAAACATTTATGCACTTAATCAGGGTGCCCCAAAACACATGAGACAAATATTGGAAAATCTAAGTGGAGAAATAAATGCCTCTATAATTATAGTGGAGGACTATAATACACCATATCACCATTAGACAGAACATCTTTATAGGGGATCAATAAAGAAATAGAGAACTTGAATAATATGTTACAGGATCCAGACCTAATAGACATATACAGAACATTACAGCCAAGTACAGCAGGATATACATACTTCTTGAATGCACATGGATCATTCTCCAGGATAAACCACATGCTAGGTCATAGAACAACTCTCAATGAATTCAGAAAGATTGAAATTATACAAAGTAGTTCCTCTGACCACAATGGAATCAAGCTGATAATCAATAAGGGGCAGAGAACCAGAATAGGCACAAAGAAATGGATGTTAAACAACACAATCTTAGACAATCAGTGGGTCAAGGAGGAAATTGCAAAAGAAAAAAAAATGACCTTGAACTTAACGAAAATGAGAACACAACATATCAAAATCTATCAGATGCAGAAAAAGCAGTGCTGAGAGGGAAATTTATAGTTATAAATGCCCATATAAAAAAGAAGAAAGAGCTAAAATCAAAGACCTAACTGCACTCATGGAGGAACTAAAAAAGAACAACAAACTAATCCTAAAGCAAGCAGAAAGAAGGAAATAGCAAAGATTAGAACAAAGCTAAATGAAATTGAGAATAAAATAACACTAGAAAAAAATTAACAAAAGCTGGTACTTTGAGAAGATTAATAAAATTGACAAACCCTTAGCTAGACTAACAAAGAAAAAAGAGAGAAAATGCAAATACATAAAATAAAAATTGACGGAGGTGATATCACCACTGATCCCTCAGAAATGAAAAGTATCATAAGAGAATACTTTGAAAAATTGTACACCAACAAGATGGATAACTTAGATGAAATGGACAAATTTCTAGAAACACACAAGCAGCCTATTGATGAAAGATGAAATTGATGAGCTCAACAGACCAATCACAAGTAATGAGATTGAATTGCTCATCAAAACCTCCTAGCTAAGAAGAGCCTAACACCAGATGGCTTCACAGGTGATTCTACCATTCATTCCAGAATGAACTAAAACTGATCCTGCTTAAACTCTTCCAAAAAATAGAAGTGAAGGGAACATTGTCTAACTCATTCTTTGGTGCGAACATCACCCTAAAACCAAAGCTAAGCAAAGATGCCATGAGAAAGGAAAACTATAGACCAATCTCGCTAATGAAACTAGATACTAAAATCCTAGTGTGTTTCATACCTGGTATGCAAGGATAATTCAACATAACAAAATTAAACAATGTAATACACCACATTAACAGATCAAAAGAAAAAAGTCACATGATCATTTCTATTGATGCAGAAAAAAAAATCATTTGACAAAATACAGCCTTTAGTATTTCATCATTGAATATGATGTTAGCTGTGGGTTTTTCATAAATACCTTTTATCATGTTGAGAAAGTTTCTTTCTATTTCTATCTTTTGAAGTGTTTTATCAAGAAAGGATGCTGGAGTCAGGTTGTGTGTGAATCTCCTGATATTTCTTCTTAACATGTGTTGTTATACATACTGCTAGTAGGTCATATGGTTAAAGAAATAATCAAATTAACAAAAGTAATATTGATATTGAATTTCTTCCTCAGGAGGAGATAATTCCCTTTATCTTTGCCCCAAACAGTAAAAGTTCTAGCCTCATTAAGACTATTGGCTTTGATAAATTAAGGAGAAATATAAAACACTGAAGCTTTTGCTTTTCTGTCTTCTAAAACTGCAACACTGAGGATCTGGGATAAATACATTTTCCTTAATGAATTATAAACTTGTATGTATTCCATAATAATGCAAAGTGAAACATTGCCTGATAAAACAAGGCTTTAGAAAATATTTTAGGATAAAATGCTCCAGACAGGGCAAAAGAGAAAATGAATTAATATTTATTTTCTTCACTCTTCTTTTTATCATAAGTGACCCTTGAGGAGTAGATCTATTAGTATAAATGAGTTTTTTATATCAGGAGAGATGACATTCAAATAAAGAAATGGGCCTTCCATAAAAGTTAGACCTGTCGAATATATTGCTACATCATAAAGGATAAATGAAGTTACCTGATTTTCACTACTATAAATTAATTTAAACATTCAAAAAATTGGAATATTGTATCTGTTCAGAATTTCAAATTTCTTCTGATGAGAAGCCATCTGTAATTTCTTATGTAATTTACTAGTTTATCTAATGACCTTCATAATTTGGCTTTATTTTGCCAATAAAATTTAACAACTCTTACTTTTACAGGTCCTTCAGCCTGGCTCAAACAACTTAAAATGAGATTAACATATAATATGTTATAATCCTGATGAAACTCTGCCTCTATCTATTAGTATTTTATTATCTAATAATAATGTTAATTCATGTAGAGAAGTGAACTTTAATGTATTCCAAATTCCTTCAGGAATCTAGGCCATTGAAAAAATCTAATGAGGTTAATTACTTAGAGTAAAGAGTATTGTTAATGAAAGAACCACTTTAAATTCTATCCATGTAACAATATATAGTAACTGTCTTCAAGGGGATTAATAACCTAACCTAAAGTCTAACTAGGACCACAATATACCTTCGGGTATGTTGCGGCTGTTCACTGATGGATTCAGAGAGAGTGTTTAGTAATGCTTTGTGAGCAGCAATTCCTTAATACTTCCTATCCTGTAGAATGTAATAGCAGTAGTGGCAATCAATAATTCTGATAACCTAATAGAAAATTCTATTCTTGAAGAATTCTATTGGGAATGTATTTTTCTTTACCCAGATAATGAACCTGACATTAGATTGAATTTTATTTCACTTGATTGGGATAAACAAGATCAGTTCAATCAGATATATCTTCAAAATCAAATTTTACTATAACCTTTTCACTAATTAATTAAGACAGCTGTATCATTAAGTCAAATGGACAATAATAAACCTGGTATAATCTAAGAAAATCTTCCTTTCATACCAAGAATAGGCCATTTACAAAATACTCTCATAATCTATATTCAAAACAAGCAAATTGAAAAATAAAGTCCAGGACACAAGTTTTCTAAATGCTAACCTAGTTGGTGTTAGGTAGCTAAAATAGTTTTTTATTCACTAAGGCTTTCATTATTCACTCTACTGTGTGACATTGTCTATGTGAATTTGGTGCTGTTTGCTCTTGAGAATTTGGATGAAGACACATGCCACAACCAGTTCATTACAAATATGCCTTAGGGATGTTTTTCAGCAAAAACTATAATCTGAGCCAAATAATTAGAATAATTTGAAATGCAATGCAAATAATATATATTTTCCTTAGATGACAATTCCTAAATGCAAAACAGTGGACAATGCCTCTTTGAGCTCACTGAGGTTGTCAGGTAAGAGTTGTCAGGTAAGGTTCTCTATTTTTTACCTAGAAGCATTTTCATTTTTAAAATTTAAAATACCTATATCTCTGTCTCTTCCCTGTCAAACAATCAAGTTTACTTCGTTGGCTCATGATTATTTCAATAAAGATAACTCCCCCTGTGCTTCCTTATGGTTGTTTTATCCTCTCCAATTCCTTGGCAGCTGCTCAAATCTTACAATAGCATTATGAAAGTATACACAAATGATAAATTCAATAAGAATACAATAAGTGTATAAATAAAAAGATTGTAAAAGTAGTAGTCCAGCATACAGATGATTAAGTAGCAAGTGGTGATGGGTATTAAAAAAACATTTTGCACTAATGAAACCATTCTCAGTTGATTGGGAGTTAACCTTTGAGAAACTGAATTCATAAGATAGTTCGAATTATTTGAGAGAGCTTTAAAGTGAAATGGGATTTAGATAAGATTTAGCTAGGAAGAGAGATCCCAGGTGGATGAGATGAAATGGTATGAGCAATAAAGCAGAGGAAGGGATTGTCCACACAAATGGGGGATGGATTCTTAAGCAGTATAGGTGGAAAAGGGCAGTGAATCTCAACCATGACTGCACACTGGAATCATCGGGAGAACTTTTAAATACTAACGGCTATTCATAGAGATTCCAATTTGATGTAGCTGGAGTGAATTCTAGGCATATAACCTATAACATATATTTGTTTTTAAGATTATCCAAATCTATTCAATAAATAAATGTGTAGTTTGTAAAACGTAGTCAAAATCTTTTAAGATATTTAAGTGTAATATCTTAAAAGTAAAAGATCACTTTTCAGACAAGCAGAATTCATGGTATGTGTTAATCATAAGTTAAGCAGAAAGATTAGATGTGTTAAGTATAAGCAGTTAGCAAGTAGAATACTTGTGTTAAAAAAAGATATAGAAGGAAGTGCCAGGAATTACCTTATACTCATTAGTCTCTTACATACTAAATATACATGAAACTAAATATACAGGAAACACTTGATAGTCTCATGGTCTTAATTTGACTGCACAACAATGACACTTATTCTGCTCCATTTGTCCTCTGCCCAAAAAACATAATGGAAACCTATGGCGGTTTGTGAGACTTCTTGGCATGCAACAGCTATAAAAAGTAATAATTGTCCCTTGTTTCTCTCTGATAGAGCAAGAATATGTTATTGGTCCTAGCTGCCTTCCATGTGTGAGCCCCTTTGCTCAAACTTTAATTCTGGCCATTTTAATTACAACATTAGTGGGGAAGGCTGATGTGGCAGATGGAGATACTGAATATTTGAACAATGATTACCCCAGTATTCAGGTATGATTCTTTCCATCCCACTTGCATGCTATCCTAAGTCTGTTAACCCATTTCTCACGCTATATTTAAAATTGATTTAATAGTCATGTGATTTGAGAATTTTAGTTTAGTCTGTGAGCTTTTCCATTCTTTGACCTCTGATATATCCTACTTGGTATCAAATTTGGAGATCACCATTGCAACAAGGTAATTATCCATACAACATAACAAAGTATACTTTAATGTTCTCCAAATGGTTCTGATATGCAGCTAGTTTGAGAACAACTAGGATAGAGAGTTTGGAGTTCAGAAGGTAAATTGCAAATCATAGAGAGATTTGGATATGAAATTAAGAGATTTATATTTTATTACATTGGAAATTGGGAATCCTTGAAATACAAGAATAACGTTATGAAACACTTGCTTTTCAAAGACTGACTTGACAGTGGCATGAAAATGAGACTGGATAGGGAGATTATACAAGCCTTGCAATGAAATAGAAGAAAAGTTCATCATGGTGAAATGAACCTGGTATAGCAAAGTAGGATTTGGAAAGAATAGAAAGGATATCTAGGTGACTGGATGAATTTTGTGATCCATCCACTTCTTAATCCATATTATGAGACCAGAATTACCCAGATATAAAAACACACAAAGACATTACCAGAAAATAAAACTACAGACCAATATCTCTTATTAACCTAAATTCAAAAAATAATTAATAAAATTCGTAACAAAATATTAACAAATATAATTCAGCAATATATAAAAAGACTATACCATGAAAAAGTGTGGTTTATGCTAGGAAGGCAAGGTTGATTTAATTCTTGAGATTAAATCAGCTCCAATTTTTCTGGGACTGTCTCAGTTTTAGCTCTAAAACTCCTGTGTCCCTGGAAACCCTTCCCTCAAGGTGTAAAAAGTCCTGGATTTTTATGTTGGATTCAGAAGGTTGGAAGAAACAAAAAATCCATATTGCAGTCCTACAAACAGTGACTGAAAGCAACTCTCCTTTCTGTGTTAAATGGTTACTAGATTATCCACTTTCTGTAGTTACTGCCACTGTGTTTTCTCCTGATTTTTTATTTTGGCAACCATGATTAGCAGTTCATAATAATAGGTTTATTTATCCATTATTGCATCACTCTGATGTGCTTTAAGTATGCATGTTAATAATCATTAGTATTAATGATTTGTTTTATTTTGCCTGTAGATTTTCTTATTGTATTCCCTTGATTCCTTTTAAAAAAAGAGTAGTTCTAGCTCCTGATTCAGAGGTTGTACCTAAAATGTCATTTGGGAGAACAAAGGCACAAAAAATGATGATATATGAATTGGACACTTACAGAGTAGAACTGGTTCTGTCAAATCTTACCAATGGTCATGCTTTCTTGGTATACACTAGATAGCATGTAGGCATGTATTGAATTATGCCAACAGCAACAAAAATGTTCAATGATAAAAGTTCTTCCATTGTTAGAATAACAATAAGTCTATAGTAGAATAATAGTAAGTCTATTTCAGTCCATTGTTCATGCTCCAGTCTTGAGGATTTTGGTATAGTGATGTCCACTCTGCCTCTAATTGAGAAGCAGCTTAGATACCATGTGGAAAATGGATGGAATTATCTTGCTTGTGGTTGCAGACTCTCTCTGTTCTTGGGATGGGGGTTGTCCATCATTATCACCTTATTAGTTGTCCTTGGTGAGTCCAATAAACTGAATAGTAGGTGTTGCAACTCTACTGAGATTCAGAGCCCAACTGGCACATGGACAGACAAAAGATTTAAATCTCTTGAATATATACCTAACAACTCTAGTACTAACTATAGGTTCAAATAGAATGGGCAGAAGAGTCATGTGTAGGAAAACCACAAATGAGTCCAACTCTGTTACACTGGGGAGCATAAATTCCAGGGTAAGGCCCACTGGCAGGAAGCCAAACTCCTGAGCTGTCTGCCCTGCCTATAGTGTCTGGGTGTCTCTAGAGGCCTCAGGAGGCCCCACTGTTTGAGGCAATATTTACTGTGGCAGTCAATGAGATCCTGCTGAGACATGTGTAAGCATAACCTTTGGAATGACCTTCCAACTCACTTTGAAATCTCTTAGCCATAAGAACTCATTTGTATTTACCATTTCCCCATTTTGGTCAAAGTCTTTTTCCAGGTGCATTGCTGGTTGGTGCTTGTTAATAATCCCTCGGTACCACGAGGCTCATCCCTGGGAGTCATATCCCATAATGGGGGGAAGGAAGTATGTTTATATGTGAAGTTTGGCTTAGAGAGAGGCCATATTTGAGCAACAAAGCACCTGAGTTTTTGATATTATGAATAGATTATAATAAAAACATATAAGAGAAAAGATAAAAGTTAATTTTTCATAAATAAAACTGCTTCAAAACAAAAAAATGTCATCAGAGAAGGTAAGCCAAGTTAAGCAGTTTTTTACTAAATTTCTTTACTCAACCTGTAGCTTATTTGGAATCCAACTTTGATTTCACAAGTTCAAACTATCTTTGCCCTTTAAAACTGTTCTCAAACGTTCCTTGTTTTTGATGAATGACATTTTTGAGAAGTAATATGGTCAGGTGTTTTATAGAATCTACTTCAGTTTGGGTCTGTCCAATATTTTTCTTATGATTAGAAAGAGGTTATGGGTTTTAGGAAGGAAGACAACAGAGATAAAGGGTACATACATACTATCAATATGATTTACCATTGATAATGTTGACCTTGATCAACCTGACTGAGGTAGTGTTTATCAGATTTCTCCACTGTAAAGTTACTTTCTTTTTCTCCTTTTCATATTGCACCCTTTGGAAGAAAGTCACTATGTACAGCCCACACTTAAGGGGTGGGAGTTATTCTCCACCTTCTTGAAAGGGAAATATTTGCATCAATTATTTGAAATCCTGAACAAAAGATTTGTCTATTCTTTCCAATGTATTTATTTATTTTATCACTTATTTATATCAGTGCAAACTTACTAAAATTTACTTTACACTTTGGGTTATAACCCAATACTACTGTATTTTTTGTTCAAATTTTTCTAGCTTTGACCATTTGGCAATTCTTTAGGTTGGCTCCTATATCCCTTTAATATCCCCCATCATTGTGGTATTTTTTTATTTTACCACTTTTTTACTGTTATAGCTCATCTTGTATATTTTCTATCCCAGTCTCAGAATCAACCATTTTCCCAAGGATCCCTGGATCCTGTTATTGGAGAATTGTGTTAGACACCAAAAAGTGGGTGCTGGCTTGCTCATTACTTCTGGGGTGTTGTGGCTTCTAGAATCTCTTAGCTTTCAGAGAAAGGAAATATACACAAGTATACTAACATATATTTACATTTATCTATAGATATTTTGACATGTAAACATCTGTTTCCATATTATGTTAAAAATTAATTCATACTGTTTTCTCCATCAGTTACCACATAGATCATTCTAGCCTCCTCCCCTTGCTTATCTGTAATCACCTACTCCAACAATGGGAAACCTGAACTGACAATCCGCCGTCCATTTACTTGATTATTCAATCCCAGTATACATGTGGTTTCAGAAATTTTAACTCCCATATATGATCCTTTACTCTCTCTCTCCCCATTCATGGTGATCTTGAAGACTATATATTGAATATGGTGGCCCTACAAGATGATTAGATTGTGATGTGCAACAAATTTTATCATGATAAATGACTGAGATTTTAGGCATGGTTATTACAAAAGATAGCCTGCCTTTTCTGATTCACTTTTATTCACCATCTCTGTCTTTTTCAATTTTCCTCAGTCAATTCTTTACATGTAATTTTGCTTCACCAACACCAAGTCTACAGGGGGTGGACATTTTTTATTTATTTTTCTGTTATGTTTGCATCAACAGCAATTTCTGTTAGTCTGACCCATATGTTTTGTTTGTACCAGATTAATTCATGTAGAAAATTTATCTCCAATGAAAACTCAAATCTTCTTATTCCTAGATTTATATTATTACTTGATATGATACATCAATCTCATTCTTGACACTAGCACATGCAATCCCCATGCTTGTAGCCTATCCCACTTCTACCTTCATGGTCTCTGTTTCCAAGAGTTGGATTCTTTTTGGTCATAAGATTTTTTTCATCATGAAGTTTTGTTCAAGTAACCTATCAGATCCTCCACTGTTAGGTCTTCATATTTCAGTGTATCAGCATCACCTAGGTGTTTGTTTAAAGTGCAGATTCATGGTCTCCACAACAAGATATTCTTTTTCAAGTGTTTTGGGTTGGGCCCAAGAATCTACATTTTAAAAATTTCCCCATATGAAACATGAAAAGATCTGAGACTGTACTTAGTTCTTTTTTTTTTTTTTTTTTTTTAATTTATTTATTCATTTATTCCCCCCTTGCTGTCCGTGCTCGCTGGGTCAGCCAACCACGCCGCGCGGGTGGGCCCGCCCTTACCAGGAGGCCCCGGGAACCGAACCCGGGCCTCCCATATGGCAAACGGGAGCCCCACTGATTGAGCCACAGCCGCTTCCCTGTACTTAGTTCTTATCGGCTCATGTCCTTGTCCTAGGAGACCTAGAATATGAATTCCTCAAAGATGGGACCAATGCACACATGGAAAGCTGGGACTCCTGGATGCCCAGGGTTTGACTGTAGTGATTATAAAGAAGCCTGCATTTCTTGACCATAGTTTTACAAGCCCTGCCCTATTATTTTGTTCAATTTGAGACCCTTGAAGTTGATACTTTCCCCCTCTCTTCTTAAGTCCTGCTGGCAGTATTGGTAGCCCAGGGTATCTCCCTTGGATGTGCCTGATACTAATGGCTTGTTCCTGTCATGGTTCCTTTTTGCCAAATCCTGCCAGAATTATGAGATTTTCGTAACTTAATGGACCCAAAAGAGACATGTTTCAACAGAGTTATATGCCAGAAATCCAATTCCTCCAACAAGGTATTTTTAATAATTTTTTTTCATGTTATACCATGTAGAGTTGCAGAATGACAAACTCAACAGAGAATGTTAACTTGGTTTTGAGATTTTTTTTTTCTATAGTAATTTCCTCTGTTGATCAGTTTGTCATTTGATTCCTCCAGCACTGTTAAGTTACTAATTATTTTCATTGCCCCTTCTAAGTCAGTTTGAAGATCCAGTGTTTTGATGTGTATCATCTGTTTAATTATTATTCTCGTAAATCTTTTCTAGTATTCATGTATTTTTTCTCAAGAAAATGCATTGTACTAACATTAAAGTTGTTTACATTCTTTTTCTGCATCATTTTTCTAGCCCCAATTGTTTTTCTTCTTGAGTTATTGTCTTAGCAATTCATTGTGTCTGTAGGCATCCAAAGCAGAGGTTTATCTGATTATTAGTCATTACTTTAGTGACACATCTCACTTGATAAAGAAGAGGATTAAAAGAGATGCTGTCCTTTTATTTTTTTTAGTTCTAATGATGTATCAGATTACTTACCACTTAAATTGAAATGCATGCATTTTTTTTCTTGATTTTTGATCTAGATAAATTAGAGAGCATTTTTTCCTCTCTTTTTGAAATGAATTACTTTAATTTCAACCAGTATACTGATAAATCTTAAGAAGTATAGAAACATGAAAAGCTAGAATAGTAAATGCACAATTGAGTATAGCTCTTTGGGAAATAGATAAAAAATAATTGTTTGGTTTGCAAGATTTGGGATTTAGTGTTCCGAAAAGCAAATTTATTGAGATTTCTTTTTGTTTCTTTAAAGCTAAACTTGATATAAGCTTTTATTAAATTTTCAAATGATTGTTCATAAAAATGGAGGCAGAAATATTAATAAGGGAGGTAAATATTCCATATTAGAACAACTATATCAGCTCTTTTCAAAGAATTGACTGGTAAGTTCAGTTTGCCCTTGAACAATAGGTTCGACCTCTGTTCATCCCTTTGAGTTGAAGCTTGACTAAATTGATTTTGTTAGTTTGACAGAGGGTGGTCACTGCTTAAGCACTGATACTTTAGTGGCATGGTAGAGAAGTTCCTTAAGAATAGTTAAAATGAATATCTATACTACACATTATTCAACTGTAGTATTTTGCACATTAATAAATAAAATGATGTAATTACAATTATATCTATTATAGAACTTTTTAATAGTGAAAAGAAAAGTTTATTAAGCATTTTGAATTTGATCATTATATTTGAGAAACAGTTTTTGTCACCATTGCACCCTATCCACTCCAGAGTTTTCATTGGAAGTTATTTTAATAATAAAATAAGACAGATCTAACTTGAAGTCTTGGTCAGGGGATGCATGGGAGAATTATAGAACTTCATAAATTACCCTGGCAAATCCATATGCACCCATCCATACACTTTCATATACATAGTCTCATACACTCCCAATATTTTGTACACCTGTGGATCACACATTTTGTCTTCCCACCCCTGAAACCATTGTAAACTGCAAGCAACCTTTTGCACATGCATGCACATCCCCAGCCAGCTCTTCCCACTCACTCTCCCCCAAACAACTGACAACTCAGACTATTCTCAGGAATCTGACTTGGAAAAGAGGAACATGCAGACCTTGTACACAGGCTAGGGAGCCTACTTGGACAGGGAATTCTGTAGTGCAAGAAGTATTGTGAGCTCCAGATGGACATGTCTTAGTGGCTCCATGACCTCCTTCCCCTGTTGGGAGGAATACATTTAAAAATGGGCTAAAGTGGCAACCTCAAATATACAGGGCCTGAGCAACGTCCCCAACTGCCTGGGGCTAATGTGTATTTATATCTGTTTACTATTTCACTGTATGTGAAACAACATAAAGTGCCCATTTCTCAAAGATGAGAGCCAAATTCTTGCTATCTGAATAGTTCTGTTGACTGAATGTTTCTGGGAAGCATCATTTCTGTGAACTTTTATACAGAATTTAGAAAGGCCTGCTAGCTCTTCCCTCCCCTTGTGTGGTGGTCTAGAAATTCTGCTGTCCAAATTAGTATTTACAGATATAGCACAAAAGATATTAAAGAAACCTTTAGAATCTTAGAAGATAGTTCACTTAAATGGTGTTCTGTTTACTGGTGTTTTGTTGTCCTGGAATTGTACACAAAACAATTGTAACTTTTAATAATGAGTTCTAACGTTTTCTTTTTTTATCAAGCTCTTAGCTGGAGTCTTACAAAGAAAAATAAATGTAAACTTTGCTCCATATCATATCATTTTTCTCAAAATTTTAATTTCTTTGTATTCATTTAGTAATATAACATGACACTTTAGCTAAATAATATTAGCATAGCATGCGGAGTCACACAGAACTACATTCAACTCTTGGCTCAACTTACCAGTTCTGAGATTTGGGACTGAGAGTTAATTCCTTCATCTAAAGACAGGAATTAAAGTATCTATTCCTGGGGAGCATATGTAGCTCAAGCAGTTGAACACCTGCTTCCCACATGAAAGGTCCCATATTTGGTTCCCAGTGCTTCCTAAAAACAAGCAAGCAAGCAAACAAACAAACAAGCAAGATGGCCAACTCAGGGGACCTGATGTGACTGGGTGGTTGAGTGCCAACTTCCCACATACAAGGTCCTGCTTTAATCCCTGGCCCTAGTACCTAAAAAAAAAAATCTAGCTCTTATGGTGTTCATAAGATTAAATGAAAAAAAATATGGGCACATTTTATGCTATATAATAAGTGTTCAATAAATGGCATTACTATCAACACCATCATGTTTACTACCATTGCTTTTACTTTCAGGATCACAGCAATTACTGTTAGACCATTAATTTATATTTACTTCCACCATTACTTGTGTAATTGCTATGCCTAAAGACTATTTGTTAAACCACTTTTAATAAAATTGCTAAAGGCACACTTAATCCACACTATGCCAATCCTGAATGCTCACATACATGTTCTCTTCAGGTCTCTGAATATCAATGATTCATTCATTCATTCATTCATTCATTCAATTATCCCACAAATCCTTATTGATACAGTGCTGAGCCACATGGACTTGGTCCCAGTTCTCATGGAGGGAGAAACCCAATATATAATTAAGGAAATAAATAAATAGCAAATTATAAGTCATGTGATAGAAAGGCTGAGATAGTATTTTAATTTGGGTATCAGAGAACACCTTTCTAAGGAATTCATTTGAACTGAGACTTGAATGAAGAGAAGGACCCAATCAAGCAAACATTCAAGAGCAAAAGTCCTAAGGCAGAACTAAGCTTAGTGTACTCCAGAAAGAGAAGAAAGTCAGTGGAGAAGATTGGTATAAGATAAAGATAGGGAGGAGGGCAGGGTCTAGATAAGGTAGTTTTTATACATCATGGTTAGGTCTTGATTGAATTCCAAATATGTGAAATTATTAGAGGGTATATATTAGGAGAGTAGCATAATTTGATTTATTTGGGGAGAGGTAAGAGTGAAACTAGAAAGAAGGGTTTGAGGCTATTGAAGTAGTCCCAACAAGACATGATTTTGCTGGGGCTAAGGTGGGAATAGCAGAGATGAATAAGAGTGGTTGGATTCATAGAATTTATTATTTTGGGTGTGAGGGGAAAAAAAAGATTCAAGTATAAGCCTAGTTTTTTAACTGGAGCAACTACATGGATGGTAGCATCATTTATTGAGATTGAAAAGATGGGAGAAGAGAAGAATTGATGGACATGTGTGGAAATAAAGAATTCTCTTTTCAATGTGTTGAGATTGAGACCTATTAGTCCCTGAAGTAGGTCATGAGTATATCTTTTCTTTTTCTTGATTAATATATTATAGATCAACATATTGGTTGATCCCTTAAATTTATTTGCAATAAGTAGATCACTTGATATGATCTGTATGGGGCAATGGCCACATTTTTAATGTGCTCAAGATAGCTTGACCTTATTGAATTACTTGAGAACAATTAGTCAAATGCATTAAAATAAGTAATGGTTGTTGATTACTGGTATTAATTCATAGCATGTTCTGAGAAATAGTGTCTAAATTCAGTTCAGTCTTTGCAAGAAATAGCATAACCACATGTAATGAAGTTATAATCAGAGCATGCTTATGGGAACAAATACATTGTTTTGCAAGCTTAGATTAACAATAAATGCTTCACTGAAAGATAACTTATGGAAAGGACCATTAAGGGATTAAAGGGAGAGTGAAGGTTCCAAAACTATCTTTATACTACATGGTGGTATAGAGATCTGTAGGCAGCCAAAGATGGCACAAAATACCTATAAATATGGCAAGAACAGTTCATGATTATGAACAAAGTAGATATGCATCATACAGTAATCCATGACAAGACCCAGGAATGGAAACCCAGACCCTAGGATAAGATTTTTGAAAGCTAGGGTCAGTGTTGAGACATCTTAAGAATTAAAACATGAGGGAAGCGGCTGTGGCTCAATCAGTAGGGCTCCCGTTTACCATATGGGAGGCCCCGGGTTCGGTTCCCGGGTCCTCCTGGTGAAGGCAAGCCCTCCCACACGGCGCGGTTAGCTGACCCAGCGAGCACAAGCAGCAAGGGGGGGATAAATGAATAAATAAATAAAAATCTTAAAAAAAAAAAAAAAAGAATTAAAACATGAAATGGACTGCTGCTCTGCAAAAGTGAATTCATAGCACTTCTCTAAGCACTTACTCAAGCAAGACTTAAGGAGTAAGTAGTAACAGTTTTTATATGTGAAACCATCATTAAGGAGGCTTTGTATTTCTTTGGGATATGGATGGAATAGTAAGCAGTGAGATCCAAGGTGTTATAACTATAAATTTTGTTGGTGTGCTTTTACGACATCTATCTTAATTTGACTAGGTCACCAGCCTCAACACTGGCCTTTGGCCTAGTTAATAAGCAACTTTCCAGCTCTGAGTCATAAACTCCCCCAGAGCTCAAACCTGCATCTGGGCCACCACCCATACCATTCAGGCAAAACCCATAGCTAGTCCCCAGTGATAAGCTACATATCCCCACTGCCCTCAGACCCCCAGTCCCTTTCCTTTTCGTGTGTGCTCACTTTGAACTAACCAATCCTTGACTCTCGCGGGAAATTTCCTAACCTCTGCCCTGGACCAAAATAAAGGTAAAAACCCACAAGTCCCTCTGGCTCTGCCTGTGTGCTCCCCATCTGCTGGTTGAGCCACCAGAGCCAATGGAGATTCCAGTCAACCCTTCATGGCACCCTCTCTCATTGGGACCTGTGAGTAACAGACTAACCTTTCTCAGGTGCTATGGCTTTGGTTTCCCATTGTGTCACATCTGACCTCTACTTGGACCCAAGGTTTAAATCCAACTGCATCAAGCAGGATGTATTGTTCACAATCATTGTGGAATCAGGCAAAATGCCTCTTGGCTTACTAATTGCCTCACCCAGATAGCTAACAGTACCTGAGAAGAGTCCATGGGTTGCTGATGTCCGTCTGTGCTTCATTGTACTGCTGCCTGTTGCCTCTGCCAGGTATTGCCTGTTTCCCACTCCAAATTTGCAGTCCTGTGGATCGGAGTCCTTCCCAGAATCCGCAAATGGCTAACCCTAGTATGTCAAGAGGGGAAACCCTGTGGTTTCTAGCACTCCCCTAAACAAGAATGACTGGCACCAGATAGCAGTGACACTAATAACCTTGACTATATATGGAAGGTCTTGTGGTTCCCACAGTAAGAACATGTAAGGCAGGAGGCTAGCATTCCCATCCAGAGCTGTGACTCCCAAGTGAGGTGGCTAGGGCTAAAAGTACGTGGGACAGAAGGGAGAGTGCTAGAACTATCGGTGCCTGGACCACAGCACCCAGCAGACTGTGTGGAGACTCCAGCCACTGTCTGTAGACCTTGTTTCAGGATCTTAAGCCCACCCCTCGCTTGAAGGACATCTCCACAGGAAGCACAATGGTATCTGTGGCAGTTGGAGATTATTTATGAATTCCAAAAAGAGAAAGATTATGTTTATAAACTAATCTATTCCTCTGGGTGTGATACCCTTTGATTGTATTAAATTCATAGGTTTTAAGTTTACTTGATAAAATCAATTTAGTAGAGCATGACTCCAGTTGAGTCTCTGCTCCTTTGTGGGCTGACATAAGCAGACACACACTAAAGAAGATATATGGTAAGAAAGAGAGCTCTGTTATGTTTTATCCTAGGGCCCCAAGGAGAGATGGGCCATTTGCCTGATAGTTTGCAGAGGAAGAGAACAGAGCAGCTGAGCAGCTGAGAACACCCAGAAAGAAACGAGCCCTATGCCAGAGACCGATATAGGAAGCCCTGAGAGACCAGGCAAAGATCACCTGCTTTCCTGCTTCAACACGTGGCAGATAACTTTGGTGAGAAAGTATCTCTTATGGTTCCTTAAGTTGGACTTTCCATGGCCTTGTAACTGTAAGCTTTTACCCTCAAATAAATACCCTTTATAAAAGCCAACATATTTCTGGTACTTTGCATCAGCACCCTTTTGGCTGACTAATACGGTATCCTGCAAACAATGGTGCTGCTAGAGTCTGTAATCCTTATACTGCTGTCTCCACTGCTGTTGCTCATTGTCCCCAGAACCCATGAGATAAAAAAATTCTAACCCTGTCCCCTGGTGTGAGGTGGCTAAAGAACCATTGAGAAAAAAAGGGGGTGTCGGCATGTTGTGCCAGCACCCCACCCACTAAGACACCAGAGGAAGTTTCCAAGTTGTTTAAGAAATATAAGACTCTTGTGTAATGTCATGGGTCCCTTTCGGTGCTGTTGCTTATCAGTGCCCCAAAGATCTGGTGTTGCAGTCCACGGTCTGGGGGCCATGCCTGATGACCCCACCACTATCACACTCGTGAAAACAAACCCCAAGCCCCTGAGGCTGATTGGGACACCGTAGAGAGAGAGATGGTTGTCGATGAGTCCAATCAGTGGGAACCACAGATCTTCTCCAGAGGGATCCACAAATGTTCCCTGTCACCATGTATAAAGTCAAGTAGGGCCCTGAAAGGGAGCACAAATTGAATAGTCTGGGGTCACCATAACAGGTGAAGAAAAGCTTCGTCTGGTAGATGTCAAGCATATCAAAGAATGACCTTCTTTTACTCTGATGTGAGTGCCATTATCTATGCAATGCACAGCACAATGGGCTGACAAACATTACAGAGCAAGCCCTGGGAGAAAGCATTATGCAATCTCTCAGTAAGGGAGAAAATGCCAATTCATGATGCAAATAACCACCCCAGAAGCTGGTCCTCACCTACTGGCACAATGTCAATGCTCACCTCGGCTCGGGATTTTAGTAATTTTGCTGATTGCATGGGTCATAGGCTTACTTACCAACCCATAAGGCCTCACATACTTGCCAAGGAATGCTCAAACAGTATTTAGGTAATCCTAAATTTGTACCAAGGGATGAGGCAGAGTAGGTCACTGGCTGTCACTCCTCAAACACCTATTTCTCGCATGCCACCAGAATGACTGAGGACCCAAAGCTCTCCAACCTATATATCAACAGGGTCCACTGGCACCCATGCATAAATGATTCTCGACCTAAGAGTAACCTAAATGAGTCTTATACAGCACCAAAACCTCATGAGTATAATCAAATCAAACTTCCACTCCAGCCTGCCAGATAAGAAGTTAGATAAGGCAAGAACTTAGATTGCAAAGATGGTCCACAAAGAATTAATACCCAATTGGCATACAAATGTGGAAAAAACATATTCTCCCTGTGGAGGGAAGTGCAGGAAACCTGTGGGAACGTGCAGCCAAAGAGATTGCTAGTTGAGTCCTAGACAACCCTCTAAAAGTCATGGTGCTCAGGGACAACAACCGTTTCAAAAAAACTTGCAGCGATATCATGACTATAGCTGCCCGATAGTATTTAACAGCCCATGACAAAATTTCCCATCCTTTGTGGATTGCTACTTCGGAGGGATACCCACCCTGGGTTGGCCCCTGCCTATCACCACCTCAGATGACATCATCCTAATCTGTGTGATGGTCAGTGGAGAGAATACCACCCAAGACCACCACTGAAGGTCACCCATGGCTCCTTCTGTCACCCGATAAACCAGAGCCACACTTACGCTCGAGCCAGATGATAAACCCAGATGTTGCCTTGAGAAACGGGGGTAGGGGGAACCTTCAAACTACTACCTTACTAAAATGGCACACTGCCTAACCATGGGTCCTTCTTCCTTAAGCGATGCTTGTTGCCGTGAGTCACATCCCCCCATGATTGTAAAACCTCCTTGGACACTGCCGCCCCCTCCCCCAAGCATGCTAAACGTTGTATCTTTAACATCACACAAAAGGAACCACCTTCCAACAACTAGAGGCCCACATGTTTGCCCTCAGTTCCTTTGCCTCAGATCTTGGCCTTCTACATGCTAATAAGGGTTAGTACAACAACAATTAGATTCCCTAACCCAGGTAGTCTTGGATAACTGCCTAGTCTTAGATTACATCTTAGCCAAAAAATGGGGTGTCTGCACCGTGAGAAGCACCTCCTGCTGCATGTGTATTAATAACTCATGGCAGGTTGAAAACATCAGTTTACAAAAGATGGTTCAAGAGATCAAGGTGTTTCACAATATAACTGAGGTTTTTCAGCAAATACGTCAGACCCTAGAAAACCTCCAACATTTCCTCCTTGCTATTCCCTGAAGGGTGAGGGGGAATGGTTAAGCAGAGGCTGCCAGCTCTTGGTTTTACTATTTATTGACATTTTTCATAATAACCAATATTTTCAAGTGCCTTATGCACTGGCTCGATAATGCTATGCCCCTGGCAGTAAATGTATCAGCTACTCAAACTGCCTCAATCCTCCAGATGAATGATGCTGAAGCATGAAGGGCTGGATTGTTAAAACTATCAAATTTGTGTGTGTGTTGCCTAGGCATCCATCTTACTTTGACTAAGCCATTTGCCTCAACACTGCCCTTCAGCCTACTTAATAAGCAGCTTCCCAGGCCTAGGGCATAAACTCCCCCAGAGCCTAAACCCACATCTGTGGCCACCACCCACACACTGCACAGAAAACCTACAGCTCATCCCAAATGATAAGCCAACTATCCCCACTGGCCTTGGATCCCCCAGTCCCTTTCCCTTACTTGCACATTTGCTTTAAACCAACCCATCCTTGACACCCCTGGGCCTCAATAAAGGCACAAGCCCACAGATCCACCTTGCTCTTCTTGTGTGCTCCCCACATGCTGGTTGAGCCGCATGACCCCGCATAGCACCGCCCTGTCTCAAGGACGTGTGAGTAACAGACTATCTTTTCTCATGCATTGTGGCCTTGGTTTCCCATTGTGTTGCCTCTGACCTCCACCCAGACCCAAACTTAAAATCCAACTTAACTAATATGGAACACAAGGCTACTGTGATTTTCCTGTAGCAGTGCAGCATAGATTAGGAATAAGTACTTTGGAGCCAGATCAGTCTAGATTTAAAGTATAATTTTTCCATGGCTCCAGATTGTCTTGGCAAATTACTACCCTTGCTCAGTAGGGTTAATAGTGCTTACTTTCCAGAATTATTGTGAGTTTTAAATGAGGTTCCAAACTAAGGTGCTTAACACAGTGCCTGGTGCATGATATGATTTTCTATTAAATATTAGTAGTATTACCCTTCTGATTGTGGCAAGGGTAACAATGGGGCATGCATGTCCTCTGCACAGCACTACTGAGAAATTGGAACAAATCCCAAGGAGTTCTGTTTGCTTCAGGACCCCAAGATATTCAAGGAAGAATGTTATCAAGGGAATCAGTACTGACAGATTTGCAGGTCCTCAATTTCAAGATTAAAATTTCCAAACAAAATGTGGGCACATTTTCTAAGACTATTGCACCAGCAGGAGCAGGAAACCCACTCTGAAATAAAAGTTGCTGCATTCTGGAACGCCTTGACTAGCAAGGAATCACGAGGAGTAGGACTATGTAGCTAGACGAGGAAGACTAAATTTCAGGAGCTGTGCCATAAACACTCTAACGACTCTAATTCCAGAACACTAGAGATAAGTGGAAGGTCTTGCATTTTCTAGTTTTAGAGATGCAAATCATAATCAGTGACAGTGGAGTGTCAGAGGACAGGTTAGGGCAAGGCATGTGGCAGTGATGATAACTGCAACAGCAGAAACGGAATTGAATAAGGTATGCACCTATAGCTACAGTGGTAGGAAAGAAACAAAAGCACAGACAACCACAGACAAAACCCATCCAGCATCTCAGGAAATCTTTGGTATCTAGAACCTCAACTCTTAACAGTTAGCAAAGAAAGAGCTTGGAGCTGATGATACCCAGCTAATACTTGTCCATAAAGCTGAAGTTTAGTTTTGACATAAAAGTTACCTGTTTTATTTTTCTTCCTAGACAATGTATTTAAACAGTAAGACTAATTGAGGTACATAATGTCAAATAATTATACAAAACAGAATGGCTTCTATAAAGAAAAGCCCAAAGCCCAAAACCAAAAAAAAAAAAAAAAAAACAAACCCAGAAGTATTAGAAGAAGCCTCATCCCATACTTTAGTGTGAAATTTTATACTACTTTTCTCCATTCCTTTAAGTTTTAATGTGATATGTTAAAGTGGATAGCCAATTTTCTTTAAGCTTTCACAGTTCTAGTTGAGATACATGTATATTAATGGACAATAAAACTCACATCACCATAAAACTGTACCGCAGTAATACAAGGCCATCATTAAATAATCATTTTGGAAGAGTGATACACGAAGTACCACAATATTAAGTTTAGTAGACTATGGTAACTTAAGCATGCAATTCTGTAATATGATGTTTGTGAGATTTATTCGTATTGTGTACAGCAGCAGTTTGTTCTTTCTCATTGCTTTATAGTATTACATTGTATAAATTAACCACAAATCATTTACCTTTTCTGTGTTGATGGCCTTGTGGGTTGTTTATAGTTTGGGACTTTGATATAGAATCCTGCCATAATCATTCTATTGCATAATTTTTAGTTCATATAAACCAATATTTTCGTTGTATATATACTTAGGTATGGAATTGCTATATAAGTAAATAATGCAGTTTTACAAGGTGATTTATCTTCCTTCCGGCAGTCTCTGAGGATTCCTATTACACAATAGCTTTGGTAGCACTTAGAATTGTTAGACTTTTAAATTTTAGCTATTCTGTTAGGTGTTATTTCACTTTGGTTTTAATTTACATTTATATTATGTCTGATGGGGCCGAGCACCTTTCTATATATTTATATTCTTTATGTTTATATATACTTTTAGAGGTGCACACACACATAGCCATTTTATTGTAATGTAAAACATAGATGTAGAAAACCATGGACAGCAAATGAATAACTTAACAAATTATTATAAGGCAAACAATCTTGTACTCACCCCTCAGATGAAGAAATATAACCTTGCCCCTCAAGAACCTACTCCATATGCTAATCTTACAATATATATTTTTAAAAATATTTATAAGTATTGATTAGCATATTGATTAAATACAAAGTTCACTTATTTCCCTAACCAATCCCAGAGTGTTAAAAAAATCTATTAAAATATACCTGATTAATTGTTTGGAGGGCTTTAATCAAGATATCCTAAGGGGCCCTCACTTAAGAAATTATTCTTCTACTTATCAGAGAATTTTACTTAAGGGCATCATATTTTGTGTAATTTATTCTAAAAAGAATATTTATCTTAAAGAAAAAAAGCTGGTAAAAAAAAGTCCTGGATTTTGAGTTTCAGTTTTTATCAAAATTATATTCAATGTTACATTATATAATTTCTAGTATCTAGCAGAAACACCTGGGACATATTAGGCAGTCAATAAATGGTAGATAGACAGATGGATGGAATGATGGATTAATACATGACTAAAAAAAGAATTATAGAAAATGTTGGTAAATAACTCCTTTAGCCTGACAGGGAGAAAAAAAACTAAAAAGAAAACTATTATTCAAGGTTGATTTGTTGGCATGAAATGTTCATATTTCATTTACCAAAAATAATTATTAAGGTAGACAAATATGAGATGTCACCCCCACATTCCCTGTCAAGAAATAATTCCTGTCAGAGTCCCATGAAACACTACAATTAGAGAGCACATGCCTCTGTCTGCGCTCAGTAAAAGTAATGATTGGAGCCATGGGAACATAAAATGTGTATTTCATGAATTGCATTATCACAAGGAAATTAAAATATAATTAGTAACAACTACTTATTAGGTATAATGTGTCATTTAGGATCCCATATGTTAACTACATCCTAGTCTCAATCCCGGTAAGAAAGTTTTTACTCATTTCCCTGCTTTGCATTTGCTGTTTATCCATAGTCTCTTTTTGCCCCCAAGAGAGAGAAGGAAAAAAAGAAAGAGAAGCGGGTAGAGAGGAAGGAAGAAAGTCAGTCAATCTAGACTTCTTTGAAAAGTTAGTAAACTGCATTTTTCATCTACAGTGTGTGGCTTTTCTCTGGCAGACATAATATGGCAATATAATTATTTTAATAACCTCCTGGAAGCAGCTGATTAGAGTGCCATTCTAATTATTTGTTTCCATGTCACACTTTTTACCTCAATCATGAAAATTGATTTCTTTTAACAGCCACTTATTATCCATTTAAACCTACCAATTTTTACCTAATCTGTTCTTTTGCAGCTTCTAGGGCCTTCAATCCAACCCTATTACATACAGAGCTTTCTGAAAGAGCTCAGGCTGGAGGCAATGGCACAATTCACCAAAGGAAATCTCTGTGTAGTTTACTTTCAGGTTCCATTTTCTCAGACATCTGAAGGTGGTTTTGAAGAGAAAAAAAATCCTAATATGGAAGCAATATATTCAAAAGGCTTTTAGAAATGACAGATGTTCCTACGTCTAGTGTCCTAAGCAGTGCATTTGTAACATGAGGAAAAGATAATTTTCCATCTAATGGCTCAAAAAGCACTTAAGGGAAGGCATTCCTGTGGGAAAAGTTGGCTTAATTACAGTTATATTCTCAACAAAGAAAAATAAAAAAATAACCTAGGGACATGGTGTTAAACTTCAGAATTAATAAAAATAAGATTCTATCTATGAAATTATCAGGAAGTGTGAAAAGACAATACAAAAAAGAAGCAGAAGAAAATAATGGCCTCATAAAGATGCAGCATTTAAGTGAGCAAAAAGAAAATTCCCTCAGTTGATGCTGTGAGTATAAAGACAGTATCTTGCAGTTCAGTGCCTATCCTGTGACAGCCATCATCCCCATGCAGTAATTACTGAGCATAAACTGCTCACTAGAATGATGCTTACTGAAGAAAGGTCATTGATCACACATGATAAGTAAAAGGAAACATTGATTCTGTGGGGAAGGCATTAAACAGGGTTAAAGGGACATGGGACTATGGTTATTTAATGATATTTGGGCTTGATGGACCCTGGCTCCAGAAGATGACAAGGCCTGAAATGGGTTTCAAAAGAAAGGAGAAAGATGGCTTGGTCGAGGAAACCCTTGATCCCAGAAGATCCCACACCACTTCCTAAACTGGGTGACTGATGTTCGGTGACTAAGTTAGCTATGTAATTATATTAATCAATTCTTAGTATTTGCTTTTATTTTATGCACCCTCCTGCAGTAATTGGAGATATCCAGGCATAAATTTGGTCCCAGGTTTTAAGTATCAAGGTTCTGAGACATTTTTTTTTAAAGTCAAATCAATTTTATTGATACATATTAATAAGGCATAAATCCATCCAAAGTGTAAAATCAATGGTATTCGGTGTAATCACATATTTGTGCATTCATGACTTCAATCTTAGAGCACTTTCATTATTCCAATAACAATAATAAACAAAAAACAAACAAAACTCATTAACTCTCAATTTCTCTATGCTTCCCCTGCTGTACATAGCTGCTATTGTTTCCTTCTCTCTAGTATATTTGTATTTATATTTTGTAAAAACAGTCTTATATGCAATATTACTTATATTTTACATGAATTTTTAACTATCTTATATAGTCCCATGTTACAGTTTTTAGTTTTCCTTCTAGTAATATACATGACCTTAGACTTTGCCTTTCAACCACTGTCATACACATATTCTGCTAGTTACAAACACCATGATATGCTTTCACCATTTCTATTCATTTCCAAAGATTTACAAACAACTTTTTACCAATACTGCACAGATTAACCATCAGCTTTACATTCTCTATCTTCCTTCTATTATCTGGTTACCTATACTCTAATTATTAACTCCATGAATTTACACAATATATTTAGTTCATAATAACACACACAATATTTGTCCTTTTGTGTCTGGCTTGCTTCACTCAACATAATGTCCTCCAGATTCATCCATGTTGTCATACACTTCACGACCTCATTTCTTCTTACAAATGTATAATATTCTATTGTGTGTATACACCATAATTTGTTTCTCCATTCATCAGTTGTTGGACACCTGGGTTGTTTCCATCTTTTGGCTATTGTGAATAATGTCATTATGAACATCAGTTTGCAGATGTTTGTTCCTATCACTGTTCTCAGTTCTTCTGGGTCTATAACTAATAATGGTATTGCCGAGTCACATGGCAAGCCTATATTAAATTTCCTTAGGAACTGCCAAACAGTCTGCCACAGTGGCTGTACCATTCTACATTCCCACCAACAGTGAATAAGTGTTACTTTCTCTCCACATCCTCTCCAACATTTACAATTTTCTGACTTTTTAATAGCGGTCAGTCTAATAGATATGAAATGATATCTCATGTAGTTTTGATTTGCATTTCCCTAATTGCCAGTGATGTTGAACATTTTTTCATGTGTTTCTTTGCCATTTGTATTGGTTCTGAGACATTTTAAACCCTAACTTGGAGACACTCTGAATTCAACCCAAAATTTATTAATGAATATTTTTGGAAATATAAGACACAGTTATTTGGGGGGGGGAAATCAATCAATAAGTTATAACAGTTTTTAATAAATACTAAATTGATTCATTCATCCATTTAATAATTCAACAAATAGATTGAATTCTTCTTTACTTCCAGGAACTGGAACTGGCAGGGTGCTAGGAAAACATTGATATAATGCTGTGATCCCGGCACTGCTGTCATTCTAAGGGGAAAATCCAAGAGCAATGAAATTCAATATGAACAGTGCTGCAATAATGAAACAATGTCATGCTGTGGAAGCACAGAAAATAAATCAACAATTTTTTTCATTGTATAGTCATTGAATACTGGTTTGGATAGATTCATTGTTTCATTGCAATTTAATTTTATTGATTCAAGAACTATTTATTGAACATCTGAAAATTCAGCAGAGGACCTGACAAGGCAGACATGTTTTCGGCCCTAAAAGAGCCTCCGTTCTGGTGTGGAGAAACTAGCAGTAAACACATGTGCAAATGAGTAAGGTATTTCAGATTCTGTTAATTGCTAAAAAAAAAAAAAAAAAAAGAAAGAAAGAAAGAAAGAAAGAAAGGAAAAAAGGGCAGTGGGTCAGAGAATGGTAAGGGATGAAGGATATTCTAGAGGGGATCAGAAGGCTCCAGAGAGGGAGTTTGCATTGAACTAAGAGTTGAAAGAGCAGAGGGAGCCTCTCATGTGACTGCCTTGGGATAGAATAAAGCAGGCAGAGGAAACAGCGAGAGCAAAGCCCAGGAAGCTGGAAGGCTCTTGGCTTGTGTTTCAGTGAGGCCTAGTGCCTGCTCAGAGCAGAGCCATTGTTAGGAACACGTATATTGCAACATGGTGAAAACCACCTGCCCCGTAATATCTAAGTCCCCTCTGAGCCTGAAGCAGTCAGAGTGGACATCATCCAAATCCCTCAAAATTGAGAAATGAACAAACATTAAGTGTGGAGTGTAACCACGGACCAAAGTAGATTTATTGTTGTTGTAGTAATTATCTCGTGCTAACAGAAGAAGTTGTAACACTGATATAAAGGGTTCGGAAGCGAGGCGGAGGGATGAATAGGTGGAACACAGGGCGTTTTTAGGACAGTGTATTAGTCAGGGTTCTCTCGGGAAACAGAATCAGCAGGAGATATCTGTCAATAATATGGAATTTTAAAAGAGTCTCTCACGCGACCGTGGGGATGCACAAGTCCAGGTTTTGCAGGCAGGCTGCAAACCAGTGGCTCCGATGAAAGCCCGATGAAAGGTCGTTGTTGAGTTTCTGGGAGAAGTTGCCTGTCCAACAACGAGCTGGGAAATTCTCTCTGACTGTTGAAATCACTTCCACTTTTAAGTCATTCAACTGATTGGGTAAAAGCACCACCCATTGATGATGTAATCTCCCTGAATGATGCAGATGTAATCAGCCATCCACGCAGTAAACTCACTGGTGATTGAAGTCCATAAATGCTCTTGTATTACAATTAGCCCAGTGCTTGCTGGAACAAACACCAGGACACAATTACCTGGCAGAGTTGACACATTAGCCTAACCATCACAGACAGTGAAATTGTTCTGTATGGTGCGGCAATGATGGACACATGACATTATACATTTGTCAACTCCTATAAAACAACACAAAGTGTAAACCGTAATATAAACTATAGACTTTGGTTCAGAGCAATGCTTCAATATTGGCTTATCAATTGTAACAAATGTACCACACTAATATAAGATGTTAACAATAGGGGAACCTATGTATGGGGGTGGGGGGAGGAAGCTTACATGGGAATTCCCTATACTTTTGGTATAATTTTTCTGTAAATATAAATATAAAATTTCTCTAAAAATAAAATTTATTATTACAAAAGCAATGTTCCCTTCCCCAGGCTACTCTTTTTAGACCCATTGGAAATTTGAAATTTCTTTGGTGGGGAAAATGGGAGAAGCAGCTCTTTAATGGGAACCCTGCTATTCCATGATTCTGGTTTCCTCTAATCCTTTCATATCTTTTTCTGGCTAATAAACTATACTTCCTATAGATTTTTGTAATTCTATTAATGTCCTAAGGCAGCTTGAAGGACAGCAACATGACCAGTGGGCTGAAATATCTTGGTCAGTCTTCAAAGGAATAGACAGGGCCATGCGTCCAGATCAAAGAGGGGAAATGCAAATTCAAGAGAAAACCAAGAAACATCAATAGACTGTGGCAATAGTATGAGGCTGGAATTTCTAATTCTAGGTCCTGAACCTTGGTCAACATGTAGATGGGGATGGCGGTGGGGTTTCAAACCCACCCATAGGAAGTCTGGAAAGCAGACCCATTTTATGACTAGCTGGCAAGATTCCTTGAGGACTGTAGTATGTGTGGCTGAATTCCTACACGACTATTAGAAGGGACACTCAAAGTGGTTACTAAAGCTTTAGTGGGGAGGAGGAGGCAAGGGAGAAGACAGGCCTTTGAAGAATCACAGCAAAACAAGGCTTGAATGAACCAGAGGCTGATGTGGCCCAGGTGAGGAATTCAACTTTTCCTAACTGAGGGTCAGATTGGAATTTATTCAGTAGTAGATAGTGGATATTAGTCCAACAAATGGGATATAGTAATATAAAAGGGAATTATTATAAAAATATTATGGTCACAATTGACTATCTTAAGGCAATGTAAACTTGTCTCTACCTCCCCAAATGGGACAATAGAAATGGAACTGACATGCTCTTCTGGTACACACTGGCTTCAAACACAACACAACACAGCACTGCACTACTTATCACAGTTAATTGCATCATCTAAACTATTCACACCTCAAAGGAAGACTTAACCCAAATTTTATCACATAAAGAATAGGCAGGAAATTGGATAAGTAGGCATATTACTAACCTAATATAATGTTTCATTTAATGTTCTTAGGTAATCTGCCTCTCATTGATTAAAAGAGACATCTGCATTAGCAATTTATAATTTTGATATAATTAACATTTTGTTTACTGCTTAAGTTTTGCCTATACAAAAAAATAAATGAATGCAAAATAGCAGTTGTATGTTTTTACTTGGAAAAATAGTTTATAAATGTTTTTCTAATTCACTTTTTGTCAAGGACTATTAGGCAATATTTGAGTCATATTATAGAAAAATTTAAAAGCTTGTACAATTAGACTCTGAAAAACTTTAATTATTAAGAAATGTTAATTGTTTATTTATGGATACAGTTAATTGTTTATTTATGGAATATGTATACAAGGGAGAAAAATGAAATTTGCGTTCCACACCAGATTACACAGGAGCTTTTGAAATATAAGACAATCAAATTTAAGGTGAAAACATGGGAGAACATAAGCAATATTCAGGACATATGTATTGGACATGGTAAACGTATCTCAGGAGTATAACATTAAGGAAGAATCCAAATCGTTGTGAGAGGCAAATAGAAGTATGCACCAAATCTATACCAATAGTCACAGAAAACATCAGAGAGAATAAATGACAAAACCCGAGGTGTCCGGTAGAGAAAGATAGAAAGCTATTCGAAATGAGAATTTCACAGCAAAGGACAGTTCCTTAGGGCTCAGAACGCTTCCTGTCACAGAATAAACACTCGATAAATATCTACATGTGAATGTGAAGAAGGCACTCAAAATTCATGACAGATAGCACAGGAGGTTTAAATGTTACTCCTCCATTTTTAACAGTAACCTTTTAATAAGTTATAACTTTCTTGTCTAACAGTAACCTTTTAATAAGTTATAACTTTCATGTCATTAAATCCCCAAATATTGAATTGTGGAAAATAATTTCTTCTAATAGTGATGTAATCTTTTTGTTTACATAATTTATTAGGCCTGCAATCACATAGTGTGAAAGTGTAAAGTGCACTGCAAATACATATTTAAAAATTTATTAGCTAAACCTGCTATTTTCTGAGACTCCTACTTAAAATACCTTTGAAGAGTAGATGTTTTCAAAATGGAAACATACAGTTTCAAATGCTTAATCCAATTAATTACAGTCATCTACTGTCACAAGTATACACTAAGGTACTGTCATTTACTACAATGCTCAAAATTATCCAAACACTTTAACCAATTTAACTATGATACATTTACTATTGAAATGTTCATTTTGGTTGGTAAAAATCACTGTTCAACATACTTTTTAATACTTTAAATTTTCTTCTGTACATATTATTTGATAATATTTTTCATTTAAGAGAGAATTGAATATTGGTGAAAAAAAATGTGTACAGAATTCATGGCTACATAACCTTGATTTTTCTCCAATATTTCAAACCCACATGGTATAAACTTCAAAACAACCTCAAAATCAACATCATTGAAATGTGGAGACCATGATTACTGATAAATATATTATCTGAAACCTATTAATATTCTTCACTTTCTGCTGAATGTCATCATCTCATTAACATGTAATGTATTAAGTAGGTTTTCTAAATAGTAGTTTTACTCGTTTTCAGGCAATTATTTTATTTGTAATTCATTAACTTAAAATAATGTATAGAAAAACTATAGAAGAGATGTTGCCACACTGCTGTGGTAGAAGACTGGCTGCCATTCTGTACATGATTGGAAAGTCTTAGAACGAAAATGTAGGACAAAGTGTCACCATAATTAAACTCTGAAAGAAAATAAAAGAAAAAATGTATTTGTATTACCACTTGTGAAGACCAGTATGGCATTAATTATAGCCATACATTTATGACATGAATAAAATATATCCATAGTTCATGTTTCTACTGAAAGACTTTGATTTTCCTCTCAGCAGCAATACTTTTGGGGAAAAAATCTAACAAAATTGGCTTTAAAAGGTTGCAAGTATTCTATAATCAAACAGAATTTTTCCTTGTAAATTTCAAATATAACTTTATTTTAAAGGGAAATAAATTAAACTTTACTTTCTGACTGCTTATGAAAATTGGACTTTAAAGAGTGTGCACATTAAAGAATATGAGTATTAAAATTTGGGACAAATTAAATACTTTTTGTTTGGTAATTGATGTCACTATTTGTATTTCCTAAAGATAAGTAAGGACTTTTGGGAATTAGTGTACCTAGTATTTCTTATTCAAGTGCATCTGCCTACTCATTAACACTTTAAAACAGCAATGAAAACTTCCAAATAAATAACCAGAACCATATGTTAGAGGCACATTTCCTTTATGAACTCCAATTTGCTTAGACTGCACCTTAGAAATTCTCAATGGTCCAAATTAATCTTCACATCTTCCCTATGTTTGCTGAAATATCAGAAGCAATTGTTTTTAAAAATTACAATTTTAAATTGATCACAGTGAATGCATTATATCAGAAAATTTTATCATGTTTATGTTAATAAATGATATGCAAATAAGATATACCGCAATACCTTCAATGTGCATCTATAACCTAAAGTAATTCTTCATTGACTGTCAATCGTATCCAGTCTACTGACTTGTTGGAGAGGTCAATTGGTGAGGAAAAACATGTCTCTTCTTATATTCCTTTGAACTTTAAAGCATTACAATTACAACTATGAGTAAGGATATTTCCAACCCCTTAACAAATATTTATCGAAAATTGTGTGTTTAACACAGTGTTTGGTGGTTTGGAGATCAACATGACTCAAATTCATGAAACAAATATAGGGACATCTCACTTTTCAAGAATTTTCTCCTCCAGTAATTTCATTGAGACTATAGCTAAGAACTTTATATACTGTAGTCACTGAGATTCTGAGCATCTGTATCATTAAATATAATTATAACATGATTTATTATATGAATGCCCAGCCCACTACAGATATGAAGCAGCAAATTAGGTAATGATGTTTAGGAAAGGTTTGTAGTTATAGATGTTGTTCAGTCAAAATATATTTATTTTATTTAAAATTTTTGTGTGTATGAGGAAACCTGCCAGCGTGATGGAAGTGTTCTATAACTGGGTGGTTCTGTAAGCTTACAATGTGATTTTCTTGTTATGTAAATTATATCCCAGTGAAGCTTAAAATAAATAAATGGGAGAGTTGAGTGTGTGATCAGATGGTGATTGTGTGATCAGATGGTGAAGCTTAGCAAAATGTTGATGGTAGAATCTAGTAGTGGGTTTAGAGATGTTCACTGCAGAAAATTTTCAACATTTTTATGTTTGAAAATTTTTATAACAACATTTTGGGATAAAAATTGAACACAGTAACAATTATTGGGGATGATAACACCATTTCATGGTATACACCAATAAGTTGAAACTCCACAATGAATCAGTTACATTAAAGAAAATCGATTTACCCACACTGATTGGGCTCTTGAAATACTGTTAAACATCATAAAAAACTAGGGCATTCTGGAGAATTGACTGGCTGATCCAAGTCTGGATTTTATTATGAATGCAGGTTTTGAGTGAGAAGGAATTAGCTTTGTAATTCATTCATTCATGCAGTCATTCATTTTTCAACCTCAGATACATGGAATTAGATTAATTTAACTTCTTGATTTGTAATATGCTCATATAGGTCCATGTATGTCTTTCTGGTCTTTGGTTTTATTTATATATCTATTTACATGTTTAAAAATTACTGATGGCTTTTGTGTGGGGTAAAAAAAAAAAGGCTTTAGGGGCAAAGATAGAAGTAAGGAGACCAGTTAGCTCATGCTACAAATTGTTGCAGGGGAACAAGGGAGGTAGCAGAGAAGGTTGTAAGGAATAGATGGATTCAGAAGATATTCGGAAGAAGCACTAACTGAATTTGCTGGTGTTTTGAACATAGGAGTATAAGAGAAAGGGAGGAATTTGAGATTTCTCCAAAGTGTTTGCTTGCCAATAGATTTATCTCTATGTGAGGGAGGGAAGACTGAGGGAGAATCAAATTTTGATGTGGAACACATGAGTTCTTTTTTTGTACCTGTTAAGTTTGAAGTAGCTCTTCAATGTCAAGGTGGAGGTGTGGGACTCAAAGGCAGGTCAAAGCTGAAGACATCAATATTTTAGTGGTCAGTGTATAAGATGGCATTTATAGGCACAAGACTAGATAAGTTTCAAAGTGAACAAGAACTGAGCATGAGGAGACTCCAAAGTATAAGGCAAATTCAGCAAAGGAGATGGAGAAAGAGTAGGCAATGAGTTAGGAGGAGCGATATCTTTGGCAATTTTAATGCAAAGGGGAAGGGAAGTGTTGGGCAGAAAAGGAGTCAATTTTAGCGTATATTTTATTCAGACTACATTTTAAAACTATTCCATAGCTTTCATACCTTTCCCATGAAAGTGGTTCTAAAAGAGGAACTTAATCCTATTCATGTTAGCCTCAAAGTTTGATGCTAATTTCATTCAATGGATATAGTTTTACTTTCACTGACTTAGGCAAACTTACTGGTGCTGGCTACTCCTTACTTGTCTTAAAGGGATTCTGAAAGGATAACATGAGATGTATCTAAGAACACAAAAAGTAAACAGATATTTGCATGTTTCTGGTAAGGAAGTAGCAATGACGTTTGCAAATCCCCTGCCTTTGCTCAGGGATCTTGCATCTCCTTGATACCTTTCTCTGTTTAGAAAGATACTTGTCTTTTTAGTTAAGACCTAATAACATGGCTACGCAAGTGTTTTTCCAGCAAGAACAAATGGGATTAAGCCCTAGGGAAGCTGTGAATATTTTTGGTCATTAAACCACAGTTTATACTCTCCCAGTCCCTACAATGTACAAGATGGTCAGGATATCCCATCCAGTTGGCAGATTCTAATGGCCTGATAGCTCTCTACTTGGTTCAGTCTAAACCGTGGCACTGACCTTATCTGTCTACTCTCAACTTGAGCAAGTCTGCGCAAAGACTCAGGACTGCTCAGGATTTTTACATTTTCCACTTTCAGAAAGAAGTAATATCAAAGTCTTTGGGGGCACTGTGACAATAGGGGATAAAATACTGTGTGAGAGACCAGCCTATCATGGTTTCTATCTTTTGGTGTGCTAATATTTCTATCTAATAGTGATTAGACTCCTGGGAACTCCATGCAAAGCCAACAAGGTTTTTTTTTTTTTGTGAGATTTGTATGTACTGCCAAACTGGATTGAAAGGGACAGAGAAGGGGCAACTGAAGAAAGAATGATTTCAATTGCAGAACCATGGAAGCTGAGGTCTGGACTGAAGAGCTGTACTTGGGCCAAGGGAGCAGGCCTACCCATGTGTATGGAAAGGGCAGGTCTGCCCGATGCTTGTTGGGGACAAGCCTTCCACCCTTTTATTCAGGGAGCATACTGCCATCCCAATGTTCTGAGATGGTGGGGCCTAAGTACTGGAATCTGTGGAGAGCCTGGCCACCATCCAAGTGCTTGGAGAAGGTGGAGCCTTCACCCATGCATTTTGGGACAGCATGACTGCTATACATGCACTTGGAAGGACTGGGGCTGCTCCTCTTCATGCCCAAAGGACAAGACATCTAACTCTCAGCTCTTGAAATCTAATGTTTGCCCTGCTGGTTTTCAGAATTTTTGGCATTCATGACCCCTATTTTTCCTCCAATTTCTCCCTATTAGAATAGGAATGTCTATATTATGTCTGTCCTTCCATTGTACATTGGAAACAGATAACTTGTTCTCTAGGTTTCATAAGCCATAGTACTATACCCCAAGACAGACCACACCCATAATCAAGATTGATAAGACTAAGTATTAGCATTTTTACTGAAATGACTTAAAGCTTTTGAGATGTTATGATGGAATGCATGTATTTTGCATATAGAAAGAACATGTCTTTTGGGGGTCCAGAGGTGGAGTGGAGTGATTTGGAGCTGTATGTACCCGAGAAAAACATGTTCTTAAGTTTAATCCATTCCTGTGAGTGTGAACTCATATGTAGGACCTTTTTTTAAAATATATTTTTTAATTTTTAAAAAGATACTTAGCTTGCTGACATGATTTTGTGATAATCAGGGTCGGCTAAGCATTCACTATATTAGAAACCAAGCATGCAGAGACCTAGTTTTTCTCCCTAGGTCTGGTTTTTAGAATGTTGGTGATAAACTAAGCCTGATTTATTATATGACCTTCCTATATGGGAAAAGACTGTAACTTTAGGTATCTTTGGTCAACCTTAAGAGATATAGCAGGGGGATGGATGTGGCTCGGGTGGTTGGACATCTGCCTCCCATACGGAGGGACCTGAATTCAATCCCTGGGACCTCCTGGTAAAAATTTAAAAAAGAAAAATACAGAAGGCCCATGGGCTACCAGGCCCCATGCGTGGGTGCGCTGCCAGGCCCCCTCCGCGGGTGAACTGTCATGCCCCGTGCACGGGTGCACCACCAGGCCCCATGTACAGGTGTGCCATCAGGTCCCGCGAGCCACACAGCAAGATGATGACATAACAGGAGAGTGACACAAGGGAGAACCAAGGCTAGATGCAGCGAAAACCAGGAACTAAGGTGGTACAGGCAGTAGAAGGCCTCTCTCACACATTGAAGATTCCGAGGATCGAATCCCAGTGAAGACAGGAGGAGAAGGATGAGAAGAAAGGGCAGGAAATGGACACAGAGAGTTGCCCAGTGAATGGACACAGAAACAGCAAAACTGGGGGAGAGGGTAAAAATGGATAAAAGTAAATAAATAAATAAATCCTTTAAAAAATTTATAGGGGAGGAAGAAAAAAACTATAGCTTGTAGTCATACTTTGATGATGCTCTTTCATGATTTGTTAATAAATGTTTCACAACAATGCAGGGTGTTTGCGGAGAGGGTGATGTGTGGGACCCCTGTATGATGTTATGCATGTTTGTTTTGTAAGTTCACGATGTTTACTGAACACTTATAGTTTATGTATGTTCATGAATGAATGATATACTTCAATAAATTGTTTTAAAAAAAGATACTTAGATTACATAAATGTTAAACAAAAAATATAGGGATTCCCATATGCCCCACTCTCCACACCTCCAACACCCTCCCACATAAACAAAATCCTTCATTAGTGTGGCATATTCATTGCAATTGATAAACGCATCCTGGGGCATTGCCACTGAGCATGGACCATAGTTCACATTGTAGTTTACACTCTCTCCCATACAATTCTGCAGGTTATGGGAAGATATAAAATGGCCTATATCTGTCACTTCATGTCATTCAGGATGATTCCCAAGTCCTGAAAAAGCCCCTGTATTACACCTGTTTTTCCCTCTCCTTGCCCCCAGAGCCTCCAGTGGCCACTGCCTCCACATCAATGTTGTAATTTCTTCCATTGTTAGAATCACAATAAATCTATAGTGGAATACATGTAAGTCCACTCTAGTTCATTCCCTAATCCTGAGGATTCTGGGATGGTGAGCCCACTCTACCTCTAATTGAGAGGGGTCTTCGATTCCATATGGCTGATGGATGGGACTCTCTTGCAATTGTAGGCTCTCTCCTTCCCTTGGTATGGTGGTTGTCAATCCTCACCTCCAAAGTATTCGCAGCCTCCTCAGCAGTAAGCAGGTCTTCAATGAACTGGAGAGTAGGTTTTGCAACTCTGCTGAGGTTCAGGGCCCAGCTCACACATGGACAGCCCAAAGATTCCATTCTCTTGGACATACACTTACAAACTCCAGCACCAAGTGTAGGTTTAAATTGAAGGGACAGATGAGCCATGTGTAGGGAAGCCATAACTGAGTCCAACTCTGTCACTCTAGGACCTTTTGATGAGGTTACTTCAGTTAAGGTGTGGCCCACCTCAATTGAGATGGTTCTTAATTCTAGTACTAGAGTCTTTTATAAGCAGAATGAAATTCAGACAAAGAGAAAAAAAGCCATAAAAGGAAGAGCCAGAAGCTGAAGATCAGTGGAACCCAAAAGAGAAGGGAGAAACCAGGAGATGCTGCTATGTACCTTGCAGTGTGACAAGCTAAGGACCAAGGATTACCAGCAGCCAGCCCCAGAATGCCACAGTCTTTGGGGAGGAAACATTACTTTGATGATGTCTCGATTTGGACTTTGTCCTAACCTCTATACTGTGAGCCATTAAATCCTTTTGTTTAAGCCAGCCCATTGCTCGGTATTTGCTAGAGCAGTCAACAAGACTAAAACAGGGACTGTTCCAAAAAGAAAAATGTTAGCAGTGAAGATAAAATACAGATTTTTGTTTCTTTGTTTGGTTGGTTGGTAATCAATGGTATTATTATTTGGAATCAAGGAATGGTCAAATATTGCCTTGTCAATCACCATTCCTTCCAGTGGAGCTCTCCATTCAAAGGATACACAGAAGTAAGTTTATCCAATGGGGTAATGAAAAACATTTATTTCAAGCTAGGTCAAGCCAGCACTTCATGTCTAGATATAGTCTTTTCTAGTAATCTGCATTGGGGTATGTGACTTAACTAAAAGTCACGGCATAGCCTCTATACTTCCCATAGCACAAATTCACATGCTGTGGGCAAACCTAACCCCCTAGCTAGTCACCGGGTGGAAGGGCATTAGGGAGGGGAAAGAGGGTTTATTTATGAACTCTAGTAAGAGCAGTGCTATGTAAGTTGAGCCCTATAGGTATTGCTTGTTTTCTTCACTTCCTTGTATTATTTCTATTCTCTACCTTCCTCTGATGATATTCTGTCTTGAGTTTTCCCTGTGGAAAGGGATATTAAATGTGTTAAAGGTCACCAAAACCTTTCTCTTTGACTAATCACAAAAATAAAGAAATAGTATCCAAAAAGCTAGAGCTTCATTGATGAAGTGAAGAGCTGTTCAAAGCATTTTATGTCAGAAACAATGCCTGGAGACTATTTCTTGAGTTAGGCAGGTGGGTTTAATAAATTTTATGCCATGCTAAAACACCAGCTAAATAGATTGGTGTTCTTCCTTCTTATTTTATCCATTTTTATTTTGCAGCTCATCATGTGCAAAAACAAATGGCAGGGATTTGACAGCAACCTTTGATTATTAAAGTGTCACATTTATATGAATGCCACAAGTGTGTTGTTTTTTTCCTCTACTTTTTTTCAGAGTCCTAACCCTTTTGCCTAGCAGGAAGTCCATCTTTTCACAGGATCATTTCCCCAATATTCCCTTGAGCCTTGGGATTGCTTACATGTGCTACCAAAGTATTCGCAGCCTCCTCAGCAGTAAGCAGGTCTTCAGTTATTTTCTTTAAGAGGCTGTGGAATGGGCAAGGATTCCCTGCAAGATTGCCATTTGCAGTCCTCCTCCTCTGGCTATCATCAAACTCCTGTTCAGAACTTATTGACTACTTTTGATATTTGTACCACTCTCAGGCTTCTACCTATACTGTTTCCTGCTTCCTCTGGTCCACTGAGAGTTTATGCTTTTCATCCTGTCCTGTTAGCTAAAAAAAAAAAAAAATTCTGGCTCTCACAACCAACTCTTTCCTATGGTGTTCTCAGACTTTTGTGTACCTTCATGACAAAGTTTTCTCTTTTCTACTTAAGCCACACTCTTTCAAGAGCATTCAGATATTGGCTGGCTGCATGGGGAGAAGATTTGGGTTGGGGAATGGACAAGTGTAGCCTCTTTCTGCACCTGATAGTTCTTTCTAAAAACTAGGCTTGATTCCTCAGTCCAGTCCACTCTGACAGAATGGCCTTTATTTCTGATGATTTTCTTTAAAAGTATGTCTTTCTTTACCATTTCTTAAAATTTCCTCTTTTTAGGCTATTACATGCCTGCTTTTTAATTGTGGATAGGTTTTTTGTTAATTCTCGTTGTACCCACCTTCTTTTCCCCAAGGGCAGCATTCATATTTGCTTAGAACTCAGTTACACAAGTCTTTTGTGAATCAACTTTCTCACTACAAAAGGAGATAAAAGAATGAATACTACTTTAGGTAATGGGAGATCAGACTGCTAGTCCTGGCTTTACCCTGAGCTGACTCTACCTTGGCTAAGTCCCATAATCACCTTACCCTGACTGTCCCCTCTGCTAATTGAAAGGGTTGGACTAACAGATAACTTAGGTCTTTAAATAAATGTAACTTTATATTATATTTTAGTGCCATTTCATCCTTAATCTTTAAACTCTCTCTGGGACCACCTCTCTTTTACACACTCTTTTATTTTGTCTGGGCAGCTTGGCCTTCATTAGCTATTTTGCATAAGAATTCTAAGCTACTTGGTCACTTACAAGAATTAGAGCAGTCCCAACACTCAGTGATTTTTAACCATAAATTAAAATCCATATAAGAAAAGACCAGTGAGGTAGACAAAATTTTATTTTATTAATTAATGGGGAAAATAAAACTGATATTAAATATGGCTACAATTTGATAAACAGTAGAAAGGATAGTGTTTTTCAAGAAGGAACATTTGTAACTCTATTACAAATGAGGGGTCTCTGTCCCCTCTTTTCAACCTGGTCTGAGACCAGCACAATATACCGTTCATCTTTCACTTATATTGGGTGAATTCTTCCTCTGAACTGTTTATCTCAGTCAAAGTCCCTCTGGGAAAGAAACCATCTCTTATACCATTTAAGGCATATGTAAAGGACAGAGTAGTAAGAAGAAAGAAAAGGCAGTCAGAGCTGTGCCGATTCCCCGCTGCCTTGAGTTAGGATGTCTTTCTTTGTAGGGTCTCTTCTAGATTTTTTTAAGTGTGCCAATGTTTGGTAGGCAGGTTGGAGAGCAACCCCAAAGGGAAAAAGCTGATGTGGCCTTTGTCTTACATGTAGAAGTATTTTAATAATCACAGTGGGGAGTGCCCAACATATGTTCTTCTCAAAAAGCCACAGACCAGGTCAATGAAGGCATTTGGCACCTTGTATACAACCACATCCCAGAGGTTCAGTTTTATGTCACCATACCAGATGTCATGTTTCATCCCATTACTTATTTGATAAATTTCTCTACCATGTTTACTTTAAAAATTGTAACATATGTCACTGAATATTATCTAGAAATATTTGATACTTTGGTAATATCTGTTAAATTGTTTCATTTTATTTACTTTGAGGTCTTTCTAGCATGAAGAATTGTTTTGCTTTGTTTTTAAACCACCTGAATATTTTATTCTATTTTTGTCTGCTTCTAAAAATGAGCACATGCATTTCACCCCCATTTCTGCAGTATCCTGTGGTAATTGCCTCTATAATTCCTGAAGTCTGGCTAGTCAGTTCTGATTCTTTCTCTAGAAGGTCTTTCTGATTACTGAAGAGAATTTCCTTTCATTTGTGATAATGCTTTCATAATTGCAGTTATAAATGAAAGGGCAGAACAAATCCCTTCTCAACTTAAAACTCATAGATTTTATTATCTTCTGCTCAATCAAATTCAGTTTTACTTCCAATGCTTTTCACACCCTGGGTCACCTAAATGAAGTTCTATGTTTCATTTGTACTCTTTCTGTTTTGATTTCTCTTACTTAAGGCAGATACTTTTACTCAGGGCAATCCCTCTATCTTAGGAAGTAAAATGCAAAGCTAGTAACAGACTGACACACACAGTCCACCATCTAACAATTGGTGGAATGCCAAACCTAGATTTTTCAATTGCCTGCCAAGTATTCTGTCTTCCATACAGGCTAAAATAGCAAATTCTGATCCTCAAAGTCCAATCCTCCAACGTGAGTACTTCAAAGAGCAGTGCCCTGCATTGGAAAGCTAACTGCTGGAAGGGATTCTGAGAAACTTGTGGCAATGCAAGTCAGAAAATCTTGAAGTTAAACACTTCTGGTTTGGGTTGTTTTATTAAAAATCTCTATGACTAAATTTTCTCATACCATGAAAGAATCACCTACCTACTCTAAAGAGTAGAGTGTGGCAAATCAAAGATTATAAAAGGATTTGAAAATGTAAAACTAAGTGTCTTTTAGAGAAAGAAATCCCACTGAGACACAAAATTCAAAGAAACCTTCATTATAATTCAAAAACTGCAGATTCCATCTATAGCTCATGGCACTGTGACCCTGAATTTTAAGTTGATGAATCTCTCAACTGAGTTCCTCATGAATAATTTGTTGTCTTCTAACAAAAAAAAAAACCACCATAATTTCAGTACCTTTGCATCCTGGTTTCCATTGGTTTTTCTGCTTGACCAAATGGCTGAAGTCACAAAGAACAGTGAAGTACTCTGAGGAGAAAAGAAAACTTCCTTGAAAAGGAGGCTATCTACCTAACCTCTGGTACTATTTTTATCAGTCATAAACTTCTTGATATTATTCTAATTATAGCCTCCAAAGGACCCTCTTAAATTGTTTATAAATGATTTATTTGCTTGTCAAAATGAAAATGTGACCCAATTGAGAAGAATTTAGTCATCATATATAATCAGTCATAAGAAGTATATTTCACTCAGAAGCACAGGTGAAGTAAATTATTTTTTGTGTATACCATTTTTAGATTTTTAGATGTAATCTTAATATTAATCAATAATGAAGATTGTTGGTATCCTTTCATGGTATATTCTCATAGAAGATAATGATTCTTGGTAACTTCAAATAAGTCTAACCATCCAAAAAATAGCCAAAATAGCCAAAATAGCCAACAGGCATTTATTGAGGGCTTATTATCTCATCAATTTTTGGTAGGTACACAAAGGAGTATTTACATATGGAAACTGGAGTATATTAAATAAATTAAATATTAAATTGTAAATAGTTTTCCAAAAACACTTCCTCTTCTGAACTATGTGATATTTTATAATAGGAACCCCCTTTTGATTTCATCCTTATATTTAGCCTCGTCAAAGCATTACTTCTTCATTCTTTAGTATTTTATTGTTAATATTATTAATAATATTATTTTTACATACCTCTTATATATGTATTAGGTACCATGAAAACCCTGAGAGATATAGAAAGGAATTAGATATGTTCCAGGTTCTGAAGTCAGACACAAACACAAATATTCATAAATAAAAGAGATACAGTATTTAATAGAGGCCTAGAGACAGAACTGCATGGACATAGTTTAGGGGTTTATTAATTCTGCTTATTAGTGAACAGGGAAATAAGGCAAGGCTCTTTGTTGAGTCTTCATGAGCTCTTATGAGTATGACTTGTGACAAAATACAGTATCAACCCCTCATGTGCTAAGTGCAGGTTTTTAAACCATAAAGGTACTTGATCCAATCTACTATGATTCAATCTACTATATGCTCTGGGGCAGAAAAGTTAAACTGATCATTTTGTTAGGGACAACAATACTAAATCTTATACTATCAGGGAATTTTAAAGCATAATATTCAAGGTTATAGGTATTTCTCATTTAGTGTAGATCTAACATCAGTGATTGTTGTGTCCTCAGACTGCTCTGTCTCTGGATGGTTATTGGGTTCTGTTTCTGTCCCTATATTCTTCAGAAATTACTGCCATGGGAGTTTTTTTTTAAAAGAGGGAAAGATGTATTCTTATTTGCGATCCAAGATGAAAATACATTTCCCTAATGAGAAAAAACATGAAGTAATCTTAAGATAACAATATCAGTAAGATGCAAGCTCTGGGCGTGCTCAATAATGTATCACCAGTGTCCAGAACACTACCTAGCTCATAGTAGGTGCTCAATTAATATTTGTTGGTTATTTAACAAGTAAAGTTAAAGTATGTTCATGACAGACTAAGTCTGACAGTGATATTGTTTAACTCTTCCATATCCAGAATCATGTAAATCGCAGCTGACCTGGCTTTGGTATTCACATATAATATTTGGTGTTTATGAACAGATATTAATGAAGGATGGACTGGGGGATGCATGAAAGAAAATAATCTTTGTTTTGTGTGGCTTAAATTTCAGTAGAGAAGACAAACTATGAAGAAAAAGATACAATCAGAGAAGGTAAAAAAATGATGGGGGCTGTGACAATTTGAAGCTTTTGTGAATCCCAGAAAAGATTATGTTCTTGGAATTGATCCATTTCTGTGGGTGTGGGACCCTTTTATTGGATTGAATTCAGTTGGGAGTCTTTGATAGAAGTCCTTCAGTGAGGCATGACCTAGGGTGGGTCTTAGCCCTCTTGCTGGAGTCTTCTATAAACAGGAGAAACATCCAAAGACACACAGAGAAAGACAGCTGCCATTTTTAACTTGCCATGTGAGAGATGGCTCCAGGATCACCTACAGCTGCAGAAAGACAGAGAAGCCTGGAGAGGCAAGATCAGCTGAGCAGCTGAAGCTGAAGCAATTAGGCCCCCAAGAGGCTAGGTCCATGGAGCAGCCCGAAGCAAGGAAAGGGAGAGATTGGGCATGTACCTGCTGAAAGTGAGCCGAGAAGAAAACAGTAAGACTGGTGGACCCACCATTTTGTCTTGCCACATAGCAGAAGTTCAGGATCCAGCAGCTTTGGTGGGAAAGCATATCTGATGATGCCTTCATCTGGACATTTTCTCAGCCTCAGAACTCTAAGCTTTTACCCTAATAAATTTGTACTATAAAAACCATCTCATTTCTGGTATTTTGCATTGGCAACCTTCAGCAAACTAAAACAGGGCTGTTTTATGGAGAGTGCTTAAAAAAGGATTCTATGAGGTTGAATCCAAACAGAGACTCATTTTAAGTGAAGGAGCAATATGTGAAAATCTGGGAAAACATCACATCAGACAAAAGGAACAGCTTGTGAAAAGCATCTTGAGGCAGAAATAAGCTTGGCAAGTTCAAGGAACAACAAGAAGGCCAATGGTTAGAGTGGAATGAGTCAAAGGGACAGAGAAAGGATATAACTTCAGAAAGCAAGTCACGGGTGAAATCATGCAGCATTTTTTGGCTATGGCCAGGAATTTGCATTTTATTTTGGAATCTAGCTCTCTGTCTGGATTCAACGACAAGACAAAGAGAGGCTCCATGAATTCAACCTTAAAATGGAGTATTGTTTGGAGTTTGGCAGATGCTTCAATCCACATTAGGCAAATATAGATCTACTTCAAGTGAAGGAGGCACAACTCTCTGTAGCTCTGTGGTGTTAATCCTTTTTTTTTCCACATTAATGTTGTACTTTCTTCCATTGCTTGAATCACAATATGTCTACAACAGAATACCAATAAGTCCACTCTAGTCCATAGCTCTTCCCCCAATCCTGAGGAGCCTGGGATGGTGATGTCCACTCCACCTCCAAGTGAGAGGGGACTTATATCCCATGGATAAGATGCATGGGATTATCCTGCCTGCAGCTGCAGGCTCTCTCCATTCCCTGGGATGGCCGTTGTCCATCATCATCTCCCCACCAGGTGATTTGGGTGAGTCCATTGAGCTGTAGAGTAGGAGTTACAGCTCCACTGAGATTCCAGACACAGCTGGCACATGGGCAGGCCAAAGGTTCCAGTCTTTGGACGTATACCTACAAACTCCAGCATCACATGTAGGTTTGAATAGAAGGGACTGATGGGCCATGTGCAGGGAGGACTTATTTAAGTCCAATTCTGTCACTCTCAGGAGCACAGATTCCAAAGTATAGCCCACCGATAAGGCATCAATCTCTGGAGCTATCCTCCCTTATATAGGACCTGGGTATCTCCAGAGCCCTCAGGAGTCCCTCAGTTTAGAGTGATATCCACTTTGCTGTTCTATGAGATCTTACTGAGGTGTGCATAAGCGTTACCTCTGGGATGACCTCCCAACTTTCTTTGAAGTCTCTTAGCCTCTTGAACTCATTTGTCTTTACTTTTTCCCCCTTTTATTCAAGGCTTTTTTCTAGTCATATTGCCAGTTGGCACTTGGTAGTAATCCCTCATTGCCAGGGAGGCTCAACCCCAGGAGTAATGTCCCACGCTGAGGCGAAGGTAATGCATTCATATGCTGAGTTTGGCTTAGAGAGAGGCCACATTTGAGCAACAAAGAGGCTCTCAGGCAGCAACCCTTAGGCACCCCATAACAACAGGCTAAGTTTCAATTACAAGAGCAAAGACTCATAAGGCTAGTCATCAATAACAAGAACCCATCAGTGGACCATCCTCCTTAGCCAGACACTGCCCCTGCACTTGCAGTACTGTTGCTGATCCCTTGGAGAATGTGGCAGAGCTCTCTAGATATGTTAATTTAGTATTCTGTCATTTATTGAGTGATTCTCCACCCACTGTGACCATGACCCACCCCTTGATCATTTGAACAATTTTAGATAACTTTCATGTATATTCAGGTCAACTTCCTCCCATGAAACCCCCATCCCAGACACCTCCCACCAACAATTCTCTCCCACCCCCATTGTAACCCTTCTGTGATCCAAACCTTCCTTAAAAATGAAGCCTGGTGGGTTCCATGTAATATTTTGGGTAATCTAAGCACCTCTTAAAATATATGTATATATATATATAAATAACATTTTTGTAAGCAAATACACATATATGCATATATATTTATATATCATTTTGCAAATGTTTGTATGTATTGTGAGAATTTTGATTTTTACCCATAATAAAAAAAAAAAAAGAAAGAGGAAGTGAAAAAAAAAATGAAGCCAAATACAATTAATAGGAAAATGAAATAATAATGATAAGTTTAAATGTAAGCGATAAAATGCATGGAAACTTAAAAAAATAAAACACTAAAAATAAAATTAAATTAAAGGGTTGGTATATTCAAAAAATGGGAAAAAACAAAATAAATTTTTTCAACATTTTTCCTTTTATCACTGCATTATCGACTGACCAGTCTGTACCGTGGTACCTTCCCCCTCCCACTCCCCAGTGTCTCCCAAATTTTCATTTAATTTTCAGAGAAGTTTTAGGTCACAGCAAAGTCACACACAGAATACTAGAGACTTAACCTCCTTCCCCTTTTCTCACCCCATATTAAAACCTTTTTGTATGTGGATGGTAGCATTGTTATAACTCTTATACAGATAGTGAAACATAGCTACTAAACATTGTCAATGGTTTACAGTGTAGTTTACATTTTAGATGATACAATTTAATAATTTTTGATGATATTTACCATGTCCTGTGTCCATCACTGTAAGGTAATGAAAAACATTTCCTCTGACTACTAAATATCCCCTGTTTGATCTATTCTGTTCCTCCCTCCCCATCCTACTGGGGCACATGACAACCCCCTGTCTTGACTCATTGGATGACAAGATTCACAGTTACATGCAACAAGAGGTCTTGACACACTGATTGTCCTCCCCTATTAGGATCCACCCTTGCTCATAAGAGACTCCCACCTGTCTGTTTCTGGGTGAATCGGTCCTCCCAAAGATGGGGGTCCATCTCCTTCCCACTCACCATGTGGGTCTCCACCCACCGACACAACACATTATGACATGATGAACACTCACACACTCCCCAGAAGCCTGCTCTAGATGTGCCCCATCCTGAATGCCCCCCAAACAACACCCTAAACCAGTGACACTCCCTTGTCATATTGCCATAAGAGCATGCCCACCCCTGTACTTTCAACCTCATACCCACAAATCCTGTGTTCACTTGACCCTTCTCCCATGTCTTCCCCCAGTATCCTGGGTATTCTAACCTGCCCTTCCTAATCTACCCACCTGTTGACCCTGCACCACCAAACCCAGTAATATCACTATCTACCTATCCTATCCTTCAATATGCAACTATATTCTATTGCTCTACCATAGATTATGTCCATATTGGTGATAGCTCACAAACTTCTCCTCTCTTTCTCTCTTGTTAATCTATCATTCAGACAATGGTTCTCGGCGACTGCTCAATTTCCTCAGTTCATATCAGTGAGGTCAGGTACTGTTCATCCTTCAATGCCTGGCTTGCTTCACTCAACATAAGGTCTTCAAGATTCATCCATGTTATTCCATGTGTTAGCATGTTATTCCTTCTTACAGCTGAGTAATATTCCATTGTATGTATGTACCACATTTTGTTTATCCATTCATCTGTTGATGGGCACTGGAATTGATTCCAACTTTTGGCAATAGTGAAAAATGCTGTTGTGAACATTGGTGTGCATATATCTGTTCGTGTCTTTGCTTTCAATTCTTCTGGGTATATACCCAGCAGTGGAATCGCTGGATCATATGGAAGATCTATTGTTAATTTTCTGAGGAACTGCCAAACTGTCCTCCACAGTGGCTGGACCAGTCCACAATCCCACCAGCAGTGGATGAGGGTTCCCATTCCTCCACAGCCTCTCCAACAGTTATAGTCTGCTGTTTTTTTAATAGCCGCCATTCTAATGGGTGTAAGATGGTATCTCATTGTAGTTTTGATTTGCATTTCCCTAATAGCTAGCGAAGTTGAATATTTTTTCATGTGCTTTTTAGCTATTTGTATTTCTTCCTTGGAGAAGTGTCTTTTCAGGTCACTTGCCCATTTTTTTTTAACTTTATTTTGTACATTTAATAATTGAAAACATAAACAATTAAAAACTAAAAAGTAAACACAGATGAATAAATATATACATTTCTCAATTAAATGTAATGGATACATGTAAATTTTTTTTTTTTTTTTGGAATCAAACAATATATTACACAATATATTTGGTTCATAGTAATGCATCCATACAGTATTTGTCCTTTTGTGTTTGGCTTGCTTCACTCAACATAATGTCCTCCAGGTTCATCCATGTTGCCATATGCTTTATGACTTCATTTCTTCTTACAGCTGCATAATATTCCATCGTGTGAATAGACCACTTTGTTTATCCATTCATCTGTTGATGGACACCTGGGTTATTTCCAACTTTTTCATTTGCCCATTTTTTTAATGTTTTTTTTTTTTCCCCAAGGTGTAGGATTTCTTTATATATGCAGGATATTAAGCTTCCATCAGATATATGGTTGCCAAATATTTTCCCCCATTGGATAGGCAGCCTTTTTATTTTCTTGATTAACGGTCCTTTGAGGTGCAGAAGTTTTTAATTTTGAGGCGATCCCATTTATCTATTTTTTCTTTTGCTGCTTGTAATTTGGGTGAGACGTTCATGAAACCATTTCCTATTACAAGATACTGTAGATGCTTCCCTACATTATCTTCCAAGGTCTTTATGGTTTTGGCTCTTATATTTAGATCTTTGATCCATCTTGAGTTGATTTTTGTATAAGGTGTGAGATGGTGTTCCACTCTCATTCTTTTGAATATGGATATCCTGTTCTCCAAGCACCACTTGTTGAAGAAGCCATTCTCTTCAAACTGACTGGAGTTGGTGGCCTTGTCAAATATCAGATGACTGTATATGTGAGGATCTATATCAGAGCTCTCAAATTGGTTCCATTGGTCAGTATGTCTATCCTTGTGCCAATACCATGCAGTTTTGACCACTGTAGATTTGTAGTATGTTTAAAATTAAGGTCATGTGATACTCCAACTTCATTTTTCTTTTGCAATATGTCTTTGGCGATTTGGGGCCTCTTACCTTTCCAAATATATTTTGCAGTTAGTTTTCCAGTTCCTTAAAAAATAGTGTTGATTTTTATTGGGATTGCATTAAATCTGTAGATTAGTTTGGGTAGGATAGACATCTTGATGATGTTTAGTCTTCCTGTCCATGAACAGGGAATTTTCTTCCATTTATTTAAGTCTTCTTTGATTTCCTTTAACAGTGTTGTGAGGTTTTTTGTATATAAGTCCTTCGCATCTTTAGTTAAATTTATTCCTAGGTATTTGATTCTTTTATTTACTATTGTAAATGGTATTTTTTTCTTGACTCCCTCCTCAGATTGCTCATTATTGGTATACAGAAATGCTACTGATTTTTGAGCATTGATCTTATAGCCTGCGACATTACTGAACTTCTTTATAAGTTCTTAGAAGCTTTGTTGTAGATTTCTCAGGGCTTACTACGTATAGAATCATGTCATCTGCAAATAATGAAATTTTTACTTCTTCTTTTCTAATTTGGATGCCTTTTATATCTTTTTCTTGCTTCAGTGCTCTAGCAAGTACTTCTAAGACAATGTTAAATAGGAGTGGTGATAGTGGGCATCCTTGTCTTGTTCCCAATCTCAGAGGGAAGGTTTTTAGGATTTCTCCTTTGAAGTTGATGCTAGCTTTGGGGTTTTCATATATACCCTGTATCATCTTCAGAAAGTTTCCTTCTGTTCCTATCTTTTGCAGTGTTTTTATCAGGAAAGGATGCTGTATTTTGTCGAATGCTTTTTCTGCATCTATAGAGATGATCATGTGATTTTTTTCTTTCAATCCGTTTATGTGGTGTATTGCATTGATTGACTTCCTTATATTGAACCATCCTTGCATACCTGGGATGAAACCCACTTGGTCATGGTGTATAATCCTTTTGATATGTTGTTGAATGTGATTGGCAAATATTTTGTTGAGGATTTTAGCATCTAGGTTCATTAGAGAAATTGGTCTGTGATTTTCCTTTCTTGTAGTATCTTTGTTTGGTTTTAGTATTAGGGTAATGTTGGCATCATAGAATGAGTTAGGCAATATTCCTTCTACTTCTATTTTTTAGAAGAGCTTAAGAAGAATTGGTGTTAGCTCTTTCCACAATGTTTGGTAGAATTCAGCTGTGAAGGCATCTGGTCCTGGGCTCTTCTTAGTTGGGAGTTTTTTGATGACTGAGTCTCTTTACTTGTAATTAGACTGTTGAGTTCATCAATTTCTTCTTTCATGAGAGTAGGCTGTTTGTGCATTTCTAGAAATTTGTCCGTTTCCTCTAAATTATCATTCTTGTTGGCATATAATTTTTCAAAGTATCCTCTTATTTTGATACTCCTTATTTCTGTACGAGGAATAGTAATATCCCCTTGCTCATTCATTATTTTGTGTATTTGCATCAGCCCTCTCTTTTTCTTTGTTAGTCTGACTAAGAGTTTGTCAATTTTATTGATCTTCTCGAAGAACCAGCTTTTGGTTTTGTTTATTTTTTTCTAGTGGTTTCTTATTCTCTATTTCATTTAGTTCTGCTCTAATCTTTGTTATTTCCTTCTTTTTACTTCCTTTAGGTTTAGTTCATTGTAGTTTTTCCAATTCCTCCAAGTGTGCAGTTGGGTCTTCAATTTTAGCACTTTCTTCATTTTTAATATATGTATTTATGGCTATGAACTTCCCTCTCAGGACAACTTTGGCTGCATCCCATAGGTTTTGATATGTTGTGTAGTTTCAAGGTAGTTACTGATATCTTTTGAGATTTCCTCCTTGACCCGCTGTTTGACTAAGAGTGTGTTGTTTAACTTCCATATCTTTGTACCTAATCTTTTTCTCTGGCCCTTAGTGATTTCCAATTTCATTCCATTGTGGTCAGAGAAATTACTTTGCATAATCTCAATCTTTCTGAATTCATTGAGAGTTGTTCTGTGGCCTAGCATGTGGTCTATCTTAGAATATGATCCATGTGCACTCAAGAAAAATGTAAATCCCGCTGTATTTGGGTGTAGTGTTCTGTGTATGTCTATTAGGTCCAGGTCCTCTAATGCATTGTTCAGTGTCTTGGTTTCTTTATTGATTCTCTGACTAGATGTTCTGTATAATAGTTATAATGGTGTATTAAAGTCCTCCACTGGAATTGTGGAGGCATTTATTTTTCCACTTAGTTTTTCCAGAGTTTGCCTCATGTATTTTGAGGCACCCCAATTAGGTACATAAATATTTCTAATTGTTCTCTCTTCTTGAGAGATTACCTCTTTTACCACTATATAGTGTCTATCTTTGTCTCTTACAATAGTTTTGCATTTAAAGTCTATTTTTTCTGATATTAGGATAGCTACTCCTGCCCTTTTTAAGCTATTGTTTGCTTGTTTTCCAGTCATTCACTTTCAGCCTCCTTGAATCCCTGGGTTGAAGGTGGGTTTCTTGTAGACAGCATATAGATGGATTGTATTTCCTTATCCATTCTGCCAATTGGTGTCTCTTGACTGGTGAGTTTAATCCATTGACATTCAGTTTTATTATTCTCAACAAATTTGTTACTTCAGCCATATTTTCTTTGGGTTAATGTATGTCATATGTTGTTTTTATTTCTCTTTTTGTCATTTTAGTTGTTCTTACATTATCCTCCAATTCTATCTCCCCTGTTTTTTCCTTTCAACTTGTAGAACTTCCTTTTGTATTTCTTGAAATGCAGGTTTCTTAATTGCATACTCTCCTAATTTCTGTTTATCTGTGAATATTTTGAACTCTCCATCATTTTTGAATGCCAGTTTTGCTGGATAGAAATTTCATGGCTGGAAGTTTTTTTCTTTTAGTACTTTGACTATGTCATACCATGGTCTTGTTGCCTCCATTTTTTTCAGATGAGAAATCAGCACTTAATCTTACTGTGCTTCCCTTGTATGTGATGGTTTTCTTTTCTCTTGCTGACTTGATTATTTTCTCTTTGTCTTGATCATTGGACAGTTTGACAAGTATATGTCTTGGAGTTGGCCTGTTGGGATTTATACTGTTTGGGGTGTGCTGTGCTTCCTGGACATGTACATCCATCTCTTTCAATAGGGTTGGGAATTTTTAGCCATTATTTCCTTCAACACTCCTTCTGTTCCCTTTCCCTTCTCTTCTCCTTCTGGGATGCCTATAATGCATATTTTTGTGTGCTTTGTGTTGTCGGTTAAATCCCTATGTCCCTCCTGGATTTTTTCTATCTTTTAATCTATCTGTTCTACTATCTTTTTCTTTTCAGATGTATTGTATTCCACATCACTAATTCTTTCTTCTGCCTGTTCAAATCTGCTGTTATGTGAATCCAGCGTCTTTTTGATTTCTTGGATTGTGCCATTGATCACCACCATCATATCCGTTATCTTTTTATGTATGTTTACAATTTCTTCAGTATATTCTCCCAGTGTCTTCTTAATATCCTTATTCCCTTCTTTCAGTTCATTAAGTTGGTTCATGATATTTGTTTGGAAAGCTTTGATTAGTTGCCCAACGTTCTGCATCTCTTCCTGGTTTTTAGTTTGTTCATTGGACTGGCCCATGTCTTCCTGTTTCTCAGTGTGGTTTGTAATTTTATTTTTTTGCCCTCTAGTCATCCTTTTATGTTGATGGGTTTATTCAGTTGATTAGCTTCTCTCTCTGCTGTAGAGTTTTATTTAGCTGGTGGTTCTGTGTGTGTGTTAAGTTTTCTCTTTGACACTTTTTCTTCCTATTTTATTTCCTTGCTTCTTTCTATGTTCCCTTGAAGGCAAAAGATTAGGGCCAGAGGATTTGAAAGATGTGAGAAAGGAAGAAGGATAATAGTAATATTGATAACAGTTAGAAGAGGGTCCATATAAGACTTAGTAAAATGAATATTTAACTCATGTAGGCAGTGTAGAGTAATAGGAAAAAAAGTGGAGTACCTACAATGGACTGGGAAACCAAATAGAGGAAAATATATATAATCATTTAGAAGGCCAGAATGATGAGGAAAGAGAGAAAGAGTAAAGAAAGGACTGAAAGGAAAAAGTTAATAATAATAATAAAGAAGAAAACATGATAGATAGATTAGAAATTGAGACCTTTTAAGTTGTGGGCTAATGAAAAAAGGTGGTATGTAAGAACCACAACAGAAAGCAGAAGGCAGAAAGATGAAGGAAGGAAAAGAGATAGCGTTGGGAGACAAAATCAATATAGACAGAGAATGGGAATTCATGGAAGAAGCAGCACAGCAAAGAAGAGACAAGATAGCAGCACCTAATTTTAAAAAAAGAAAAGAAAAAAAAGGGGGCAGGATGAAAGAGGAAAGAAAAGCAAGAGACAACAATAAATAAAGAAAAACCAAACAACCACACAAGCAGCAGGCAAACAAAACTAAGGAAGAACAGTGTTCCTTCTTGCGCCCTTGTGGAGCCTCTCAGCCTGCTTGTGTTCATCAATCAATTGCCCTGGAAGGTTCTATCTGTAGGTTTTGAGGCAGATTTAGCAATTAAGTTAAAAAAAAATTTTTTTCATTTTTTTTTTTTTAAGTGACTGTCTTTTTTTTTTTTGGTAGAAATAAGGGACCCAAGAGAAGGCCTCTTCTAGACCACCTCCTTCACTGAGGGGGCCCGAAATAGGCTCGTGGAAACTAATTAAGCACTTTTCACTTCCTGGCCTCCCCAGGGGAGCTGAAGCTCTGATGTTTGTCAGTGCAGAACGATAAAATTGGTTGACTCCGACCCCTCCAGAGCCAAGCCTCAGTATCACTGGGCTGTTAGGTAAATCAGGCTCCTCAGCAGATTCACCTCTCCCCTCAGCCTGGCGCCACTTCAAGCAGGCTTATTTGCTCCCCAAAGCTGCAAGAGGTTCCAGGCAGCCAAATTCACAGAAAGGAAACCCCTCTTGACCCTCTGGCAGAACCCTCCTACTCTTGGATAACACTCCCTCTCACCGGGTTGCCGGCGGGAGTCACAGCTTGTCCCAGCCGTTTTCCGCTCTACCATTGTTAATCTTTTGCACTTGCATTCTTACTTGTGTATTGCAATAACTGCGCTACCATAGCCAATGGCTACTAAAAAGATGGTTATATTAAATCTTCTGAGATTACAGGAGCTGGAAATAAAGGGAAAATGGTTCTCTCAATATTAAGAATGAATACTGCTCTCAAGCTAAAGGCATGTGAATTGTTCACCTGATAATTTTGTTACTGCTCCAAACTTTCAATTTGGTTTCATACCAGTCTATGATTGGAATTACCACTGTAACATGAGCTGCCTAGGTAAAGATTAATGAGCTGCCTGGAGAGTTGATCCTAAGGGATCTCCTTAATCTTATTTTCCTGACTCAATCTATATAGCCCTCTCCCACAATGCAATTAAAATCATTAAATAGCACATACCAGGAAAAATAAAGGGGCACACACTGCACATGCAGATTTTTAACAAAAAGAATCATGGGTGTTAAATGTTTTGGCTTCTTTCCAAGCTCAGTAATGATTATGAAGTTATGTGTAGAAATAGTTGTGGTGTGCAAAATTTCTGAAGCTGTTGCTAAATCAAAAATTAATGCAAACAATGTGTGGCTTGCAAAGCTTTAATTAGTTCAACCAGAAGGATGACTATTTGCATTGATATGACAGGAAGTCTGAAAGAATTCTTTTAAATTGTGATAGACCAGTCCCATAAAGTCATTAAATAAATTACCTCAGTCTATAAAATTTAGAAAAATACAGCCTTAAAGTTAGAATTACCACATTCAATCATTCAAGCCAGCAATCATTGGATATAATCTATTTATTAACCCTTTCCTAGTTAATACATGGACTATTTATAGGTTGATTTTGGATAATGTGTATACCTTATTATACATCATGATTGATCTTAGGGCAACATAGCCTGCTAACATTTAAAGCTAAACTCATGCAATATACTTTACTTGACATGATTTCTCCAAGTTAACCACCATTCTTATTAGCTCCTGCCACCAGAAAAGAGACCCTTTATAAAGATGATCTCTAAGGCAAGACACATGTGAAGGACACCTATGAGTGACATAGAAGATGACGTGGATGATGAAGATGCATATTATAAATATATAATGTCATGAATATGTAATTTTTTCAGAAATTAACTTGAGGTTTAATGTAATTATAAATTAAATTCTAATGGAATTGTTATTAAACTTGACAAAGTATTT
>JAKSZT010054477.1:1156520-1235178 GCA_026826555.1 Tolypeutes matacus | reverse complement strand
AAGCACCTCTTAAAATATATGTATATATATATATATATATATATATAAATAACATTTATGTAAGCAAATACACATATATGCATATATATTTATATATCATTTTGCAAATGTTTGTATGTATTGTGAGAATTTTGATTTTTACCCACAATAAAAATAAATTAAAAAAAAAAAAGTAATGAGCAAAATAAATAAATAAAAATAAATAAATAAATAAAAAATTTTTAAAAAGTAATGAGCATAGGAACTCAATTAGTTTTGAATCCTGGATGAAGTGTTCTATAAGGTAATTGGATATTGCTACTCTTGGGGAGCAAGTACCTTGGCCAAATGGACTCAAGGAATTAATTCTGGTTGTACCCAACCTGCACAAAAGTCTATTAGTGATGGTGATCAGGTTGGAAGATTATATCCCTCTGAGAAAATGTAACAGAAGAGAGTAGAAATGAGTAAACTTGACTTTAGAAGAATAAATTTGTAGTAAGTTAGAGGAGAAATGCAACATTGTACATTACATTGTACATACCTGTAATCCAGGGAGCTGTCCAGTTTTCTGGACCATTGTGAAATATGGAATCTCTTGTTTCATAAAGTGGTCCATTTCATTGGTGATCATTTCTAATTCTTAGGAGGATTTTCCTTATAAAAGTGAAAATATGTGTCTTGGTACTGTTCAATACTAGTTTTGCTTACTAGAGCAACTCAGAATCAGCAAGTTTTTCACATGGTAGCCTGTCAATATTTGAAGACAGCTACAAGGTCTTCTGAAAACTTCTCTTCTCCCAATAACTCGTTACTAGAACCCTCCAACAAATGTCATGGTTTCTGAATCCCTCTTAAGCTTGAGAAACAAATTTTACATTGTCAATGTGTTTCATAAAGTATAGTGCTATGCCCAAACTAACTAGAACATTGAACCAACTATAATGTGCTCTTAAACATATTAACGGAACATCAGATTTATATCTTTTCCTCTGAGACATATTTCTAAATCCTTTACATCCAATCTTAATTTTGTCTGTCACCCAAATGTATACTTTAGAAGTAAGGATGGGGTAGTATTTTGAGTTATTATTGTTATACATGACTGGGAGCATATAGGTAAAATGGACTTATTTTCTGAAAATTAGGTATTTATATGCAACTTAGATTCTTAACCTACAGAGCACATGTTACATGCATTCAAGATCCTCAGTAGAAACATTCAAAATAGGGACATGTGAGACTGGGATTGAATTTACACTCTCATGTTTCAGAAGTAAAAATTTTAATAAGAAGCTTTGGGAGAAGAATTGCTAGGAAGGTTTCTACTGATTAGTCATATCTTAGTGTTAGAAGATGACAAGAATCTTTCTGGATTGTCTAGACAAATGACAGTCATAAGGAAGATACATAAAAACTCCCTAAAGGCATTGACCATAAACTTTATATGTTCATATAAATATTTTATTAAGGTTACTGTATTCCAAAGGATAGAAGTTTTTTTGGAATATTAAAAAATAATAAAAATGACCTATCAAACTTGATTATTTTAATTCACTTCATATTTCAAACATTTCATGATTGTCTAATATAAGGCTGTTATTTAGCAACAGGCAGTCCTTCCTTTTTGAAATACATAGTGTGGGAGACCTATCAAAAGTTTTTTTACCTGCCAGTCACTGAATTTCCCCCATGGTCTTTTTCATAAGTTATATCAGTGGTTGCTGTTTTGCCTTAGGTATATGCAACAGTTTGATTCTGAATATATTTGAATTTAGAAGTCATGACATTCTCCTGTGTGTAGTGGGTAAACTTCAATGAATCTGTGAAACCAGTGAATAAGTATTGCTTACTTTATATTTGTTACTTCTTGCCAGGGCATTTTTCTCATTACGAAGTTTGGAATGCCTTAATACATTATGATCTCATTTGTACTGCTGTCACACCTTCAAGTGCTTAGCAAAAGGAATGGGATTCAGGAACAAACTGAGTTATACCAGAAAACAGCAATATTAGTGCTAAAACCTGGCAACCAGAAATGGGTCATTTTTAAATTCATATGGGATATTAATTCTACAAACAGAAATTCAAGGATTTTCGGTATGAACTGATGATAAACTTGAAAGAGACTGAGGTCATCTTTGTCTAAACACAGATACTTCTACCATTCACAAAGCTTTTAGAAGAAATACGGAACTATAGCTGTCACATTTTGATACTCTGGAGAGAAAAAAGATATTGAAAATCTGAGTAATGGATGCTTAAATATCCTTTGGGATGCTAGAAACAGATTTTGCTCTTAGTTCAACTCCTAAATGAGAGGTCGCTTGGCCCATAGGGGTCTTTTTGTTTAGTCTGCAAAGATATTCAAAAAATCTCAATAACTTGGCAACATTAACATGTTAGTATTTTTCACATTCAAACATTGGGCTTCTCTTGAAAAATAAAAAGATCTGACAACATAGGACATTCGTTCTTACATGCAACCATCTGCTGTAACAGAAAAGGAACTATATCCTTTAAGAAGGATACACAATTTAGTTGGCCAATCAATCTGATTTATTTATTTACCTTACCACTCTTTCCTTACAGGGTGGGGGAAGGGGGAAGATAGTAGAGTCCATTAAAGATAATTATTTTTATTTAGGACTATAGATTGCCTACCTGTCTGACCTTCAAGCAATGCACTTTCACTGTGGTTATCTCACTGCAAAAGTTGCCAATTTGACTTCATCTCTCCAGTAATATCTGGGAGGATAGAATGAGCCAGGTGAGAACACCTCCCATAGAGTGAGGTAGAAGATTCCCAGGGGCTATGACTTAGGACAGGGATAAAGGACTATCATGGAGTGGAAGTCAGTGCTGTAAAGGAGAAGAAAACGGGGTATAAGTAATGTGGAGGGTAAAAGACAATGCAGCTGGAGTGCCATAGCAAACTCAATGATCAAAAGATAGTTGAGAATGAGGGAAGAAGGTGAGTTGAGCTGTTGAGGTATTTGGCTGCAAAAGGAAAGCAAGTAATGGTGGCAATTTAAGGGATGCCTGGGTTGGATTCCAATTTCCTTTGCTTATAAGGACTTCAACCATATTGCATTAAGACCCACGCTAATCAGTTTGGGCACACCTTAACTAATAACATCTTAAAGGTCCTATTTACAAATGAGTCACACTCATAGGGCTATGGGTTAAGATTAAAAACAAGTTTTTTCTGGGGTTGATAATTTAAGCTACCATAACTGGTATCCTTATAAGGGAACAAATTTTGACACAGTAAGAAAGACAAAGACAGAGGGAAGGCCATATGATGGAAGCAGAGTTAGTTCTGCTGCCACAAGCCACAGAACACCGTGGACTTGTCAGCCACCCACCAGTAGCCAGGGGAGAGCTGTGAAATGGATTTTCCTCTTTAAGTGGAAGTGTGGCCTTGCTGTCACCCTGATTTTGGACTTAGAGTCTCCAGAATTGTGAGACAATAAATTTCTATTGTTTAAGCCAACTAGTCCGTGGTATTTTGCAACAGGAATATGTATAGGAGTATAAAGGATTTTACATATTTCTATGATTAATTCCATGAGGAAGATATTTGTTAAACCACATGAAAATACCAACTACAAAGTTGCTCTTCCTAAAACATTTTAATGAGAGCTAATACTGGTATTGTTATATTTATTTAGGAATTATGAACATTTTTAATTGATAGTTATTGTGAAACATGATAGAGAACCCCTCAAAACTTTTCCTTAAGCAGTTTTCCTGATCTTTGTTAATGACATCATTGCTTGAGCTAAAATAACATACAAATCCTTAATTCTAGCTTTTCCTTTACTACCACCTACCCTGCCTCTTCCTCCTACCCATACATCCAAACCCATTGAAACACATAATCAATAGCTGATTGGTCACCAAGTCCTAGAAATTTTACCACCAGCTATTTCCCAATCTTTACAATTCCCTTCCTACTACTGCACCCCAAGTCCTCATCATCTACAGTTTCTGCTATTCTAATTAGACTCTTCATTGTTCTCCCTGCCTCCATTCTCTCCCAGCTCCAAAGGATACTCCTAAACCTTTTGTGTATTAGCATGATAAAAAGCATGATAATATCTCGCTCTCTGCTGGAGATAAGTTAATAGAGCCTAGTTGCTGGCAAGACAAAATCCAAACTCTTTATTATGACAAAAGGCCTTGCACAATATGGCTCCAGCTGGAGTTAAAACAAAAAAAAAGAATAAGTAAATAAACAATATTGTTCAATTTAGCTTTATTGAAGTATAATTTACACTCAATACAACCGCTGATTATAAGTATATCATATGATATAACTAGATTTTACATATATTACATATATATACAAATATTACAAATATATTACACACACATATATGTATATATTAGACCATCACAATAATGATATGAAATATTTTCAACATCCCAAAAAGATTGTTCCTGCTTCTCTAGTGATCAATATTCCCCCATCCCTGAATCCTGGAAGACAATAATCTACTTTCTATGAATGCAGTTTTGCTTTTTCTTGAATTTCACATAAATGGAGTTATTCAGTATGCAATCTCTTATGACTGGCTTCTTATACTTAACATAATTCTTTTGAGATTCATCCAAGTTGTTGCATGTCAACAGTTCCTTTTTATTGTTATGCAGTATTCCATTTAGATGAATTTATCACAATTTGTTTATCCATTCATAAGTTATGTTTATTTATGTTGTTTCGAGGTTTCGGCTCTTGTAAATAAGGATTCTATGAACATTAATATACAAGTCTTATATAGACTTATGGTTTTATTCCTCTTGGATGTTTAGGAGTGGGATTTTTGGGTCCTATAAACATACGTTTATTATTTTAAGTAACTACCAAACCCTTTTCTAAAGTCAGATATAACATTTGCTTTTCTACAGTAACATATGAGGCTTACTATTGCTCTGCTTGTCAACACTTGAGTTAGTCAGTCTCTCAAATTTTAGTCATTCAAGTGAGTGAGTACTGGTACCTCACTGTGTCCTCAACTTGGATTTCCCTAATGAGTAATGATGTTGTGCAATTTTTCATGTATTTATTTGTCACTCATATATCATCTTTGGTGAGGTGTCTATTTAAATATTTTGCCACTTTTGTATACAGTTGTTTGTTTTTTAATTATTGAATTAAAAGACTTTCTATACATTCTGGATACAAGACCTTTATCAGACATGTTCTATAAATATTTCCTCCTTGTCTGTTGCTTGCATTCTTATTTTCTTAATGTAAGACAGGGACTATAGTTAGTAGTAATAGTTTGACAATGTTCTTTCATCATTTATAACAAATGTTCCATGAAAATACAAGGTGTTGGTGGTGGAGTAATATATGTGAGCCCTGTGTATTATGTATGTTTGTTTTGTAAGTTCACAACTTTTACTATGCACTTACTGTTTATGAATGTTCAGTATGAATGATATAATTTAATGCAAATTTTAAAATGGAAAAGAGTATCTTTTGAGAAGCAAATAATTTTAATTGTAAAGTAAAATGATTGTTTTTTTAAAAAAATTTTATGGTTCATACTTTCTGCACCCTATCTCTTTAAGACGTCTTTGCATGACCAAACTTACAAAGATTTTTTCACATGTGTTCTTCTAGGAGTTAAATAGTTTATCTTTTACATTTAAATCTGTGATGAATTAAAAGTTATTTTCCATAAATAGCATGAGGTAAGGATTAAGGTTCATTTTTTTTTTTGTAAAATGTATATTCAGTTGTTCCAGCACCATTTTTAGAAAAGACTATTCCCCATGGCAACTTTGTAGAAAATCTGCCTCTAATTTTGAACCTTAACAAACTTAGCAAGCATATATTCAGGTACTATTTATACCAAAACAAAGTTTTACCAAGTTTTTTTTTATCTGCTGTTAACTAATTAAAGTGGGGGGAATTCTCACTCACACATACAATGTTGCTTAATTACAATCTAGAACCATAATTGCATACTTGCTCTAAAAGAAACTCCTAAACATACCATGTATTTAAAAAGTAAAGAATATGAACCTCTCACTCTTTTGTTTTTATTTTTAAAGACGCTTTAGTGTTACATCGAAAATATAAGGGATTCCCATATACCTCACCCCCTCCCCTTCCCACACTTTTTCCCATAAACAACATCTTTTATTCGTGTGGTACATTTGTTACAAATGATGAGCACAAAGCGAATTATTGTTACTAACCATGGTATATAGCTGACATTATGGTTTACACTCTGCACTGCACTATTTTATAGGTTTTGACAAAATGTATAATGACCTGTATCCATCATTGCAATGTCATGCAGAACAATTCTAGTGTCCCCCAAATGCCCCATGCCGTACCTATTCTTCCCTCTCCCTCCTCTCAGAACCTCTGGTGACCACTGTCTTTATATCAATGTTACAAGTTCTTCCATTACTAGAATAATAATAAGTCTAATTTAGTCCATAGTCACAGTCCGCCCTTATGTTTGCTCATTCCTCAATCCTGAGGATTTTGGGATGGTGATGCCTGCTTTGCTTCAGATTGAGAGGGTGTTTAGATTCCATGGGGCAGATGAGTGGAACTGCCTTGCTTGCAGTTGTAGATACTCTCTTTTTTGGGATGGGCTTTGTCCATGATCATCCTTTTGTTAGTTGTCCTGGACGAGTCCAATGAACTGGAGAGTAAGTGTTGGTTGCAACTCTGTTGAGATTCAGTGCTCAATTGTCATGTGAACAGCCAGAATATATAAGTCTCTAAGACACATATTTAGTGGGTATAGTGGTAATTATAAGTTCAAATAAAAGGGGCATAAGAACCATGTGTAGGAAAATTATAAATGAGTTCAAACCCGATACATTGGGGAAGATAAGTTATCATATATTACAAGCTAAGGCCCACTCACAGGGTGCCAAATTCCTGGGGTTGTCTGCCCTGCCTATAGTGTCCAGATGTCTTTAGAGCTCTCAGGGGCACCCCGGTTTGAGGCACTGTTTACTGCGGCAATCAGTGAGATCCTCCTAAGATGTGCATAAGCATAATCTCTAGAATGAGAGATTATGACTCACTTTGAAATCTCTTAGCCATAAAAAACTCATCTATATTTAATATTTCCCCCTTTTGGTCAAGGTTTTTTTCCAAATGCATCACTAGTTGGCACTTGGTAATAATCCCTCAGTGCTAGGGAAGCTCATCCCTGGGAGTCATGTCCAACACCAGGGGGAAGGTCTTATGTTTATATGCTGAGTTTGGCTTAGAGAGAGGCCACATTTGAGCAACAAGGAAGCTTTCAGGAGGCAATGTATAATACTAGGTTACGTTTCAATTTCACAAGAACAAGGTTCATAAGTACATGCATCGATATCAAGGGCCTGGTGTATGTCTGTCCTTCGCTAGGCACTGCCCATGTAGTCTAGGGATTCTTGCCACTTTATTAGAGAATATAGCAGTACTCCCCCGGATGGGAATTCAGTTATTGTGTGGGTATCCACCCACTGATACAATACCCCTTGTCCACTTGAAAACATTCATATTCCATAGAGTCTTTTCCCAGGTGTACTTCTCCCCAACATCCTGATATCACCAACAGACCACACCAGTGATCCTTCCCTGCCATAGTTGTGACTCTTCCACAGTCCAAGATCTCCCCCAAAACAAAACCAAAATAAATAAATAAGTACAAATAATTTAAAAAATACAAAATACAAAACACAAAATAAAAAATAAATTTTCTTGCATTGTGTCCTTCGTCCCCATAAGATCTTTTACCTTTGACAATAGATGAAATATCTTTGACTGTGACAATTTCTTCTGTATGTTCTCCTAGAGTCTCATTTTTTCACTTTATTTTCAAAGGAGCTTTAGGTTACAGAAAAGTCACATAGACAATATAGCATAGGGGATTCCCATATACCCCATCCCCTCCTCCTCTCACATTTTCCCCTATTAATAACATCTAACATGAGTATGGTACATTTGTTACAATTGCTGAATAAATATTGAAACACTGCCACTAACCATGGCCAATGGCTTACATTATAGTTCACATTCTGTACCATACACTTTTGTAGGTTCTAACAAAATGCATAATGGCCTATACCCATCATTGCAAGATCATACAGAACAATTACAATGTCCTAAAAATGCTCCATGCTTTATCCATTATTCCCTCCTCCTACCCTTGGAACCCATGGTAATCACTAAGTTGCAATTTTTGAAGAATGAGGTTTATAGTTATATGCATTAATATTGAGAGCTTGACATATTTTTCTGTCTTCTTTTATTAGGCACTGCCTATGTTCTTGAGAGACTCTTGCCCCTCTATTTGAGAACCTAGCAGAACTCTCCAGGATGGGAGGTGAATGTTTTCTTGTTTATTTTGTGGGTTTCCACCCACTGCTATAACACCCTATGACAAGAAGAACATGCTCATATTCCATAGAAGCATGCCCTAAGTGCATCCTTTCTCACATATCCCCCCTCCCCCAACACCCTTCACCAATACCTCTCCCCAGTCGTGTTTGCTAATAAAACATCCCCATCATTGTAGTTTTAACCACAGACCTATAAATCTCCTGAGTTAATCTGTTCCTTCCTCCCACCCTAACCCTAGACCCATGGATAGTACAACCCCGACCTCTCAACCCTGCACACCCTCACATTCCAGCACTGTCAACCCCACTCACATCTCTGCACAGCTATCATCTCTATCCACTGCCAAACCACCCCCTTCCACCTTATCATAGGTTTTGTCCATATTGAGCATCATGGGCTTCTCACTCTTAACCATGGCCAGCCTAAATTCCTAATGCCTTTTCTAGAATTGGGATAATTTGGCTATTTTCATGATCCTCAGTAAACTATAAGTGTATTCAGTCCCTTTGTGAATACACTTATAGTTATTCACATATAAAATTTGTGGTTTTACCTTTCACGATGAGGTCTTTAAACTATCTGGAAGTCATTTTTAAGTATAGTGTAATACGGATTCATCTCATTTTGTTCACTATAGATAATCAATTGTCCCCAACACCAATTATTAATTTCCTCCACTAATGCACAGCACAACTCTGTCAGACATCATGAATTCCCATGGACAAGACTATTTTTTTTTCCATTGAATTTGTTTTGCATTATTTGTCAAAATCAGTTGGTCATACTTGTAGAGAGCTATTTCTGGGCTCTTTATTCTGTTCCATTGATCTATGTGTTTATTCTGAGTGTATTCTTTCAACAATACCAACTGTCAGGATTACTATAACTTTATGGTAAGTCCTGAAATAGGGTAGAGTGAGTTCTCCAACTTCTTTTTGTTTTTTCCCTTCCAAAATTGTTGGGGCTACACTAGTTCCTCTTCCTTTGTATATATATTTTAGAAGCAGCTTGTCAATATCTGCCAAAATCATTCTGGAATTTTTATTGTGATTGTGTTGAAACTATGGATCATTTTGGGGAGAACTGATATCTTAACAATATTAAGTATCCTCTTTAATGACTTATTAATAATGACTTCCTTGATTTTTTGTCAGTGTTTTATCACTTTCAGCATACAAATTTAATGCATATACTATTCAATGATAATGAAATATTTCATTTTGGGAGATTAGGCATTGTAATCTACAACCTTACTAAACTCATTTATCACTTCTCACAGATTTCTCAGGATTTTCTACATAGACAATCACGTCTTCTACAAAATGGCAATGTTGTTTATTTCTTTTCTGATCTCCATGACTTTTTTTTCTTTTTCTTATCTTATTGCACTGGTTAGAACTTCCACTTCCAGATCTATATCAAATAGCATTGATGAGAGAAGACAGTATTGCTTTATTTCTGTCTTAGAGGGAAAGTATTTATTCTATGATTACTATGTATAATGTTAAATGTAGGATTGTTTAGATGCCCTTTATAAGGTTAAGGAAGTGTTTATTGCCTCCTATACCCCCATTCCTCCACAGGTAAAAGCTCTTATAGGGGAGAGATGAAGACGATGGGTAAAATTTCTAATCTTTCCTTCATAGCTGTTGTAACACATATAAAAACTTCTTAGGGCTCTTCTTCTTTCTTATATTTTTTGTGAGTGCCTGGGGATAGAGGTATTCATTGAGAAAAAAAAACTGCAAGAAGGTACAGAATCTTCAATATCTGTGCTTCTCCAGGAGTTTACCCTTTCTTGCCAATCTGGACTCAGCCTTTACCAATTTGTCAACTTTCTACCTTAATTCTTCTTACTATTGCTTGTTATCATCTATTCCAGGCAAGTACATATTCATATTTCTCCTTAGACTTTGGCCCAATCGCTTGGTTTATGACCTCTGCTCTTCAGTGCTTTTGAAAATCATCATGAATTTGAAGTCAGTCTAACTCTTTTTACTGTAAACTTGAGAACAGTGCTCTTTCTAGTACTCTATGCCCTTGGACAGAAGCCAAAAGTATATATATATTTAACTTCCTTTAGCATTTTTGGCTATTCTCAGAAGGGAGGTTGCTTAAGTTACTTAGCCTATTATTTTACCTGAAATCTTAAACCAGTGGTCCTACTGATTTGCATATGATCCTTTGGTCATGGTACAGCATCTTCATGATAAGCAAATCTCTCTTTTTCCAAATTTTTATCAACTTACATAGTACAAATTTAGCATATAATTATGATAAAATATTCCCATAGAAAAGGGATGGCAATTAAGATAAGAAAAGTCATTCAGGAAAGAAAAATAATTTACCCTGGTATACGGACATAATTTAATTTTAAAACGTTTAAATTACAATAATTTCTAAACCAGTGGCTCATCCTTAAAGTGTAGTTCCTAGAATAGCAGTGGAAGCATCACAGAGAACTATTAAAATACAAATTCTTGGGCCCTACTCTAAACACACTAAATCAGAAACTCTGGGGTGGGACCCAGTAATGTATTTTAGCAAGTCCTCCAGAAGATTCAGATGTACACAATAGTTTGAGAACCACTGATTTAAACCATGTTCTAAGTTTCATAGCATGTTTGAATACTTAACAAAGTGGCACAGCGCATGAAGAAGGCTTATTTTTTCAAATTAAAGATTCATTCTCATCAGCTCTTCACCAAGTACAGACCCAAATCAGTGTGTGCTCATATCTCTTGAAACTCTGGCCTTGGGCCCACGATAACTTCAGCAAGCAGAAAAGTCAAAATCAGTTCCATTTCATGGCATTCCAAATGCTGGCCCTTTACCACTTACTAGAATTTAGAGCTTTCTTCTGTTCTGAAATTTTACATACTTGTTCTTTAGCACATGGCTTTCCTATGTGAGTTCCTATTCTTATGTGATATCTACCTGTCAATAAGATCTGCTATGTGGATTTGGATAGAATAACAAATCTGATGGGTAAGTAATCTCAATAGCTTAAAGTGGTGGTTTTCAAAATTTGTAAAGCAGCATAATTACTTCTTCCAAATGAAAGAATTTCAGTCTTTAAAACTGATATATGCAGAGGAATGTGGCAAGAGGATGCCAGAGGCCTTCTTTCTGCTCTTTGGGCTTATTCCAGATGCACCCTGAACAATTTTGGGCTTGGAAGAACACATAATGAAAGTCACTGAGTGAGCGATCACTGAGAACTGGGTAAGCTTGAAAATTGGAAAATCAGAAAACCTGGACACTATTAAAACCCCACATCCAGTACACTTTCAGCTAAGCATGACATTTTTTTTTTTCAGTAAAAATCATCAATTAAATGACTTAATTTTACACTAAGGGGGTTGTTAAAAGGGAGAAAGGGTGATGAATGTATTGGGTCACAATCATTGCACACATTGTCCATGTTGAAGGTGGGAGTCTTGGCCTCTAGACGTGCTCACTTCCCCAAGGATAAGGGTTCAGCACATTTCCTTTGCTTTGTGAGAACTCTGTTGCAAGCATGCTGTTTGCATGCTCACATAATTTTTTCACATATATAATCTTCATGCACCCACATCAAGGTGAACTAAGAGTAAATTCCTGATTTTATCAAACCCAGATTAAAAACAACAGTTTTTTCATTTTAATTTTCATTATTATTTTTTTCTAGAACTAATTTGTGAAAGATAATTATGCTGGAATAAGCCCTAAACATGAAAAATAGCAATGAATACGACCAGAGAAATATGATGATATTGGTAATGACAAGCCTATTGCCCTTTGTTTAAATATTCAGTTGAAAAATATGTACAGTCTTCCCCAAAACATTTTTTTTTCAAGCAGTTGAGGTCCCCAAAACATTTTGATGAAAGCTACTGTTTATTTTAAGGAGGTACACATGTATTTTATTATTAGGGAGCTTTCTTTTACTTCCAACCTGTAAAAGGAATTGTGTGGAAAATAGGAATTTTTTAAAAAAATAATACAGAGCAGAATTATGAAAACAATAGACTGGCTGTTCACTAAACTTTAATTATTCCTTCAGGTACTCTAAAATAAATTCTTAATCAATGTACCCTGATTCACAATAATATTAATGTCTATCTACTTCTTCCTTTGATGTCTGTGGGAAAGTACACAGAAAAATTTCTAATAGTCTTTCTTCCAATAATGTAAACAAAACTGCACCTATTTTTGAGAAATATGCTTACCTATGTAATTACATTCATATGTCACATTCTGTTTTAAATTATTGAATAAATATAAATTACTGGATAAAACTTCCTTATTACTGCATGAGTCACAACTGTCCAAACATCATGTCTCAGATATGTATTCAGGTACCTCTATTTTAGGATAGACTTTATATAATGCAAAACATTTATCATCTTACTTGACTCTTGTATAATAACAAAAGGATATCTTTTAAAATCCTTAAATAATAATTAGAGAGATTTTTGTAACAACTCTGCAAGACATATGCTAACAGATTTTTCTTAGCAGTAAGAAAACAGAAGTAGACTCCAAGACAGATCAAAGACTCAGTAAGAGTAAAAATTTCATTATTTGCAGACGACATGATCCTATACGCAGAAAGCCTTGAGAAATCTACAACAAAGCTTCTAGAACTTATAAAGAATTTCAGTAATGTTGCAGGCTATAAGATCAATGCTCAAAAACCAGTAGCATTTCTCTACACCAATAATGAGCAATCTGAGGAGGGAGTCAAGAAAAAAATACCATTTACAATAGTAACTAAAAGAATCAAATACCTAGGAATAAATTTAACTAAAGATGTAAAGGGCTTATATACAGAAAACTACACAACACTGTTAAAGGAAATAAAAGAAGACTTAAATAAATGGAAGAAAATTGCCTGTTCATGGAAAGGAAGACTAAACATCATCAAGATGTCTGTCTTACCCAAACTAATCTACAGATTTAATGCAAACCCAATAAAAATCAACACTGTATTTTTTAAGGAACTGAAAAAACTAACTACAAAATATATTTGGAAAGGTAAGAGGCCCCAAATTGCCAAAGACACATTGAAAAAGAAAAATGAAGTTGGAGGTATCACATTACCTGACTTTAAAACATACTACAAAGCTACAGTGGTCAAAACTGCATGGTAATGGCACAAGGATAGACATACTGATCAATGGAACCAAATTGAGAGTTCTGATATAGATCCTCACATATACAGTCATCTGATATTCGACAAGGTCACCAAGCCCATTCAGTTGGGAGGGAATGACCTCTTCAACAAGTGGTGCTTGGAGAACTGGATATCCATATCCAAAAGAAAGAGAGAGGAATACCATCTCACACCTTATACAAAAATCAACTCAAGATGGATCAAAGAACTAGATATAAGAGCCAAAACCATAAAGACCTTGGAAGATAATGTAGGGAAGCATCCACAGGACCTTGTAATAGGAAATGGTTTCATGAACTTCATACCCAAAGCATGAACAGCAAAAGAAAAAATAGATAAATGGGATCTCCTCAAAATTAAAAACTTCTGCACCTCAAATAACGTTATTAAGAAAATTAAAAGGCAGCCTACCCAATGGGAGAAAATATTTGGCAACCATATATCTGATAGAGCCTAATATCCTGCATATATAAAGAAATCCTACACCTCAAAAATAAAAAGACAAACAACCCACTTAAAAAATGAGCAAGTGACCTGAAAAGACACTTCTCCAAGGAAGAAATACAAATGGCTTAAAAGCACATGAAAAAATGCTCAACATCGCTAGCTATTAGGGAAATGCAAATCAAAACTACAATGAGATACCATCTTACACACATCAGAATGGCGACTATTAAAAAAACAGCAGACTATAACTGTTTGGGAGGATGTGGAAGAATAGGAACACTCATCCACTGCTGGTGGGATTGTGGAATGGTCCAGCCACTGTGGAGGACAGTTTGGTGGTTCCTCAGAAAACTAACAATAGATCTTCCATATGATCCAGCGATTCCACTGCTGGGTATATATCTAGAAGAACTGAAAGGAAAGACACGAACAGATATATGCACACCAATGTTCATAGCAGCATTTTTCACTATTGCCAAAAGTTGGAATCAATTCCAGTGCCCATCAACAGATGAATGGATAAACAAAATGTGGTACATACATATAATGGAATATTACTCAGCTGTAAGAAGGAATAAAGTGCTAACACATGGAATAACATGGATGAATCTTGAAGACCTTATGTTGAGTGAAGCAAGCCAGGAATTGAAGGATGAACAATACATGACCTCACTGATTTGAACTGAGGAAATTGAGCAGTCTCCGAGAACCATTGTCTGAAAGATAGGTTAACAAGGGAGAGAAGGAGAAGAGAAGGTTGTGAGCCATCACACATTTGGACATAATCTATGGTAAAGTGATAGAGTATAGTTGCATATTGAAGGATAGGACAGGTGGGTAGTGATATTACTGTGTTTGGTGATGCAGGGTTGACAGATGGTTAGATTAGGAAGGGTGGGTTAGAATATCCAGGATACTGGGGGTAGAGATGTGAAGGGGACTAGGTGAACATGGGATTTTGTGGGTATGATGTTGAAAGTGCAGGAGTGGGAATGCTCTTATGGCAGTATGACAAGGTAGTGTCACTGGTTTAGGGTGTAGGTTGGGGGAGCATTCAGGGAGGAGTGCATCTGGAGTAGGCTTCTGGGGAGTGTGTGAGTGTTCATCCTGTCATAATGTGTTGTGTGGGGGAGTGGAGACCCACACAGTGAGTGGGAAGGAGATGGATCCCCATCTTTGGGAGGACCGATTCACCCAGAAACAGACAGATCTCTTAGGAGCAAGGGTGGATCCTAATAGGGGAGGACAATCAGTGTGTCAAGACCTCTTGTTGCATGTAACTATGAATCTTGTCATACAATGAGTCAAGACAGGGGGGTGTCATGTGCTCCAGGGGGATGGGGAGGAAGGAACAGAAAAGATCAAACAGGGGGTATTTATTGGTCAGGGGAAATGTTTTTCATTACCTTACAGTCATGGACACAGGACATGGTAAGTATCATCAAAAATTATTAAACTGTACTGTCTAAATTGTAAACTATACTGTAAACCTTGACAACGTTTTGTAGCTAAGCTTCACTCTCTGTATAACAGTTATAACAATGCTACCATCCACATAAAAAAGGTTTTAATATGGGATGAGGAAAAGGACTGGAGGTAGAGTATATGGAAGTCTCTAGCATTCTGTGTGTGATTTTGCTGTGACCTAAAACTTCTTTGAAAATTAAATGAAAATTCAGGAGACACTGGGGGGGGGGGGGAAGAAGGGGTAGGTGCCACAGTACAGACTGGATAGCTGATAATGCAGTGATAAAAGGAAAACTGTTGAAAAAAAAATTTTTTTTAATTTTTTTGTTCTTTCCCATTTTTTTGAATATCCCAATCCATTAATTTTGTTTTATTTCTAGTGATTTTTTTTAAGTTTCCATGTATTTTATCTCATATATTTAAACTTATCTTTATTACTTCATTTTCCTATTAATTATATTTGGTTATTTTATGGGCTTCATCTTCAAGGAAGGTTTGGATCACAAAAGGGTTACAGAAGGGGCAGAGGAGGATAATTGGTGGGGGGGTGTCTGGGATGGGAGTTTCATGGGAGGAAGTTCTCCTGAATATACATCGAAGATATATAAAATTGTTCAAATGATCAAGGGGTGGGGCATGGTCATAGTGGGTAGACAATCACTCAATAAATGAGGGAATACTGAATTCCTAGCCTGGAGAGCTCTGCCACATTCTCCAAGGGAGCAGCAACAGTCTCCCGAGTGCAGGGGCAGTGTCTGGCAAAGGAGGAGGGTCCACTGATGGGTTCTTGTTATTGATGACTAGCCTTACGAGTCTTTGCTCCGCTTTTGTAATGGGAACTTAGCCTGTTGTTATGGGGTGCATAAGGGTTGCCGCCTGAGACCCTCTTTGTTGCTCAAATGTGGCCTCTCTCTAAGCCAAACTCGACCTATGAATGCATGGGACATGACTCCCAGGGATGAGCCTTCCTGGCAATGAGGGATTAATACCAAGTGCCAACTGGCAATACGACTGGAAAAAGACCTTGATTAAAAGGGGGAAAAGGTAAAGACAAATGAGTTCATGAGGCTAAGAGACTTCAAAGAGTCAGGAGGTCATCCCAGAGGTAACTCTTATGCACACCTCAGTAGGATCTCATAGAACACCAAAGTGCATATCATCCCACACAGAGAGGCTCCTTAGGCCTCTGGAGACACCCAGGTCCTATACAAGGGGGGATAACTCCAGAGATTAATGCCTTATCAGTGGGCTCTACTTTGGAATCTGTGCTCCTGAGAGTGACAGAGTTGGACTCAAATAAGTCCTCCCTGCACATGGTCCATTAGTCCTTTCTATTTAAACCAATATGTGGTGCTGGAGTTTGTAGGTGTACTTCCAGAGACTGGAACCTTTGGCCTGCCCATGATTCCAGTTGTACCTGGAATCTCGGTGGAGCTGCAACTCTTACTCTACAGTTCAATGGACTCATCCAAGTCACCTGGTGAGGAGATGATGATGGACAATGGCCTACCCAGGGAATGGAGAGAACCTGCAGCTGCAGGCAGGATAATCCCATCCACCATATCCATGGAATATAAGCCCCCTCTCACTTGGAGGTGGAATAGACATCACCATCCCAAACTCCTCAGGATTGGGGGAAGAGCTATGGACTAGAGTGGACTTAATGGTATTCTGTTGTAGACATAATGAGATTCAAGTAATGGAAGAAATTATAACAGTGAGGTAGAGCCAGTGGCCACTGGACACTTTTGGGGAAGGGAAGGGAAAAGCAGTTGTAATTCAGGTGTCTTTTCAGGACTAGGGAATTATCCTGAGTGACATTACAATGACAGATATAGGCCATTTTACATTAGCATATACCGTGCAGAACTGTGTGGGAGAGAGTGTGGTCTATAATGTGCATTATGGTCCATGCTTAGTGGCAAAGCCCCAGGATGTGTATAGCCATTGCAGGTGATGTGCCACATTAATGAAAGATGTTTATGTGGGATGTTATGGGAGGTGTGGGAGGTAGAGAACATGGAAATCCCTGTAATTTTTGTGTAACATTTATGTAATCTAAGCATCTTTTAAAATATACAAAAAAAAAAAAAAAAAAGACTCAGTAGGAGACTAAAAGAAGGAATTTTCCAGGCCTCCACTAAAACTACATAATCTTCATTCACTAATATATGTGTGTGTGTATATATACATATATTAATATGTATTAATATATATTATGAACACACTTGGTAATAATGTTGAATCGAGCATTCTTCTCCTTTTGAAGCCAATGAATTAACTTTTTAGGTCATAGAATGAAGTTTGTTTTCTCTGTAAAACTGCATTAAATATTGCATATCCCACATTTAACTCACAGCAGAACCTGAACTATTAGGTATATAAAGACAGATATCACATTGTTATTTGCTGAAGTCTAGGGAAGCCTTATGTCAATGTGAAGAGTTCAAAGTGCTGATTATTACCCCACCTATGAAAAGAGCATAAATTAAAAAAAATCTTTCCCTTGTAGGGAAAAAAGAGTTTAGTCAAAAGTACTATCAAATAGTGCTTTTGAAATTAGCATTTTATTTGAAATTTACTTTGTGAGTTTTATTGAGAACAGGGCTGACTTCTATCAAAATACAATAAAATAGTTTTCTCAACAAATTGACACTTTAGACAAAAAAAAAGTAAGATCTGAATTGGCTTGTTTGTTTCTTTTTTGTACATCTTTCAACCACTGTTTTTATGCAGGACCTGAATCCCTTTCTCACACTTAATTTCTCCTTTCATTATCTTTACCCTATTTCTGCCATTTTCAATTCATTCACCTGAACAGTTCTCAGAAAAACACCAAAGGGAGCACATGAGAATACAAATCATGTCAGCAGCAAACCCCAGCTTGTGGTCCTGAGGCAGGTGACGGGCATTTCCATCTGAAGACAGGGGAAAGGATGCCTGAATAAGGAGGAGTCTTCAGCTTAGGCAGAGTTAGAATTGCATTTCATGCATAATACTATAAAATAGATAAACTACATTCCTTTATTTAAAAAAAAAAAAAAAAAACATCTTTCACACTCATGGGCATCCATGAGCTTTTGAAGGGACCTATAGTGGAATTCGATTTCCATAACTCCTGTACTACCTGTATTTGTCTAATAATAATATTATTAAAAATAATAATATATAATACTTATCTTGTGGCTTACTATATGCCGCGTAGTAAATCTTAAGAGCAGTGAAATTAGAAATGAAAAGCTTGGACAAAAGAAGCAGAAAGCCTATTTTAAAGAATGGGATTTTAACCAAATATAGGCAAGAAGACTTTCTGAAATTAACAAATGATATCCAAGAGGAGACAATTCAGATAGAACATCTAGGGAGGTTGGCTTTAATGAGTTTGTGGTAGACTCTGAAGCATGGTACAAAGACTATTAACATCAACCAATGATCATGGGTTGGAAGTTAGGAAGAGTGAGAGAATAAAAATCAGCAATTATTGGAACTATATATGTAATTCATTAAAGACCAATTTAAAAATAATCTCAGGAAGTAATATTATATTCCCCACTTACAGATGAGAGCCTGAAGTTTACTTCATAAGGGCTAGAAATGGAATTCAAACTTAGCTAAGCCTCATTCCAAAGCTTATGTTTGGCTCTTGGAATTCTCTGCCTCTGGACACCAACCAGAGCAGAGTTGCTGTTCTAGCCATTCCTAGATAATGTCTTCAGCCTGACACTAGTGAAGATGGAGTCTACTAAACACTAGTTTTTACAAGTTACATTGGAATGTCAGAAGGATATTTTTTTCTAGTGTCTATTGGCTAACTTTGGACTTAGGGTGGAGTTACCAAAAGATTGGACAACTGAAGGATGAAAATTCTGGAATCAGTTTCTCTAGGTTGATCCAAAGTTGGATAAAAAACCAATAGGGGTTCATGTTAATTCTTATAAAAGTAGGAGTGGAAGAAAGTTCAATTTCCTTAATTGGCTATAATATGAATTAGGAATCCAGATGGATGAAATATCATCATGCAAAGAGTATTTTTCTACTTCTTTATTCCACAAAACTAGGAATAATCCTTGAGACTCCTCTTTCTTTTATACCCTGTATTCAATCTGCCAGGAAATCCTTTTGGCTCTCTACCTTCAAAATACATCTAGAATCTGATCATTTCTCACTGTCTTCACAGCTACCACACTGTTTCAAGCCACCATCATCTCTCACCTGGATTACTGTAGTAGTTTCCAAATAGATTCCCCTGCTTCCATTCTTTCCATCTACAGTCTGTTCTCCACACAGAATCTAACCGGTTCTTTTAAAATTCAGTTGCTTCTTAGTTTAAGATCCTTCACTGGCATTCTAACTTAACTTAATCACATCTTGACCATAAAAGGTAATATTTATTTATTTTTGCCATGTAAGGTAGTTTTCACAGCTTCTGGGGCTTAGGATGTGCACACATGTTTGGGACTACCTTTCAGCCCATTATGACATGGGAAAGTGTGGGAGGGTGATGGGGTGGGGCATATATGAATCCCCTATATTTTTTATGTAACATTTTATGTAATCTAAATCTTCTTAAAAAAAAAAAAAAAAAAAAAAAGGAATCACATTCTCAGTAATGTCTATCCTCAACACCATATTTAAAATTGCAGCATCATTCACTTCCAATACTCATTATCACACTATTTTTTCCCAAAGCATTTCACATTTTCTGTTATATTATATAGCTTATTTATATGTCTTGTGTTTATTTTGTGCTTCTTTCTCTCTGGTGTACACTAAATGAGAACAGATATCTTTGTCAGTTTCTTTACTGATGTTCCCCAAGCCCTGAGAATAATGCCACACATAGAGCAGGTATTGAACAAATAATTATTCAATAAATTAACACAGTAGTTATCACATGGGAGGGTTCACATGGACTTCAGGGCTTCAGACATTAACCTATATTTAAAAGCAGGGCCCTAAAAATACAAGGAAGGCAAATGACCTGAGAAAATTGGGCACAGGTCTTGTGAGAGAAAGGGGGTTCAAAACACAACACCTAAATTCTAGTGTTATGAAACAGTCCAAAAGTTTAAATCAGATGATTTGGATTGAGAGTTTAAGAGCATTCAGAAAGAAGCATCATGATTGATGAGGCAAAAGACAAAGACAGTCCTCTGGCATCTTAAATACATCAGACAGCAGCCATAATTCTTTATGTTTGTGAATCCATGATAAGTATTATCAGCTAGTTGTAGTAACTGCTGTACAAGGTGTAACATAGGAACCCTCATATCTTGTGTCTAAGAGTCAAGATATGTTGATGGGTAGAAAAAAGTTGCCAAAAACTCCATACTCTGTCAAGGTGGGCACAAGATTTGCTGTATTCATTTGTGCTCAAGTTAACAACAAATTCGTTTTAGTTTATTCCATGGGATAGATAATGTCCTGTGAAAATGAGAAAACCAGGAAATGGGAAGACAACGGAAGATAAAAATGGACTTCTGTACAAGTAAAATTATATGATTTGTCAATGACTTCTTGGGAAAGAGAAGGAATGCTGGATGAATTAGTCTGGTTCCTTGAGACCAACTTCCTATGGATCAGGGAGACCTGAGAGAGCATTAGCAAGCTGGAGGAGCAGGTCAGAGGGTTCCACCCTGCTCTAATACTTTAGCACGAAGTGTATAGCTATGGCTGCTATGCCTGAGAGGGAGTTTGAGAAATGTCCCTGGATGTGATTGTACATTTGCGCCTAAGCCATGTCAGGTAAGCAGGTCAACTGAAGAAAGATTTTATTTTATTGTTCCAGTCTAAAGCATCTGCATCCACATTACTCTCCCTCTCTTGGGTTACACAGGCACTGAAAGGTGGGATGCCTCATGAGCATTTTTACAGAAATCTGAAACAATAATCCATACACTTTAGGGATTTTTAAAGAGGAACTTAAACCGGATCAGTCCAATACATTCTCTGTTCTGCTGCCCTTTTTTGGCCATTCTAGGTAAACACCCCTTAGAAAAACAGCACCCAGAGTGGAATTGTTCCTCATGTTGTCATTGGGAAGCTAGTTCCATTCCTTATGGAACTCAAATCCCTGATATTCAACAAATTCATTTTTATTAAAATATTTTATTGTTTGGAAATATAAAATGAGTTTTCCATAACAGTATGTTTCAGGAGATTCATTAATATGATAACATACTTTGAAAATAGTCTCTCAGAATCAAAACAAATATATATTTTAACAGTCAGGAGTTATGTAGATGCTTAAATTAAATCATTGCTTTATAGATTTGTTCAAAATCATCTTGGCCAAGAGTGAATTTTTTCATGTACGAAGAGGCCAAAAAAATTTACCTGATAATATAAATATAATAAATGCTTGTTCTTGTTGTTCTACAGAGTTCTAGAAGACTTGCAATGCAATGTTTAGAGGAAAGAAATATTAGCAAATGGAAGCAGATCAAGTAGCTTTTATTCAATTGGTCTATATATTCATTCTGCATAGCTATAGATGAGCATTTATCTATGGGTGTTTTCTAAACAGACCTTGGCATCATAAGATACTTTCACTGGTTTTAGGTTTGTGATTACATGAAAAGCACTTTAAGGATTTGGTTTCCTCCCTCACTGACTTAAATTTAGATTGCCCTAGATTTGAAGCTAATAGGGAAAAAAACTTTCTCACAAAAAATGAGTTTATCCCATTGCTGCAGCTCTAACTATGCTTTTACAGGAAAGTGTAGCACACCAGACTCCACAACCACAAAGACACTTTGTCACAGCTGTGAAATGGGCTCTAAGTGGTTTACTTCCATCATGGAACAATCAGAATGACCAATTGAATACTGAGCAGCACAACTAATACATTTCAGCCAAGTCAATACAGTATGATATTGAATGGTTTTGACCTCCCACCCCTCATAGTAGGCTTCATCCCCACCCAGGCATCCACCATCATTTGCCCTCACCCACTCAGGGTTTGGCTAAGGGGCTGAGGGGAAAGCCTTCCTCCATGTGAGCCCACCTCCTTTAGTCATCTGTCTAGTTTCTGATCCATCAGAGCTCTTCTTTGGGACCCATCTTTTGCATTCAATCTAGCCTTACCCTCAGTCCAACCTCATAGATTTGATGCTTCAGACAGTCCTATAATTCTTAGATCAGCCCCACCTGAGATTTAGATGTCAGTTTCTCTTTGCTCTGGCTCCTGCAACTGAAAAATACTATGGCCTATTCATAGAAATTTTTTGGCAGCTCAGACTAATCCAAAGAGAAGATAAGGCACCTGGACTGTTTAGACCATTCCTGTTGAGATGCCCCATATTTGGGCTTCAGAGCAAAAGAAAACAGATTTCTTTTCAGGAATACCTCACCTTATTTGTGACACTTACTGGTTGTATTTCTGTTTTGAATTTTAAAATCAGTCTGGTAATAACTTGACAGGAGCATTTATTCTGAATAATCACCCATCCATAAGTTGTTGTTGCCATTTTTTAAAGTTATTAGCTCCCCGAACAGTATTTAACAATGTGTTATTCATGTATTATCAATAGAATTTTAATAGATGTTCTACTAAGGTAAGCTCTATGGAAAAATATATTTGAGAAGTGCTAGGTGCTAGTTTAAACGAAATAATGGTTTTATTTCAGGTTTTTTTTTTTTTTTTTGGCTAAGATATTTGGTGAATCTACAAGAGTGTATAATAAATACTATTTCCCAAACTTTCTTGAACCAGAAAGTATTTTTCAAATAATTTTGGCCTATAAAAATATAATTTCGAAAATGCTTTATTATATGTGTATTTTTAAAGAAAAAGTATATTTAATTAAATGAGTAGATTAAAAAATCTGGTTTCTGAGAAAAATTTATTTACAGTGTCAGCTAGGATGTTAATTGCATCCAGATAGCAATAGCGCTTCCATTTGTTGTCAAATAATAGAAGTTGAAAATAGCCACCAGAAACCAAACTGCATTTTGTCTAGATTTTCAGTATTAAATCTGTTAAATTGACTAGATCAAATGAAAAAAGAGATGCTGATTCCTAACTATTTGGTTGCTCTCCTCCCTTCTTCTTATAGCAACTTTTAAAAGAAGCGCCTTTTATTTTTGTTGTTGTTATTATTGTTATTGTTTATTGTTGTTGTTTTCATTATTATGGTAGAAAGAACCTTGGGCTTAGGGTCACAAGGCTTTGAGTACTACATATGACTCTTACCGGCTATGAGATATGTCAAGTACTGTTTCCTTTCATTCTTCAAGAAAAAAGAATAGTAATACAATTCAATGCCATTCAGTACTTATTGAGAATTCATCATACTCAGGCCCCAGGACATAAAGAAATAAAACAGAAACCCTGACCCTAATGTGTGTAACAATCCAGTGGGGAGGGGGAAGAAATACAATTTTCAAAAAGTATAATATAAAATAATGAGTAAAAATAATTGTTTGCATCCAAATACAAAAATGTGGCAGAAATGTGATTATCTGTGGGTTTGAGAGCAGGGAAAGCTCTATAGGGAGGGTCTTGAGTTGGCCTTGAGAAATTGACATTCTTTAATTAGGGTCAGGGCATTGGTAAGGGAACCTTCTGAAACAGAGGGAATACCCTTTAAAAAGGCATGGTGACATGAGAGACCATGGCAAGTGTGAGAACCATGGATTTTTTCTACTGGGAGATTAAAGGAAATGTGGACAGAAATGAGTCTAGAGAGATAGATGGGCCAGATCTTCATAAGTCTCATATGCCAAGCAAAGTAACTTGGAATTGTGGTAACCAGAGTATTGATGATTTCAACAGATTACCCTGGACCAGGCCTGGGGAGATGAAATTATCTGTTCTAGCTCCTCTTAAGTTTGTTCTGAGAATCAGTTTCTTTATAAGGCATATTTTAGTTTCTAGGCTGGTCAAGTAAATATCATGAAATGGGTCGGCTTAAACAATGGGGATTTACTAACTTAAGGATTTGAGACCAAATTTAGAGGTCAAGGTGATGCTTTCTTCCTGAAGAATAGCATTCTGCAGCTGGTGGCTAGCCATCTTTGGTCTTTATCTTGTCACATAGCAAGGCATATAGCAGCATCTCCTGGTCTCGCCCTTCTCTTCCAGGTTCTGTTAATTTCAACTTCTGCTCCTTCCTCTGTGGTTTTCTTTCTGTCTGAATTTCATTCCACTTATAAAGGACTCCAGTAACAGGATTAAGACCCATCCTGGTTGAGTGAGCCATGCCTTAACTGAAGTAGCCTTACTAAAAGGTCCTACCTCCAATGGCTTCACATCCACAGGAATTATATTTAAGAATATATTTTTCTGGGGTACAAAAAGCTTCAAACAAACACAGCATCCTATTATAGAAACATAAGGTATTTTTAGTATTCTTTTCTAAGGAAAATGCTTTAACTATGCTTCAAGACATTAAGCCATTATCCACATTTAACATTACTCTTTAGTTTCTGCTATGAAAGGTGGATCTTTTTTGGGTTTTCTCTCAAACACTAGAATTCAAGGAAAATGCCACAAAGTATGTTTAAGTATAGATCTCATTTGGAAATTTTGCAAATGCCAACAGTCAGAAAGGGTAGGGAAGGTACAGGTGCCTGATCCCCAATCCCCACATCTCCCATGGAGGGGTGTGCTATGGCAGTAATGTGGGTGCTGTTCCATAGCAGGGACTCCAATGCCCCTGCACTGTTTTCCCTTTTTAAAGGGAAAGTTAGGGAAACCAGCCTTTTCAGTGGGGAGATTAGAGACTGGTGAACAAAGGAGTCTGGATCAGTTTGCCAGAGGTTTACAGGCATTATCTGCAATATGAGCTGCCCAGTATCTGGATATCTGAAGGTCCATGGAATATTGCAGGCCCCCTGACATCAAAGCAAGGTCACTGGTCGATCAGAAGGCTGAATTTGGGGAAGCCTTTCTTTCTGAGGAAAATTGGACTTCCAAGTCCCAGCTACCTTGTCCAGATGAACATCCTAAGTAAGCTACCACAATCATTTTTGGACAATCCTGTTCAATGCCTTAGAAATATCTTATGGATAACTTAGATGCCATGCAATACAATGATGGAAATTATTAACCGGAGAGTTTGAGCATTTCAGATACGCTCAGAGTAATGTTCTGACATTTCTTTAGTCCCAGTGAGAAGCAATGATATCTCCAACTTATTTTTACTTTTGAGCCCCTAGAACACTAAGGAACTCTGATTTTATCAGTGACATTGTAGACTAATTTTAAACATTGCTGTGTTTTATGGACTACACCATATTCTCATTTAATAAAGTATTTCATTTTGTGGCTTAGATCATTAGACCAAAGCATACAGCCAGAGTGTAATGAAGTACTAATGATAGTATAAAGGCAACCAGTTCAGAGGGAAATATTGGTGTGAATTGGAGGCCTTGGGAAAGATTTCATGGATGATTTGAGACACTTGAAAGAAGTGAGGGAAACAAGGCCAGGTGCAGACTGTGGTGTATTCTGAATACATGTGAATGATGGAGAAGGACCTGACAACAGCAACAAAGGTACAGCCTGGGGAGTGAGCCTAATATCAGCATCTAGTCTCTGCTGGCATGACATGGGTCATTGAGAATGCTCATGGTACCAAGTGGAGTTCATTATGAGAACTAGAAACCAGGATTACTAACAGGCCAAGTCCCATAGTAAGTGGAAAAAGAAATCTTTAAGAGGTGAAATGGACTTCCTTCTAAAAATATATTTAGGTTTAAAGGACAAAATTGTGTTCTCTCACTATTACTTAATTAATTAATTTATTTATCAGTAAACTCAAGTATGAAATCTTCAAGAAAGCTTTTAAAAATTTATCAGTTAAATTCAAGAAGAGCTCCTAAATCATTTTGCTGAGCATTTCATTAGCAAACACCTCATGCAGCTTTGTAACCGAGCAACTGAGAAGCTAGTTTTTTTTACATAATATTAGTGTGTTTTCCTAATGTAACATTTCAAAGAAGTGTAGGAAAGTTTTGATGACAAGCACATGAAAGTATATGTCTAATGAGAACAAAAGAAGAATCAGAAAAACAGAGGAGTGGGACACATGGAGAAATGGTGGATGTGACATTCCCCAAACCTCCAAGATGCAGGAAAAAGTGAGGTCAGTGGTCAATTAACATGTTTAAAATTTAATTCTGTCCAAACCCTTCTCCATCAAGGCCTCAAAGTCCCACCTGGTGGCCTGGATGCCAACCCAGGCTTCCTAGGGGAGACAGTGGTATCTGGCAGTCAGTGGGGTTGGAAAGAGAAACATTGAATTACTTGTTTAAGTTATTTGACAATTTTAGTAGCTGCAAATGGATGCTAGTTCCCAAATCTCAAAGGATCAGAAAAGTGCTAATGAGAGTAAAAACCTATCTACTTTCCTATTCCATCTCTTTTTTCAACAGCTACTCACATTGAATTTTATTTTTATCTCCATTTATATTCCTAGGTTAAATATGACATGTATATCATATGAAATGGATTTGAGGGTGCATAATGAGATTTAGGAAAAGCTATGATATTGATGAATATTAGCTTTACTTTTTCTGCTTGCTTTTTATTTAATCATTTCATTTGAAAGAGCTCCAGTGATTTTTGACAGTGAACTAGGAAATATATAAAGTTATCTAAATGTGACTTTACGACACAGACAATGGGAAGAACATAAACATATTCACACAACCTGGGTTTAGTTCCCAAAACCATAATTTCTGATGAAGATTTTTCATTGTGCTTTAATGTAAACTACAAGTGCACTGGATATTTGCTGCTTGCCTACTTCTCATTTCCACTTTAACTTTCTCTACCCTGCTTGTGCTCTGGTAAGTGGATTACATCAAAAGATCCCTTGCCTCTTCCATTTGAGTCTAACCAATGGAAATCACAAGTATGAATGTGGAAGATGAGAAAAGAATAAGTTCAAGGTTTTTATTTCACCAGTCTTGAATTGGCTGTGTTTATATTCCTCTTTCAAAATCTGGAAGCCTGGCATAGATTGCTCACATATCTAAGAAACACATGGATAAATTCTTTGCCAGGGTAGAAATAAAAAGTGTTAATCCATAGCATGATGTAGCATTGTGATTGTTCAGATTATCATTGGTGGTGCTATAGTATGAGCTACAAGTTGAAAAAGGCACTGATAGATAAAGTAGCTATGGTACTTAGTCACTGTGGTGACCAGAATAGATTGTAGCATTTGATGGATGCTTCTGAAGGCCTTAGAGTACATAGAAAGGGAAAATGAAAGCTTATGGCTTGAATGCTCAATTCAGAGCATGCATGGGAAAGCAGAAAGCCTCTACTTTAGTTTTGAAGTAGTCCTTTCCTGTAACCATAGAATAGCTATGGCTCTGGACCAAGCCCAGGCTTGATTGTAAAGGTATAGTTTCAGTACCAATTATATGAACAACAATGCCAAGTCTCTTATGGTAAGATGAGGACACTAATAGGGAAAGAATGAGACCCTTAGATGTGAGATTGGGGCATATGTGTAGACACAGAAAGGGTTGAGATCTTTGAGATCTCAAATTCTTCTAAGTCTTCCTTGCACTGGAGCAGCTTCTCTCTCTCTTCTCCCCATCACCTGTCCCCCACTGATCTGAGGAATCAGTCTTCCATTCTTCCCCTGAATGAAAGCTTTTCAATAATTTTACAGTTGCTCCATAAAAGGATGGTGTTTTTCTTCACGTTCTCATTGCTTCCATGCCTATAATGAAAGTTAAAGATAGTTTGACACAGCCCAGATGAAGTACAATGTTTAATTAAGCAAGACCTAGTCTATGAGCTGAAAGAGTTATAGGAGTAGATACTTGTTCCAGATACCGACTTGTCTTTATTGTTTATAACACTTCTGTCATGAGTAATGGACTTACAGAATTCCTCTTCCATCACCATGTTATCCTATAGCACATTGCCCTTGATGAGAGAATTCATTTTATGGCAAAAAAAAAAAAAAAAAAAAGATGTAAAGGGATCATAGCCATGAAATGAACACTTACATGTGGCCATCACCCAAAGGCTGATGCCAGAGAGAATGGTCTAGTGAATAGGCACTTAAAGAACCAGTATCCTGTATAGCTGAGGTGCCATCTTAGAGCATGTGGTGCATGCATTAAACTAGCAGGCAGTATATGGTTCTGCTTTCCCCACAGACAGTTGTTAATCCCACCTAAACGATGTTTTTTAATTTCTCATTTCTGCAATTTGGGTTTGATGATTGTGGGGTTCTAGTGTACAAGGAAGGATTTGCTTCCATAAGTGTTATACTCATGGTTTCATTAACTTGAGGTAGACACTGCTTCATGGTCATTTGTGGCTCCTCATGGTCCTGAATCAACAGACAGAGAAGAGGGTCACTGCCAGGGACACTGATTTGAATTACTAAGGGGAAATTGGGTTGCATTTATACAATGGGTGTGTGGCAGTTTGATATAGTTATGAATTCCAAAAATAGATATTGGATTATGTTTGTAAACTGGTCTGTTCTTCTGGACATGATTAAATTATAATTAGGGCTTTGATTGGGCCATGTCAGTAGGATTTTGAACCCTGCCCTTTGATAGGTGGGGTCTCAAAGATAAAAGATATGGCAAGGGACAGAGTTGGAGTTTTGAGTTGGAGTTCTGATGCAGAGTTTTAATGCTGGAGCCCAGGTAAGCAGGCATACAGAAGAACTTGGTCATGAGGAAGGAGAGAAAGCCCTGGGAAAAGAGATGAGGCATTCACCTAATAGTCTACAGATGACCTTGTGGAGGAAATAGAGGAGCTGAGCCCGGAGAAAAACTGAGCTCCAAGAAAAGAGGAACCCAAGAAGCCTAAACCCTGGCAAACATCAGCAGCTGTCTTGATCCAACACGTGGCAACAGACTTTGGTGTAGGAAGAAACTTATGCTTTATGGACTTGTAACTGTAAGCTTCTACCCCAAATAAATATCCTTTATAAAGACCAGTCGATTTCTGATATTTTGCTTTAGCACCCCTTTGGCTAATACAGGGTGCAAGGGGACAATGTCTAGAACTCAGAATATTTATTGGAGCTCCTCTTGGGTCTCTCTTGCTCGATAATCTTGGTCAATGGAAAACCATGTTATACCAATAAAGTCACGAAAGGCAAGAACATAGATTAAATAAAAATAAAATATCAGGTCATCCTTACTTGTCCAACTATGGTATCAACAAGTAGAGCATAAGAAGAATATGGAATGGGTGTGAAAGGATAAAGCTTTGATTGTTAAATCAGGTCTGTGACCATCTACAAGAGTGGGGACTATAGCAGTTATGTGTTGTGCAAAAATTCCCCCCAGACCCCATTTTTGATTACTGCCTTAAGTTTCAGGTATGGATTTGATTGACTTAGCCCTGTGATGATACAGTGGCTGATAAGACCTTGAATATTCCTATATTTGGAGACTTACACTTTTTCTTCTGGGTAAAGGACAAAGGTGGATGCTGAGGGACAAAAGCAGCAGACTTGCTCTGCCCCACCAAATCCACTTTCAACCCTTTACACATGTTCTGTGTGCCATGTAATGGTGACTGACCTTTCTAGAAGGATTAGTAGGTTCCCTTGCACTCTGGCTTCTGCCTGGGTTCTATGGTGGCATATGGGAATCACCAGCAGAAGACTGGAGAGTGGGAAGACTAACAGGTGTTTATTTCCCCATTTCCTTGCATGACAAGCCTGCAATTGGCAGTAATTGCACTTATCTACCAGAGGACACAGCTCTTGTGTAACAGACCTATCCCACAGCTACAGCTACTCTCTCTGATTCCTTGGAACTGGTTCCCTTTCCTGTCCACTCAGGCCTAAGGGTAGTAACAGCTCCCTCCTGGCCCTAGGGTCCTTCACCATTTCTAAGCCTAACAGCTATTTAAATTTTTTGATAATGTATCCATTCTTTCAACTTTTCTCAACTATCCTTACTTGAATGCACCATGTTTCTTACTGCCACAGTTAATCACTATATTTTTACTTGTAAAAGACATTTTTGTAAAGAAGATATTGCCTTTAGCTTATGTTCCAATGTTAAGAATTTCTGTATAGTTCTTTTATACCAATGAAGTTAATTAGAGGAATTTCAGTTAGGTCATAGTGAGTTAATTATCAAAGTTGGTGAGTAAAATTAGAGATAGTTTATAGCTTTAAGTGAACAGTTTCCTTCCACAAACATTCATACAAATGTAGTTTTCTATAACAAACATATTCTAGTTTATGGTTACAAGTCAATAAGACTTTAATCTAGTAAGACAAATCATTTAACAGAAAGCTTAGCTCTTTGCTCTGTTTACCAAACAACTTTCAATGGAAACTAACCGTAAGATGATAACATAGACAATAAGCACACATTTAATTTAAATTTTATAGAAATATGTATGCAAATATTTGCAAACCTTTTCGTGTCTCTCTAGCATGATGCAATAGCTAGTTAAATTCTTGTCTTCTCAATGCCCTTCAGCCTACACACTCATTATTTCTTCTATTTTTCATTAATGGCTGAGACCTATGACCTCTTTCATTCCATTTTATCACCAAGGCCTAAATCTTAAAAATAAGGATTATAATTTTTTGTTTCAACAATTACTATATAACTATGGGCAAATTACCAGTTTGGATTCAGTATACTTATCTATGACATGAGAATAATAAAATCAATCTCACAAAATGTAGAAAAAGGAAATGTTATGCAAATAATGGATTAATATTAAAATAGAAAAAGTATATACTTTGAAGGGAGACAGGAAGAAACCAGGGTTAGAATCCTAGCCCTCCCACATATTAATCTTCTTTTTATATTGGACAATTTACTTAATTTCTCTTTAGCTCTTTCCTCATTTGCAAAAATAGGATGAATAATGCCTCACTGATAGAAGATTATGAATAAAAGTACTCCATGTAGCTCTTTGTCCATGGAAGATGCTTTAGAAATGAGTCCCTGTCCGTGGCAGCCCAGGCAGAGTTTGTCACCCTTCCCCATGTTAGTTCTGGCCTGGGCATATGCCTCAGTTGTAGGAATAAGGTTGTACATTTGAAGAGTTTTTTTTTCCTAAGTTGAATTTTTATTAACTGAAGGCAGTGACACAGGTTAGTGTTTAGGAAAATGTTCATAGAGAAAACCAAGCCTGAGCAGGGCTTTATGAAAAGGATTTTGTCACAGAAAAGGAGCAAAGACATTTATGGCAGAAGAAACAATGTATGAAAAGTCAGAGGCATGAAGCCACTGTGTATATGAAGGAGGGCAGAGAGTTTTGTTTTGCTTATTTCCTCATGAGCAAAATGTGTGTCATGAATCCAATGTGTATAACGAAGCAGTTTGCTAATATACTGAGCAAAGTTCTTAGAACATAGGAGATAGACAAGAAATATATGTTTCTTTCCTTCCGGTTCCTCCATCTTCCTTTCCTGTTGGCCATGAAGCTTCATTCAACCTCTTTAGATCCTGGCCCATGTCTTACTTCGTTATTATATTTTTTCCCCAGAACTAGACTCTTGGCTTGGTTTGTCACCTAACCCATGATAATTAGTGTCAATGCATTAGTGTTTAGACCGTAACATTGAGATATTTTACTTTTCTATGTTGCCATCCATAAAAATTGACCCAAAGTTAAAAAAAAAAAAGTTCAGACTCAGTTGCAAAGGAAACACAGAGCCATTCAGCTGAGGAGGTAGAATTTCAGTGGCCAGGCCTTGGCTTATCTGTATTATGCTTCCAGGCTGCTGCCTTCTCCACCCACCTATTCAGGTTTGACAATGAACTTCCTCCCATCACTCTTTTCCATTGTTCCCTAGGAGCTGTGTGGTAAATATACATGCTGAGATGAAATGAATACTGTCCTTTCCATCTCCCACATTTTATCTCCAAGTCTTACTCATCTTTCTCTTGTTTTCTCTTTGTAATTATAGAAGTTGCCACCCCCTCTTTTCCTTTATTTAGTTGTTCTTTGCTATTTTATTTTCTTCCTTGAATTTCCTGCTTTTTTCCCTTCTTCTCTCAAACTTGTTTGGTACATTTTTGAACTTCCTTTTCTCCATAGGCAGTGAGCACACCCTAGGGCTTGACTTTTTGAAACAATAAGAAAGCTTTTAAGATACTTTCAAAATACTTTTTCTCACCTGTTCTTTTGGGCTGAATTCTTCTCCTCACAGAACTGGCAAACTCTATGGCAAATTTAAATTAATTATTCTCAGATTTTAGAGACTTAGTTAATCTGCCTCCCCTTCATGATATTGAGAAATTACATGATTGCCCCACTCTACTGCTTATGTTTCTCTATCAAAGTTTTGCCCGTGGCTACCTTTCCTTCTCTCTCCTACTCTCTCCCTGGGCCCTCTAGAAGGCTCCGTCTTCAGTTCTGTTCATCACTGTCTCCCTCCACATTCCTGAAGCCAATGCCACCCTCTCTTACACAGTCAGTTCCCAAATTTATGTGAGATGGATATAACTCTGGATATTACCTAACACCAGCAAACAAGCAAGTCCACCAATATTTGAAGTGTGCAAATATATTTGTCAGCTTCATCCAACTCATTTTGAAAAAGAGGAAAGGGATTTATATAATGGTTTTGCCTCATTGAGCTGAAAATCTCTGAATGGCAGAAGTAAATTGTTCTTCTGATATATCATATTCAATATGACACCAAGGACAGAGTGGGTGTTGCAAAACCAATGTTATTGTTAACAGGCATTGTGAACTTTTCTGAAATATAATTTTTAAAATATAGAGTGAATCTTTTCACTTTCATTTAAAGCATCAAGCCTCTAATAAAATATTATAGGAGACACTGAGTTGGCATGGCAAAGTTTCTAGAATAGTTACAGAAGGAGTGGAATTGCAATCACAAAGATATCATGGGGCTAGATGATAAAGGATCTTGTTTGTTAGAGCAAAAATTTTGACTTTGATCTAAAAAGAGCTACAGTTGTTGCATACTAGGTAGTACTAGTAAATAAGATTTGGAGACAAGTAATTATACAATGTGATTGCCATCTGGTAGAGCCAGGAAAAAAGAGTTATTGAAGACAGCAGGATGTGCTAGGTAGTCTCTGCAGTCCGCCAACGGCAAATGATGACAGTCTCATGAATTTTGGAGGCAGCAAAAATGGCAAAACAAATTCGTATTCAAAGAGCATTGCTGAGGAAGATTTAGAATGGTTTAATGGGCTTTGATGAAAGCAGTCTTGGTGGGTTGTGCTAAAATACACTAGCTATTACCACAGCTCCATGTTGTTTCCAGAAAACAAGACCACTGAAGGGTGTAAATAACCCCATGTCGAGATACATGGAGCTGTGATGTCCATGTCTGACTATGGAGACTTGACCAAACACTCACCTATTCTCCCAATAAAGTTGAATTTGCTGAAGAAATAATAGATCACAGATACATTAAATATTTCATCACTTCACTTTTCTAAGGATATAAACATAAGTTGGAGAAAGCAACTCTTTGCTGGTAAAGTGAAGTATATTCTTGGCTTGATATTCAAGGCTATACTAGAGGAAGGCACTTACAGGAAAGTGACCACTCTCTAAGTGAAAATTTGCATTAGATGAGGCTGTGTATAAAAAAAAAAGTCCAAAGAGAAAAGGAAATGTGAATAAATGCCACTACTTAATTAATATTAAAGAGGTTCAACTGGAAAGCTTTAAACAGAAGCTAATAGTCTCTGTCAATCTAATACAGGCTTCCATGTTTGCTTTTCTTACTAAAGTCGTTACACTGTCAGAAATATATAAATCTAGAAACATATTGGTAAAAAAGATTGGAAAACATCTTCTAATTATTTATCAAGGCTTGCTTCTCCAATGTTCATAGATTGGGTCCAAACTCCTAGAAAGGGAGGAACAGATGTTCCCATCTTGCCCTCATCTCCTGCCTTGATTCCTGAGCATATCATTCTCCTCCATCCCAAGGACCTTAATAGTCCTTCTTTTGCATATTCAGGGAGTAGAGTTAAGAGTAGAAGAAAATTAGTGTGCGTGTGTATGTGTTCACACACATGAATATTTGGTGATTTTTAGAAATGGGGGAGTGCTAAAGAAAAGGGAGAACAAGAAAAAAAAAACATGGAAAATGTTGATTTTAGGAACTGTTACTCTTCATCACCTGAAACAATTTCCTATTCCCTGTCATCCAAAGTGTCCCTTCATAAAGACCACATTACCTAAAAGTTAGTGTTCCTTTTCTATGTATAGGAGAATCTGATATCAAGTAAGTCCATTTTTGTTTGACTTACACCCCAAAAGTCTTTATCAATCTTCTTTTCCATTGGATCCTTATTTTATTCTTCAAGATCCACCTTCTCTTTGAAGGCCTCCCCAATTTTTGCAAACAAAACAGTCCCACTCTTCTAAGAATTTGGCACTGACTTCACTTTATAATATATATTATTTTTATTGTTTGCTTATGAAGGAAGTTTGAGGTTCCCAAAATTAGAGACCATGTTTATTTCATTCTATTCTTTTAGTAAAGTGTCTGAAACATAGTTCATATTACTGTATTCATTTACTATTGCTGCATAACAATAGTAACACAATTTCAGCAGTTTAAAACAACACAAATTTATTATCTCACAGTTTCTTTGGGTCAGGAGTCCAGATGCAGTTTAGTAGGTGTAGCCATCTGGCAATTTGATGTAATTATGAATTCCAAAAATATAATTGGATCATGCTTGTAAACTGGTCTGTTAATCTGGGCATGATTAAGTTATGATTAGGGCATTGACTGGGCCACTTCAGTAGGGCATTGAGCCCCACCCCTTGGTGGGTAGGGAAATCGAATATAAAAGGCAAGGCAAAGGACAGAGGAGGTAGGTTTTTAGAAGCAGTTTTGATGTTGGAGTTTTGATGTTGGAGAGAAGGCCCTAGGAAAAGAGAAGTGAGCCGTTCGCCTGATAGTCTACAGCTGACCTTTTTGGAGGAACCAGAGGAGTTAAGCCCAGAGAGAAATGCAGCCCTGGGAAGAGAGGAACCCCAGAAGCCTGAACCCTGGCAAGTCGGCAACTGTCTTGCTCCAACACGTAGCAATGGACTTTGGAGAGAGAAGAAACTTAACACTTTATGGCCTGGTATCTGTGGACGTCTACCCCAAATAAATACCCTTTATAAAGACCAACCCATTTTTTTTGGTATTTCACATTAGCACCCTTTGGCTGACTAATACAGTAGGTTCTCAGTGAGGTCGCAAGCTGGGTGTACACCATGACTGGGTTATCACCTGAAGGTTTAGTTGGGGATGAAACCATTTCCAGTTTGTGTGGTTCTTGACAGCATTTAGCTCCTTGAAGACAGTTTGATTGAAGGGCTCAGTTTTTTTCTGGTTGTAAACCAGAGGCTGCCCTCAGTTCCTTGCCCCATGGACCTCCCCAACATTGCCACTTGCTTCATCAAAGACAGTGGGGGAGGCGGGGGGAGAGAAATAAATAAATAAGTCTTAAAAAAACAAAAAGACAGCAGGAGAGAGTGTCTCTTAGCAAGTAGCTATTATGGTATTATGGAATATAATCATGAATGTGATATTTCATCACTTTTGTCATACCCCATTGTCTCAAAACAAAACACAGGTCCCACCCACTCTCAAGGGAAGAGGATTACCCAAGGAGATGTGTATAAGAATTTAGGGATGAGTAGGGATCATTTCAGTGTCAGTTCACCATAACCACAGAGATTCTTGCTTTATCTATTTTAGATTTTGATGGGGTGGAGAGAAGTCATGTAGCTGGATGCTGACAGAAATACAGGGGAAACAACTTCAGGAGTTGGAAACTTCAGTTTTACTGTTTTACTGCTAATCTTTCTTTTGACTCTTCTTTCACAGGACCACCCTTGGTGTTTTTCCTGTTGCTCTGCTTCACTCTCTTCTCCAGGTATAAGGCAATATATAGAAGATAGTGTTGAAGAGTAAGTCTTGTTAGAAAATGTTAAAGATAAAGTAATAGTTTACTAAATGTAGAATACAAAATTTTACATAGAAAATGATTACAGCTCTTAAAACAAACCTAAACGATTAGAAGAAAAGGTTAGAAGAGTATAAAAATATTTATACTGGGTGTTTCTATACTCTAACACGTTGGGTGACATTTTTTGTTTTTAATATGTTATTTCTACTCTACTGTTTTTCCATACTTTCTATTATATGCAGGTATAAATCTTATAATGGTAAAATAAAAGAAAAATTCATTTACCAATAAAAAATGTTTCTTATATTTCATTGGCTATTAGTATTATTCTTATAAGAGTACGGTATAAATAAACCAGGATCTCTTTCCTGGTAGCATCTTTCTTTTGATGTGAATATGCACAGTACTGCTTATAAAATACCAGAATTTCTAATGCATTTATGATGGATATTAGTTTGAACATAAACTATACCCCTCAAGACTGTTATTCTAGGGTCATTGGCATTCTAAAGATACATATGACTCTCATAAACTTCAAGCAAATGAAATATAATACATCACTTGGGGTTGATGAACTAACTGGCAATGTTTTGAACATTAAATTAAAACAACAAAAAATAATACTAAAGTTGTCGCAAAGTACCTCATTACCATATATGTAGAAAATCTAAAAGAGTGTCAATATTTGAAAAGTTCTTTACAGAAACACTTTGAATGCTACAAGTTTTTCCTTAAAGTCAGAGATTATACCTAGTAATAGAGACGTCAGTCACAGGCAACCTGTCAGTCATTCTATGGAAGCCTTGTGCTATAGAAGACTTTTGACCCTCAAATATATTTATAGAGTTTATTCTGGCTTCAAGCAATGAAAAATGCAGGTATCTATCATGTTCTACTTCCAGAATGGCTTCAGAAAAACAATGCCTTTACAAAAAATTACCAGCATCCCTTTTGTAGATCCTGGAAAGGATCAAATATAATCTGATCTAGCTATATTTAAAGACACAAAATTACATAGTTACAGGTTTTAAAAACTTATTTATGTGCATACTTTGGTCATTGTATGAGATTCTGTTGTAGCTGACTGATACTAGATTTGTGAATGATTTGTTGACAGTGGGCACAAAAGAACCAAAAAATAGACAAACAAAATTTCCTTCCCATTCTTATCACTGAGACAGAGCCCGGAGATAAAAATGGCTTTTGGCCAAGAAATTAATGGCTTTCTTAAGAAAGGCAATTGCAAATTTTGGCTGTGTCTTCATGTAATAATCATTAAGGGATATCTGTCTCAGCAATGGGCCTGTATATTATTCCCCATGGGACTAAGGAAGCACTATTTACAAGAGCAAGTGAAAAGTGGATTTAAAAAGAAAGTAAAGGAACTAACACTTCTCCTCCTAATAATGTGATAAACAAACTCCTTTATGGTAGGAGAGGAGGTCTTATAAGTATGAATGAGTTAGGAAAATAGTACTAGAGCTAGAGGCCAGGAATATTCCTAAGGGCTCTGCTTTATATGGCAAAAGCCCAGTGATTTTATTTTATTTTTTTTAATGACTGTGAGAGCCTTTACACTAGACATATACTCTCTGGTCACTAGAGACCTCACTACTACTTACTGACTTACACATGTTCAATTCTGAAATTTCTATTACTTGTCTCATCCTCAAGACAATCTAGTTAGATGAAATGGACTCTGAAATTTAATCTTGTTCTAAGAAGATGTGTGTGTTTGAATCTGTGTATGTTTGAATGAATATTTGATTTATGCAAAATCTACCCACTGGAAAACCTGAAAAATAGAGATATATGTTTGCAGTCCATAATGGTTGGCACATGTGGCTGGCTGAGAAATCTCAAATGGCATTTGCTTGGTCCTCATGCATAGGATGAACTATACTGTGAGAACCAAGAGTACCAAAATCCTCCTTATTCTCTGGAATTGGATTGCTAAAGGGAGCTACCACTTACCTCTTCTACTGGAACTACCATACAGCACTGCCTAATCCCCAAGTACTATTTATGACTTGGAAAATTTGGAGTATAGAGAGGAAGCAGTCACCATGAGTATGGTAGATTGTTAGAAAAAGACAGTGGAGTACCTCATCACCATCGGTCTTTTTCCTCTCTTCCTAGCTGTTGCCTCCTTGCTTGATTCCCTGATCTCCTGCATTTTAGTCACACTATTGAACAAGTCATTTAGCTTTTCTTTGGATGATGCCCCAAAGTTCTAATAACTAAAATAATAAAGAGCTCTGCATCAATACCACAGCAATTTATTTAGAGTTTGGACTTAAAAAGCTCAGTCTGGAGACAACCAGCAAGATGGCAGCAGAGTAAAGAGCTCCTAGAATCAATTCTTGCTATGGGGCAGTTGGTGATCACCCAGAGCTATTGAGAGTACTTGCTTAGGGGCTCCAGGAAACCAGAAGTGCATCCTGCAACATCCTTGAAAGAATGGAAGGAAGATACTGCCCATCTGCAGAGAAAATTTGTAAGTAGAGCACTTCACACCATGGAGGCCAGTGCCCATCCTCTACTGGAGGCACAAGCCTCCTCGGGAGCTGTTCCGTGGCAGGAATTGGAAGCTCCACTTCCCAAAAACAGGGGAGGAAGAGACAGTTAGGCACCAACTTCAACTACTGATTAGGAAATTTGGTCGGCTAAAGTATAATCCTAAGAACAGCTAAAATTTGAACCTGTCCAAGTCAGAAAGAGGCCAGTAGCCTCCATCTTAACTCTGCACCTGACATGAGGGGAAGCGGTCTGACTGAAAATCACAGTGCTGGTAGGGACTGGCTTCTTTCCATCTATATCAGATTGCCGCTCTAGCCTAAGTCCCAGGCCCAACTCAGACAGGGAGGAAGTGGGGGACCTGTGCTAGCCTCTCCGGGAAACTACAGGCCTTGCCGTGGAGGCTGGTGATCATCCTACTTTGACAATGCAAGTCACACCAGGAGCTAATCTGTGGCAAGAATTGGAAGCTCCATTTCCCAAAAACAGAGGAGGAAGAGACAGTTGGCCAATGATTTCAGCTACTAATTAGTAATTTGGCTAGCTAAAGTATAACCCTAAGAACAGCTAAAGTTTGAGCATGTCCAGGTCAGAAGGAGGCAGGTAACCACCATTTTGACTTCACCCCCAGCATGAGGGACGTCGGGCTGATTGAAAATCACAGTGACCGTAGAGACCAGTTTCTTTCACCCAGATTGGTTTGCAGCCTGAGCCTAGGCCTCAGCCCATTTCTAGCAGGGAGGAAGCTGAAGGGCCCTAAACCAGCCTATCCAGGTAACTGCAGGTACACTTAGCTGGCACAAAGTGGAGAATCAGAAGTCTACCGGGGCAACTATGGTCATCTTGGACCTTCATTGCATAGATTGCTGCCCACACCTGCAGCTCCTACCCTACCCTAGGCAAGGGAGAAAAGGGCATGAAGCTTCATCAGTCTCTCTGGGGAACTACAGTCTAGGCCTGCATGAGTTGGATTATTCCACACAACTGTGGCTCTGTCCCTACCCCTAGCAAAGGAGATAGTGGGGAGAAGCTTCATTGGTCCTTGGGGCAATGAGGGTAGCTTGAGCCTCCACAGCTTATAGTACCAACTGCATTCTTGGCTCCTACTACACAACCAGCAATGGAGAAAGGGCAGGAAGCCCTAAACTAAAGAGAAAAACTGCACCCAGAATAAATACTCTAATAAGCCAGATGCCAAGACACCAACAAAAAATTACAATCCACACCAAGAAACAGGATGATATGGTCAAGTTAAAGGAACAAGATAAGCCTCCAGATGACATAAAGGAGTTGAGACAACTAACCATAGATGTTCAAACAAATTTCCTTAATAAATTCAATGAAATGGATAAACAGATAAAGGATATTAAGAAGACTTTGGATGAGCACAACAAGAATTTGAAAGCATACATAGAAAAATAGCAGATCTTATGGAATGAAAAGCACAATAAATGAAATAAAAAATACACTGGAATCATATAATAGCAGATTTGTGGAGGCAGAAGACAGGATTGGTGAGCTTGAAGAAATGGCCTCTGAAAGTGAATATAAAAAAGAACAGATGAGGAAATTATTGGAAAAACTTGAACAAGGTCTCAAGGAACTAAACCACAACAAGAGACGTACAAACGTACATGTCATGGGTGTCCCAGAAGGAGAAGAGAAGGGAAAAGGGGCAGAAGGAATATTTGAAGAAATAATGGTAGAAAATTTCCCAACCCTATTGAAGGACATAGATATCCATGTCCAAGAAGCACAGCATACTCCCATCTGAAAACATCCATATAGACCAACTCTGAGACACATACTAATTAGAATGTCAAATGATGGAGTTTCAATTAAAGGCCATGACTACTGACAAAAAAGAAGGTCACCTTGGAATGTAGGAAACAAGCCCTCCAGTCTCATGCTAATAGGAGCTGGGTGGGGAAAATCCTGAGCTTGTAAGATTTACAATGTCTGTGAATTTCAGGAAGGAAAAGAGGAACTGAGCCATTAACCTTTAAGACTTGCTCATTTTAGTAAAATGTAAACTGTCAAGTATCTATTGCCTCTGTATATGTACATATGTATTTTCTTTGTTCTAAAGCCAAAATAAAAGCCACACCTTAGGAGGTGGTGGGGCTCTTCTCTCCATATCGGATGGAGAGTCCCCTGATCCCAGTTTTTCTTTTTGTCTTATTGTTTCTTTCTCATCCGCGGCACCGTTTTCACAGACCCAGTTCCTGACCGCCAACAGTCAAATGCCAAAGACAAAGAGAGAATTCTGAGTGTAGCAAAAGAAAAGCAATGCATAACATATAAGAGATACCCAATAAGACTAAATGCTGATTTCTCATCAGAAAACATGGAGGCAAGAAGACAGTGGTATGATATATTTAAGATACTGCAGGAGAAAAACTTCCAGCCAAGAAACTTATATCGGGCAAGATTGTTTTTCAAAAATGAGGGCAAGTTTAGAATATTCACAGATAAACAGAAACTGAGAGAGTTTGTAACCGAGAGACCTGCTTTGCAGGAAATACTAAAGGGTGTGTGTATTAGTCAGCCAAAAGGGTGCTGATGCAAAATACCAGAAATCGGTTGGTTTTCATAAAGGGTATTTATTTGGGGCAGAAGCTTACAGTTACCAGGCCATAAAGCATAAGTTACTTCCGTCATCCAACTCTGTGAGGGGTTCAGCTTCTGGGTTCCTCTCTTCCCGAGGCTTGATTCTTTTCAGATTCAGCTGCTTGTTCTGTCCATAAGGCCAGGTATAGACTACCAGGCAAACAGCTCGTCTCATTTCCCAGGGTCTTCTCTCCTTCCTCACGACCAAGCTCTCTGTATGCTTACTTCCCAGGACTCCAGCTCAAGACTCCAACATCAGAACTCCAACTCAAAACTCCAACTCTGTCCTTTGCCATGTCTTTTATATTTGAGGCCCCATCACCAAAGGATGGGGCTCAATGCCCTACTGATGTGGTCCAGTTAAAGCCCTAATCATAACTTAATCATGCCCAGAACAGACCATTTTACAAGCATAATCCAATATCTATTTTTGGAATTCATAACTATATCAAACTGCCACAGTGTGCTACAGCCTGAAAAGAAAAGACAGGAGAGAGAGGCCTGGAAGAGAGTCTAGCAATGAATATTATATCAATAAAAGTAACTAGAAGTGTCAAAATAGTGGTGAAAATAAAATATGACAGATAAAACCCAAATATTCAGGAATAAACTTAACCAATGATGTAAAGTACTTGTATTCAGAATACTACAACTCATTGTTAAAAGAAACAAGAAAAAGACATAAATAATTGGAAGAACATTCCATGCTCATGGGTTGGAAGATGAAATATCATTAAGATGTCAATTCTACTCAAACTGATATATAGATTCAATGTAATTGTGATACAAATTCCACCAGCATTTTTTACATAAATGGAAAACATGATTATCAAATTTACTTGGAAGGGTAAGGGGTCCTGAATAGCCAGAAACATGTTAAAAAGGAAAATCAAAGTTGGAGGACTCTCATTTCCAGACTTTAGGTCATATTACCTAGCTACAGTGGTAAAAATGGCATGGTACTGGCATAAAGACAGGCACATAGACCAATGGAACAGAATTGATAGTTAAAAAACAGATCCTCACATCTATGGTCAAGTGATTTTTTTACTAACCTGTCAATTCCAGCCAGGTCAGGCAGAACAGTCCATTCAATAAATAGTGATGAGAAAACTGGATATCCATAGCAAAAGAAGGAAAGAGGACCCCTATCTCACACCTTATACAAAAATTAACTCAAAATGAATTAAAAACCTAAATATAAAATCCAGGACCATAAAGCTCCTAGAAGAAAACATAGGAAAATATCTTCAAGACCTGGTGCTAGGTGGTGGATTCTTAAAGTAGATAAGGGTAGGGCTGAGATGAACTACTGATATTTCATGTATATAGAAGTTTTAATTAGCTTTACTGTAAAAGTGTGGAAATGTACAAAGTTGATGGTAACACATTATAGTGAGTAACTGCTGATTTATAAATGGTGTCTAGGGATGTAAATGCCAATTGACAGAAAGCTAGAGAATAATCTAGGGACTGAATAGCACAGTAACCCCAGAGGTGGATGAGAATTGTAGTTGATGGTACAGATGCAAGAGTGTCCTCTGTAGCTAGAGCAGATTTATATCACTATTGCAGGTGGTGGGAATGTGTAGAAACATGATAAAAATAAAACTATGAACTATGGACTGTGGTTAACAGCAATAATGTCATATTCTTGCATCTATACCAAAGATGTGCTGTGTTGATAATGGGGGAATATGGAAAATGTGTGCCAAGTGTATGCTGTGGACCTGGTAATAATCAGATGATATTGTCTCAATCTGTAACAAATGTTCCACCTCCGTATAGTGTGTTGATAGAGGGGTGTTGTTTGGTAATTCTGCACATGTGCATGATTGTTTTGTAAGTTTACAACTTCTGCCATAAAAATGTGTTCAAAAAATAATAATAGGGTGGGTTGGAGGAAAAATTCACCAAATGTAAGATAAGGACTATAATTAGTAGTAAGATTTTGACAATATTCTTTTATAATTTGCAACAAACGTCTCATGACAATGCAAGGTGTTGGTGGAGGGTTAGTGTATGATGTTATGAATGTTTGCTTTGTAAGTTCACATTTTTTACTATACACTTATTATTTATGTATGTTCATATATAAATGATATAAAAATAATAATAGGGTGGGTTGCAGGAAAATACTTTGGTTATTAGTAATATTTTGAGGATGCTCTTTGATCATTTGTCAAAAATGTTTAACAACAATGCAAGCTTTGAGAGCTCAGTATGATGTTATGTATGTTTTGTAAGTTCAGAACTATTGCTATATACTTATTGTTTATGTATGTTCATGTATGAGTGATATATTTTAATAAATTAAAAATTAAAAAAAAAAGTGGAGAATCCTACCCAGAAAATAGAGCAGTGCTCCTCAACCTGACTGCATATTAGAACCAACTAGTAAGTTTTGAAAAACTACAATTTTTGGGCTACCTCCTCGAAGCTAATTATTTCATTGTCCTGAGTGCAATTCAGGCATCTGTATTAAAAACAAACAAAGAAACAAACAAAAAACTCTCCGGAAAATTCTAATGGTCAACCAGAGTTGAGAACCATTGTGTTTAAAAATGATGACACTTTTACAACAAGGTAGAAATTGAGGCTGGGAAAGTTCCATAAAAGTGTGTTTCAAGAGTATTTAATTTTGGTGTGCTCTTTCTTGAATGGGGGAAGTGATGAATATGTGGTTTAAATTTTCCTCCTGTGTCATAATTCCCTCTAGTCAAACCAACCCTCAATGCTGATGTGTCCATATAGGTTTGAATACTGGTGTTGGAGGGCTAACTGCAATCTATTCTGCAGTCACAGCCCATGGGCACCCACAAAACTCCTTTGTCTCATAGTAGCAAGCTCCTACAAAGAAAACTGCGTCCAGAAGCTCCAGGCAGTAAATCCTAGGAGAATGAGGGGGTAGCCCATGGAGGAGCTGGGATTGGCAGGGGCTCATATATATAATCCTGGAGAGAAGTGCTTGGTGAAAAATTTAAGAGTGTGTGAGCTTTACCTCTTCCTTCCCAATATATAACTAACTTTGTAACACTTATCAGACCTTCAATAACATAGGAAAATTTCTTTCAGAATAAACATGATATAGAAAGAAAAAGAAGACAGGCTCTGTGATCCAGTCACACATTTCCTAATACCCAATTAATATTTCCTACCATGAATCTTACTAGCATCTCAAATTTAGTATGTCTGATAATGAATTAATTTCCATTTCCCATATCTGCTACTTCAAGCCTCAGCTCCTGGAGACCCCATTTCCTTATCTGCAAAACAAGAGGTTTGAACTAAGGGGCTGTCAAAGGTCCCTTTCAGCTCTGAAGATTTGATCTGCTGGGAAATTCTGAGTTCATTAATAATGACTTTACAATTCTCTAGAATTTAATGCTTTCAAATTGTTTAAAATCATTAATTTTTACTGTTTGACTTATATACTGTATACATTTTTATCTAACCAAACAAAGCAAATTGAGCGTAACTGTGACACTGTAAAGACCACAGAATAAGGAGAGGTGAAGCAAGCTCAGAAGGAGAGTTACCATTTCAGGCTTCGTACATTCAGTCCTCTAGACTATGCTGCCCTGCCGAATTCCACTGAGAATGGCAACAGCTGCACATGGACCTACACAGCAGAAACGAAGCTTCCTTCCTAAATTTTCCACTCCTCTTTATGGGTATGAGGACATTTCTAATTTCATCAGACAAAGCAGTTTCTCTGGGGAAAACCATTTTCAGAATCCTTTGTGCAGAAGAAAATAACAATGGTCTCCCAGGAGTAGAGCTCCACTTGTATATCAGTGCACAACAGGCTGGCCTACAGGCAGGGCTGAGTGCAGGGAGAATGAAGAAATTGTGTAGCCCTCAGCCTCTGCAGTGGGGAAGCTCTCACAACAACCCTTGCTTCTACTCTCTCTGTGATCACAGAGGACCCAATGGTTTTATTTGTACATCAGAACTGGAAATAAACCTTGAATGCATGTCTAATGGTATACTGAGAGGAGTTCCAGCACTCTAACACGTTTACTTTTTAAACACCTACTTCTGGGATAGAAATCAAAGTAAGAATCAATAGCTTTTAAGTCCTAAGCTTAATCTTTCCTAGGTAAAGGGCCTCTGGACTACTAGAACATTTTCTCTTCTTCCCTCAAGTTAACACAAGGGGTATCAGAATGGGTTGTTGTTTCTTTGAGGTGGCTGTCAATTTGCCATTTTTGTGGATTTTTACCCATATGCTAAAGAAGTGTTACTATTTCTGCTTTTTAAGAAGCATAAATTATAATTCTTCCTGTATTTTTTTAATCATTGATCTGTAACTGTCTTGAAAAAGATAGCATGATGTGGAACATAAAATATTCCAGAAGAATAGGAAAACAATAATGCCAATTTATTACTTTACAGTGAGAAATATAGCTGTTAAGAAATACAACTACCTCATAGTGACCTGAGAATCTCTTTTACAAGCGGCTCATGTGAAGCCAAATTTTAAAAAAAGATTCTTGTTAAGTGTGGAACAAAAACAAAGGGAGGAGGCAAACATAGTAGGTGTTTGTTGCACAATGCTGCCTTCTCAAAGTGGGAGAATATATCATTTATGAAAAACTGAAACTGGTATGTCAGAAAGAGGAAATGGAAAGTATGGGAAGTGGCAAAGGATGAGACACATGGAGAGAGAGATACTGAAGATAAACTCTTACCACAAAGATTCAAATTAAACTAAGAACTATGTCACATAACTAAATATGCCACTCTAGATGGTAGGATAAAATTCAAATGAGATTTTTGAAAATAAATTATTTTAATAAACCAAATGAAATGTATTATACACTGAGAATATAAAACCTCTATAATAAAAGGATTTTTATTACAAAAAACAAAAACAAAAACAAAAACAAAAAAAAAAACAAAGGGAGGCACTTGTACATTTTGAATGCTTAATGGCATCAGGCTCTTAATGGGATGAGACCTGCACAACACACTTGAATGCTTTGGTTTGCCTTGGACCATTTGTGGTTGGCTATTGCCCTCCTCTTTCTACGTTTCCACTTGTTTATGTTTATGAGCCCTCAGGATCAAAAACATTTTCTCTCCTTGGTAATATTTGTTATTTCATCCATCCTTTATACATATTTTATCTTTCAAGGAAAAATCTAATTTTCCTTATTTCCAGATTCTTAGATTATAACCTGCTATTCTCAAATTCTTTGTATTTAAAATTTCAAATAGGTGGATAAAATTGTGATAGGTTTATAGCTTATATCTTCAGTTTGGATGGACTATGGAGACATTTTGTGCCTCCGTGAGGAAACCAAATTTCAGCCAATCCTGTTTTTACAAATAGCTCTTAAATTTTTAGTGCATCTTATTTATGTTTCTTGTTGTCAAATATGCAATGTGATATTTTCTCCAGATGAAATTTTTTCTTCTAAAAAATACTCTTAAAAGGACCCTAAAATTTTAAGATCCTATTATAGTGTTGAGCATCTCAAAGATCATACCCGTATTAGTAGAAGACTATAATATAACAACAGTAATTTCTGCATGTTTCATGGTTCTTATTTTACTAAATTGGGATTATTTATCTCAGTGATTAGTACAACGAGAATCTAAGAGTGTGCATTCAATTGTTTGGGCAATGAACTGGTAGTACACAAAGCTTTGTTTGTTTTTCATCTGTTTCATCCCCCCAACCCTGTAACTAGACCCACTTTTTCCACATTCATGCTCCATGATAGCACTTATTATTCTGTAGTCCTTACCCCTGCTCCTTGACTTGAGCTCCTCAAAGACAAAAGCATTATCTATATTTGAATTCTCAGTACCCAAAAATGTTTGTTTTAAAGAGAATTAGTTTATATGTTTTATTTTAGTATCTTTTTACCTTAAACTGCAGCTATCCTGCCATTTCTTCTGACCTTCAGAAGAATTTCAGAGATGCATGTATTGATTTTGTAAGATTCTATTATAGTAAGCATGAACTACATTAGAACAAACCCCATTCCCTGGTTCCATGGTTAGTTCTTGTCATTTGATATTTTCTTCAAGAGCTTGTACTCCAGTTACAGAGTAGGGATGAATTTATGTACTACTGCAGTTGCTCAGTGTTGAATAAAAATGTGTGACTATGTTTAATACAACATATTTTTTGAGCAAAATATTTAAGTTGCCATTGAGACTTTATCAAATACAATTTAAGGTAATTTAAAGCAATTATACCTTCCCCAGAACTGTTGGCGAAGTCTTCAAAACAACTATTGCTATGATGTAATTTAGATATGAAGCTTCTGAGTTATTTACATAATGACAATGATGTGTGTGTGTGTGTTCATGTGTACACATAGGATCCCTTATCTTGTCTGAACATATCCATTTCAAAGTTCCTGTCACAATTTATGAGCTCTAGCTTAACATTTCCAATTTTGAGTGCATCTCAAAGTCTGCCACTAAATTCCACTGACTTTCAAGTAGACTTTAACCTCCCAGAGAACTAAATCTAGGCTCTAACAAAAAAAAATTCCCCTTAGGAGATAATCCTTTTTGTCCACTGACAGGTATTTTCTATTTCAATACCATATACTGATTTTTTTTCCAAGTTTGTCATTTATCTCCAGAATCACTCAACATACCCAGAACTACCTCCAGTTGGCTATTAATGCCATGGAATTTAATAATAATAATAACAATAATAATAATAAGAGGTTATGTACAAAGTGTTTAGCTTTTCACTGGGAACTATAGAAATACAAGAAGGAAAAGATACTATCTCTATTTTTTCTGGGAGGTTACAATCTGCTTGGGAAGAAACAAACAATTAAATAGTTAAGTAAGGTAGTTTGCCTGCAAACTGGTCTACCTGTATTTAAATATATATGAAAACATATTATTCAGGATAGTCTAAGTTATGCTGTGATAACAAACAACTCCAAAATCTTAGTGGTTTATATCAATTAATGCTTATTTCTTGCTCATGTAACACACCTCATATGCTGTTGGGCATGCTCTGTTCTTCTTAGTTTCACAGTTATCCAGACTGATGGATGCCCCATCTTGACAAATGCTTCTAAAATCGCCAAGGCAGGAAAAAGAGTATTTCACACAAGGTCTGAGACTTCAGAAATGATACCCAGTATTTCTTCTTTCTTTTCTTGGCCACAGCAAGAGGACGGCTATGTTTAACATCTGAGGGGCAGAGGAATGTAATTCAACAGTTGTCCAGGAGGAAGGAAGAAAAGAATATAACACTGATGATTATAACTGTGAGTGGAAATGGTAGATAGATGAGAGGAAAAAAAAATGGATGGAGTGGCAATGAAGAAGGGGAAACTCCATAATCAAGTAATCAAATCTGCTCAGATGTCCAAGCCATAGGGATGCTAGACATTCCCATGTGCTTTAAACAAGTAAGGGCTAATATAAACCCATTGAGGCATTCATCTGTTCAGTTAGCTTATATAATCAAAACCATCTTTTTTATAAGGAAGCAGTAATTGCTTAGTCATTGCCCATCATTGTAAATTCTTGCTATAAAATTACATAATGTGAGCACATTGCTACTTATATTAAAAACATGGCAATTTGTGTACAGTGATAATTTTCTGGAACTGTACCAATAAGCTAATATTAAAATAATGCATTTTGAAATGACTGAAACCTAACTACAATTATAATTTATTAATTGGTTATTAAATAAACAAACTCAAGGCAATAATTCTATGCTTGTTGCCCTGTGGGGAGAGAGAACTGCAAGATCGCTTGTGATTGTTACTGCCACTTCCTGTCTGGCTGCAAAAGATCAGACATGTGTAGCCTAGAAAGAGATGGAAAATCATATATAGGTGAGCATAATTCTACTGCAGACAGATATTATGGGTTAACAAGGAGAGGCTTCTCTGATAAGAGGCATTATCCTAAATAAGAGAAGGACATGCTCTGCTTATTCTTAGAAAAGCTCAGCTTACAGCTCATTTTAAAACACATCTAAAACGAAATTCCCTAATCTTCTTTTGTCTCCAGACTCCATTCTATTCCTCAGTTTTCTCATTTATTAAATGAAAAGTTTAAAATAAATGCTCACAAAATCCCCTACCAATTACCCTATATTGAAGTGTGAAAAAACAGTTCCATCAATTTAACTATACACCCCCATGATTATTTTTGTAACAGCTCAGAGCTGCAAGTATAAGGAAAATGCACTGACTGTGTGCCCCACCATTATAAGGGCTCTGTAAATGTATTAGATGAATGCACAGACAGCTAATATACAGATGCTGACCAGTTATAATTGTGGGTTTTTTGTAAGGGAAGTGGGCAGAAGAGGTAGCAATATAAACTGATTGCAATTATACTATTTTAAGGACAAATTGGATTTTAAATAGCATCCAGTTTAATTTTCCCATTCTAAAATAAGGAAACTGAGGAACTAAGAAACTGAATTTTCCTGAGGTTATACTAGCTACTTGCTAGGTGTGCAGCCCATGGACCGGTCTGTACTCCATGTCCTGAGGTAAGAACACAAAGCAGTTTCTCTATTCTGATAGCATTACACTCTATGCCAACACTAGTGCTCCCAGCAACTCTCTGTCTTTCTCTTTAATGCCAGATCCTACCTACAATCAGAATGTACTTTAGAATGTATCTGTCTGCCATGGCATCAATGAGCATGGTCATCTTGTTAAATAGTCCTAGTATACATTATTATAGAACATTGAAAATGGGATTGTGGGATTGTTTCCATTTGCACGTATTGTTCTTGTTCCTTCTCATGTGGTCACTCAAAATAATGAAAAAATATTTTTCTTCCACCTGATTGACTTTCAAATATTTAATGACAGACAGCGTATTTTACTTCCTTTGTCAAATGTTTTATTCCAGGCTAAACTTCCTAAATTCCTTTCAAAATGACTTATATGACATGTTTTTAGAGGACTTCATTATCTAAATCATATTGTTATAACTTTGCTCCTTTTTAAGAAGCTGTGCTAAGAACCCAGCACCACACTCCAATGTCATCTGGTATGGGGGACATGCAACGACATCTTCTTTTATCTTCTGAAAACATTGCTGGCTTTGCATCAATTAACATAAGCCATATAATTCCTGCTCTTGGTAGTCATGTCCCATTGTAGGCTACAAGAACTGCTATTACCCTAGGTGTCCTCCACTCTAATCTTATGAAATCCTATGGAAGGCTCATGGGCCCCCAGGCCCCGTGCGCAGGTGTGCCATCAGGCCGTGCGAGCAGGTGAGCACACCAGGTCCCACGCATGGGTGCGTCGCTAGGCCCTGTGAGTGGGTGCACCGCCAGGCCCCGTGCACAGGTGTGCCACCAGGCCCCGCGAGCCACGCAGCAAGATGATGACGTAACAGGAGAGTGACACGAGGGAAAGCCAAGACGAGATGGGCCGAAAAACCAGGAACTAAGGAGGCGAAGTTGGTAGGACACCTCTCTCCCACATCAGAGATTCCGAGAATCAAATCCCAGTGAAGAGTGGAGGAGGAGGATGAGAAGAAAGGGCAGGAAACGGACACGGCGAGTTGCCCGGTGAATGGACACAGAAACAGCAAAAATGGGGAAGGGGTAGTAAAATGGATAAAAGTAAGTAAATAAATAAATAAATCCTTAAAAAAATGTATAGGGAAGTAAGATAAGCACTATAGTCAGTAGTAATACTTTGACAATACTCTTTCATAATTTGTTAACAAATGTTTCACAACAATGCAAAGTATTTGTGGTGGGGTGATGTGTGGGAGCCCTGTATGATGTTATGTGTGTTTGTTTTGTAAGTTTACAATGTTTACTGAACACTTATGGTTTGTGTATGTTCATGTATGAATGATATACTTCAATAAATTATTTGGAAAAAAAAAAGAAATCCTATGTGAGTTCTTTTTAATTGTTATTTTTCCATACTTGGAACAACAACAACAAAAAATTCCTGAGAGAAAGAATCCAATTAGCATAGCTAATTGACATCATTCCTGTTTAGATAGATAATAGCCCTAGGGTCAAGATCCCAAATACAAGCTAAGGAGCTGTGATGAGGAAGATAAGGAAATACAAAATACTTTCAGAAAATGTGTGGATGGGGAGAAGGGAGGTGCAGGGAAACATTCCCTTATGAGGGAAATATGGGCATGGTAAGCATGTTTTCTTAGCTGATAGTAGACTCTTGTTGGGTAGTTTCTTCGGGTCACAGCAATCCCCTTTCCTGAGGCACACTACATCCTCTCATCACAGTGATGGGCCCCAAGTCCACAATGGAGTTCACAACAACTTTTTTCATTGTAACTATACCCATTTGACCACTGCTCATTAGTCCAGCTATATATATTCAACCCTGATATACTGATCCGGCTCTCTTCCCTGAGAATCTGGAATTGATACAAAGAGAAATTTCATCTCCCTCCAAGCAACTGAGTGTGAAATATAAACTAGAGAGCTAATGGTGGCACGCTTTTTACCACAATGTAAACAGAAAGTTGGTCTATCAAATCTCAGTGAATGAAGAAGATGCAGTGAGAAAACAAGGATAGGAGCAAAAAGAAAATCTTCATGTTATTTCAGCTCCAGTCTAGTCCATCTCTGAGAAGCTGGCCACACTCTTGATCCTAGATCACAACAGTTATGTAGCCATATAATTAATTCCTCTCCCCATTTTTTTTTTCTAGAAATGTCTCCAGTTAACTTCTGATATTTGCAAACAAAACAGACTGTGATATTAATAGTCTGAGATTTTGTGGACCCCAGGAAAATATCTTAAACTAATCCATTCTTGTGTGTGGGAACCTGTTGTGGGTGGGACGTTTTGATTGGATTGTGTTGGTGGAGTGTGACCCAGGGTGGGAGTTGGTCCTCTGGTTGGAGACCTTAATAAATGAGATGGGTTCGGAGAAACAGACAGAGAGAAAAGACCCAGGAGTTCAGAGGGCAATCCACAGAAGTTGAGAAAGAAAATCACAAGAGCAAGAAGCTGAAATCAGTGGAATCTGAGAGAAAGCCATAGAAGAAGCAGCTGGCAGCTGAAAGCACTGAAGCCTGAAGAAGGCAGAGACTGGCAGACTTTATCATGTGCCTTCCCATGTGCCAGTCTTTGGGGAAAGAGAGTCACTGGATGCCTTGATTTGGACATTTTCTCAGCCTGAGAACTGTAAGCTTAAAAATTAATAAATCACCATTTTAAAAGCCAATCCATTTCTGGTATATTTGCCTTGGCTACTTTTAGCAAACTGAAACACAGACTAACAAAACAGTTTTTCCTGTTTTTGTTTAATTTTGTTTGCCTTCCTGGAAAATTAGTACAGGTATCATACCACTATTTTGCATTTATTCTTGGTATTTCCTTCATTCCATTTCTTATATATATACACATTTTAAATTTTCATCTCAACAGAAAAACTTTTGTACAAGTACATTCCTCTTATTTTATCCTTCTTTAGAATTATTTGTGCTTGGATGGTCAGTTTCATTCTCTTTTGTTCTTTTTTATTATCATCTCAATCTTCATGAACCATCACCACTTTCTCTCTCTCTAGTTATGGACTCAATCTCATTTTAAAAATCACATGTTGAAAGAAACCCTGCAGGTGTCCCTTTGGGTTCTTTCTGGAGCAGATGAATTGCTCATGATATCAGGATGGTCATGAGAGAAAGCAGGCTTATTAATGCTGGCAGAAGGACAGGAAGCCAGGGTATTTCAAATCTGCCTTCCCTGAACCAGGGGAGCAGGTGATTTTTGTTACCACCACATTGGCAAGTATACACAAGGGTGAGCCTAGTTCTGAAATAACTATAAATAAAGGTAAGTTCAGTTTAGAATAACCATCACAATAGTAAGTACACACAAGGGTGAGATAAATCTGGAGTAACCATAAACAGGGGTGAACATGTTTAGAATGACCATCACAATAGCAGGTCTAGCGTAAATTCAGCCAGTTTCAGCAATTTCAGGAATTAACCTTTTGATATTTTACAATATAAATGATTTTTAATCATAATTATTTATTAATTCTTAACCCTCAGCTACAACTCCTCCCTCTGTTTTGTGAAATTTCCAATCTTGGAAATAATCTCTATGTGCTTGTAAAAGAGTCACATTGAATTTTTCTAACATTATAAAGTACATACAGTATAATGCCTAAATATTTAAGCTATACTAGGTTTTTTTTGTTTGTTTGTTTGTTTGTTTGTTTTGTATTATAGTGTGAGAACTCCTTTCCTTGTGTCTACAATATGAATGATTGTGTTTATCATTCCTGGGCTACCATGGACTCTAAGATGACGATACAGTTCCAATGTTTCCCAATATTCCTGTAAATAACCAGTTATTTCTTATTTAAAAAGAGAATCAGTTTCCTTCACAGCTTCTTGACTTTTCTATTCAGTGAATAAATTCCTCTATCAAATTATAATAACACAGATTTGGGTAGAGAGAATTATCACCTTACAGCTAAAACATGAAAAGAAGCAACACATTCTCAAAGTTGATGCCAATTGAAAAGCAATAGACAATTTTGAGTTATTTGACAAAATATAAAATTCTATGTACATGCTTCCAACAAATGTTTTTAACAATGTTGAACTGGGATTGCTCAAAATGTGAAAAAAATAAATAATGAAAACCCCAACAGGGTAATGACTTCTCTATTCTGTTTTAGGTAATGAACAGTCCTGTTGTCAACTGATTGCAAACACAGAAAAAATTCAGATATTAAAATGTCTAGCCCAATACATTAATCAACTTTTCAATCACACTTCAAACACTGTCCCAATACAATCATCTCTATACTGTTGCCACAGGCAACATCTCCTTTCTTTCTTACCTATCCTTTGAGTTTCCTAACTATATGAATCACATTTAAAGTTTTTCTAATAGGTTGCATAGAAGTCCTCATCACAAAAATTAATATGAAGGACACACACATATCCTTCCCTGTCTAGAAAGTGAGGACATACAATTAAGCAATAGCTCCTTTCAGGGAAATCTTTTAACCAGTCTCCCCAATCTTTATTGTCTTCCTAATAATGACTTTTCTATCCAAGACAGCTAAAATACTTCATATCTTTTATCTAGCTAAAAGAGACAAGAGCCATTAAATGTTTTAAAATAGCGTAGTGGTTTGAAGCTGTATGTACCCCAGAAAAACATGTTCTTAAATTTAATCAATTCCTGTGGGTGTAAACCCATTGTAAGTAGGCCCTTTTGATGAGGCGTCTTCAGTTAAGGTGTGTGTGTGTGGTCCCGCCCAATCAGGATGGCTCTTAATCCTATTACTGGAATCCTATATAAGCTTAATGAACTCAAGCATGAGGGAGAGAAATCCACTGGAAGCAAGAAGCTAAAACAGAACCCAGAAGAGAAGGAAGAAACCAGGAGATACTGCCATGTGCCTTGCCATGTGACAGAGGAGCCAAGAATCACTGGCAGACCTAGAACACCACAGTTCTTGGGGAGAAAATATCGCCTTGATTTGCACATTTTTCTGGCCTAAAAACTGAGAGCAAATAAATTCCATTGTTAAAGCTGAACAATTTCATGATATTTGTTTGATCAGCCTAGGAAACGAAAACAGGTTTGTGTTACAGTTCCTTTGGTGTCTCTTATCTGTTTTATTGGTACCTCAGTTAAAAGTAAAGAAGAACAATTCCATTCTGTCATTTGATTGTACTCATATCTATAACTAACTTAAAAAATAAAAAGAATAAAAACATAATTTACAAATATTCTTCTTAAATCACTTGGTTAAAATAGCAGGTTATAATATATTGAGAGAATTGTTCTCTGATTGCTAACTATGGTCATTTCCAAGGGCTGATACTCTGATGTTCTTCTTCTCTGGCTACTTTATTTCACTGGTAGGTTAATCCTACTTGTAACATACCATTGCCTAAATTATTTATACTAGAAATGACCAATTAGTCCACATATCAGATTTAATTCCATTTCTGCCAGGAGGTAAACTATGGTCTTTATTTAATAAATCCTGAAAAAATTCTCTCCTAACAACAACATTTTCTCTCCAAAATAACAATATAAAAAGCATATCTATTGTTGGGTATGAATCATACTCCCCAAAAGATATTTTCAAGTCTTAATCTGCATTCCTGTGGGTATGAAACCCATTTGCAAACAGGGCCTTTGAAGATACAATTATTAGTTAAGGTAGGGACACATTTTTCAATAGGATCTTTAAAGATCCTATTTAGATGAGGCAAAATTGAGTCAGATGGGCCTTAATCCATATGACTGAAGTACCTGACAAACAAAAGAAATTCAGATGCAGCCAGTTAGAACAAGCAAGAAGTCAGCAGCAGCCAGGAGTCAGCAGAAATCAGAATAGACCCAAGGAAAGAGAGATCGAGATCCCATGTCATGAAGGATTGCCAGAATGCTACAGACTCTGGCAGAAAGCAAGCCCTGCCAAAACTTTGATGTTGGGCTTCTACCTTTACAGCCATCGGACAATACATTCCTGTTGTTAAAGCCAACCCATTGTGTGGTATTTGTCATAGCAGCCCTGGCAATCTAAGACACCTATGATTTTTTAAAGCACTTCACATTGGCCTTTTGTTATTCTCAGATATTTCTTCTGTGCTTTTACTTAACTAGGTTTTACCTTTTTTTATGAAAGGTAGACTTGGAATGTGTCCCATTTTCTTTGGAAAGGCTTAAGTTTGTGAGACAGGATGATATGATATAACCTATGCACAGCAGAACTCGAAATGAAAGTCATAATTTTTTGCTCATTCCTTTTGTCTTTTTCCTGTACTTTATGTAAAACTGGTTCAAATGTATTTGATCACCAGACACAAGAAGCTTTAAGACAAATTTATTTCCTCTTAGTTAACCCCAAAAGATATTTCTCATCAAATAATGCACTTAATACTTTAAACCTCATCTAATGAGACAAACGAGCAAAATCTAGAATTATTAGTCTCCCATGGCCTTTGATGTTTACTAATTTACTTCTAAGAAACCTGGTATTTAGCTGACAGTTTGCTTCATGGAGGAAATGTCTTTATTCACTGATGACATGATTTGGTTTTCGATGTAAAAAAAAAAAAAAGTCCAAAGAATGTATACATACACAAATACACAGAATTCTTGAAATTAGTAAATGAGTGTAGCAAGGACACAAGATACAAGGTCAATATACAAAATCTCATTGCTTTCCTACATACTTGAAATGAACAATTGAAATTTGAAATTTAAAAACAATACAATTTACATTAGCATTAGAAAACAAAGTACTTAGGCATAAATCTAATAAAATAAGCACAGTTCATTATGTAGAAACTATAAAACACTAATGAGAAAAATTAAAGAAAATATAATTAGATTTATTTTGTGTTCATAGACTCCACATTAAGATGTCAGTTCTTCCGACTTGAACAATAGGCTCAACATAATCCTAAACCAAATCCTGCAAGATATTTTTGCATATTGATAAAAATGATCCTAAAATCTATATAGAATGGCAACATAATATTGAAAGAGAAGAACAAAGTTGACTCATATTACACAATATCAGTTCTTGTTATAAAACGTCATCATTCAAGAGAACATAACAATGAAGAATAGACACATAGATCAATAGAACAAAATACAAACCCCAAAAAGCAGACCCACACAAATATAGCCAAATGACTTTGACAAAGATGCAAAGGCAATTCAATGGAGAAAGGACAGTCTTTTCAACAAATAGTGCTGGAACTATTTGATGTTTATATGCAAAAGAATGAACCTAGACACAGACGTTAATTCTTATACAAAAATTAACTCAGAATGAATCAATGGCTTGATTGTAAAATGCAAACCATAAAAGTTCTTGAAGAAAACACTTGAGGAAGTCTATGTGACCTTGGGTAATTTGAGAAGCACACTGTGAAACATCCATACAATGACAATGGAAAACTATTCAGCTACAAAAAGGAATGAGCTAAGAACCCACCTAAACGCATAGATGAATCTTAAATGAATATTTCTAAGTGAAAGAAACCATTCTGAAAATGTTCCATATTAGATTATCCCATATATGTGACATTATAGAAAAGACAAAACTCTGAAGCCAGTAAAGAGAACAGTGTTTGCCAGTGATTTGGGGAAAAAAGAGGATTGAATGGTTAAAGCACAAGGGATAAAACTATTCTGTATGATGTAGTAATGGTGGTTACATGACACTATGCATTTGTTAAAACCCAACCTGTATTACTAACATCAAATAAATTCACTGAAGGTGGTGGTGAAAGATGCTGATTTAAGTAACTTTAGAAATGAATGGAACTGCACATAACACTACTCTAATTCATAAAACAGTTTCTGATTAATTGACTCTTCTATACATGTACAATGGAAGTGAATAATTAATAAATAAATATATGGAGGAAGGTTTGGAACCAGGTTTCTCACTGTTGGAGCCGGAGGTAATAGATATTCAAGGGAAGAGGGCTAGAATGATTCATGTGCTAATTAATTAATTTGGAGATGTCAGTATTAGGTTTTGCTTAATATAAATACAGACAGATGAATGGATGGGTGGATGGATGGATGTATGGATAGATAGGTAGAGAGATAGATATATAAAGTGTACTTATATGGGGTAGCACACACACATACTTTTCCTTGCCCTATTAGCTGAGAGGGCCCAGAAGCAAGAACTCTCCAGGGCAATTAGCACATCTAGCACCCAGATCTTGGTTTCCAATACTACTATCCAGTAAAATGTATCAGGGCTTCTTGGAGAAATGGCTGATTCTATGGCAGAGGCAAGACATATAAACAATAAGCATGGAGCATCTTGTAGTGCCAGAACTGCTCAAAACACACACATACACAATGATAAGGATATGTTAAAGCATCACAGGGGACAACTGAAAGAGCTCACCAAGGCCAAAGCTGGAGCAATTTGAGCGAAAAAAATAAATTAAATCATACTGGATTATAAGTCATTGTATAAAATAAATATCCATGAGTCCATGCTGACATAAATAAATAAATGGAGGAGCAAGGACAAATCACCCCTGCAGAAAAATTTATATTGATCTCTGCCCACTAGTTTACAGTCTAGAGGAGCCTAAGGAGACATGATGACTAAATGTAATGTAGTATCCTGGATGGGATCGTGGAACAGAAAAAGACATTAGGCGAAAACTAAGAAAATTTGAATAATGAATGGACTTTTGTTAATAATAATCTATCAATATTTATTATTTGTGACAAATGTGCTATACTAATATAAAATAGGAGGAATGATAGGAAGAACTGGGTATGAAACATATGGAAACTATATTATTTTGCAATTTTTCTGTAAATCTAAAACTATACTAAATAAAAACCTAATTTAGAAAAAAAAAAAAAAAGCAAATTTTTGTGCTGGGACAGACTTTGCAGAATTGAAACTACTTACTAGTTGAATGATCCTGGGCAATTAAATTTGTGTGCCATCTGCCCTGCTGCTTGGAGGGGCTGGGTCTTCTGCCCTGTTTATCAGGGAGAGTGCTAACACCCAAATACTCACAGAGGGTGGGGCTTGTGCACCAGTGTTTGGGGAGAGGATAGTCACTTACCCAAATGCTTGGAAGGGATGGGGCTGTCACTCCATCAGGCCCAGAGGATAAAACATCAATCCACAGATGAGACTCAGGCCTTGCAATCTAATAGAGTTTGACTTGTTGGCTCTCAGACTTGTTTGGGACCCATGGCCTCTGTTTTCCTTCTGATTTCTCTCTTTTGGAATGAGAATGGTTATCCTATGCCTGTCTTTCCATTGTATAATGGAAGCAGATAACTTGATTTCTAGGTTTCACCGGTCTATCAGATAGAGGGACTTTGTCCCAGGACAAACCACGCCCATAACTGATTTTGTTGAGGTGTTGGATTAAGCATTGATTTAAAATGGCTTAAGGCTTTTGGGAGGTTGTGATGGTATGAATGTGTTTTGCGTATGGGAAGAATATATCTTTTGTCAGCCCAGAGGGTGGACTAATATGGACTGAATTGTGTACTCCAGTGTGGACATGTTCTTGGTTTTGGTCCGCATTCTGATGGGTATGAATCCATTGTAAATAAAAGCACTTTAAGATGTTACTTCGGTTAAGGTGTGGCCCAACTGAATCAGGATGGGCTTTAATCAGATTACTGGGGTCCTTTTTCAGCAGAGTGAAAGTCAGGCAGAGGGAAGCCACAGGGAGCAGCCAGAATCTGGCAGTCAATGGAACCCAGAAGAGAAAGGAGAAGCCTCCTCCTTGTTGCATTGCCATGTAACAGAAAAGTCAAAGACGAAGGATTGCTTGGTGCCAGCCCCCAAACACTACAGCCTTCTGGGAGAAAGCATCACCTACCGACACCTCCATGTAGGACTTCTCCTTACCTCAAAACTATGAGCAATAAATGTTCATTGTATAAGTCAATTGAAACTGTATGGCATTTGTTTCAGCTGCTAGGACACTAAAACACCTATCTAATAAACTTAAGAGGATTAAATGGCTAATATAGGTAAAAGACTTACAGCGGCAACTAGCATATAGTAAGCACTATATGTGTTAGTTTTTGTTTTGTTCTGTTTTCCCTATTATTACTCTGTGCCCTTTCTGCGCCACCATTCTCCCTCCATGGACATATACTCCCCACAACTCTTTCTATAATGGGATCTAGGTTGTTTCCTCCAGCACAGTGTGTCTAAACTGAGAGCAATTTTGTTCTTCCTGCCCAGTGACATTTGTCAATGTCTAGAGCACTGTGGGTTGTCACAACTGGAGTGGGGGAATACTACTGGCATTTAGTGAGCAGAAGCCAGGGGTGCTGCTAAATATCCTAAAATGTGTAGGAAGCCTGTCACAATAATAATAATCTAGCCAAAATGTTTATAGTCCTAATGTTGAAAAACCCATTCTAGTATCTTACTTCCCAGACTGATCTTTAAGATGGATAGAGCAAACTTCAAGTATATAAGCTTCAAAGACAGTCTGGGTGGGTCTTACATAGCAGGTCATATGTCATTCATAGCTCAGATGAACTAAGGCCTTCTACATATGCCCAGATAAATTAAGTTGGGTTATTTAAACCACATTATGAAAAATACAGGTATAACTTTAATTCTGTTAATTGGTGAGCATCTTATTTAAACTTCATGGGGGAAATATTCTACCCTTAAAAAGTATTGGTAAAGAAAAAATTATTATTTTACTTACCAAATTCTAGGATACAGAATACAACTGACTCAGAAGGCATTTAAAAGCTGATTGCTTGTAATTAGAATCTACATGAAATTCTTATTAAACCTATATTAACTGACTAAGGGTACAAATATAATGGGAGGCCTTAGGATAAACAAATTGCTAAACTCCCTGAAAGCTTGAAACTTTTAACTTTAGCTGCTTATAGGGGAAAAAAAAAAAGAAAAAAAGATTCCAATTAGTTAATATTTTATCCATATATAAATGTGTATCATATTTTTATTACAAACTAAAAATTTACACAGGCATAGGATATTTTGACTACTTCTTCCCTCCTACATTTCTCTTTGAAAAGACCTACATTGTTCTGTGTTCATAAATCTCCAAATTTATATGCAAGTAAAGACACAAAGTACATTGAAATACATACTCTATTTTTAAGAAATAAAACATGCTATATTTGAAGTTTTCATTAATATTTTAATGAACAACTTCAGAGATTGATAATTTATGTCAAAAAGTTAGAGCAATATATCTTAACTATTAACAAAGTGATTCTGTGGAGACTTGTGGAAGAAGAAACCTAAGATATATGAAGAGTTCTAAAAAAATTTCAGTCAATTCCTGGAGTGCTTTCTGAGCTTGTAATTTCCTGCCAGACACAAAATGCTATTTCTCTCCAGTTGTCTGCTTCCTACATAAAAATATAAGGTCTTTGAAAGCAGGAACTGTTATCTATTTTGCATCAATGGGTTCTCAGAAACTCACTGAGTCTGCAGTACATATTTTTGAATAATTAAATGAATATGAGCCTTCTGTTTCTGTCCATGATAGAATATCTGTATCAGACTTTCCCTCCACCCATACAATTATTTAAAAAGCAGAAAAAATTTCATTGATGTAAAATGTTAAAAAGAACTTTCTGTAGGCAGCATTATATGAACTGTAGTGTACAGAAATAGATATCAAGCAGAGAGAGGCAGTCTCAGGGGTGGCAATATAAAGATAGTTTAATACTGCTAAGGCAGCAGAGATGGGAGGCCGATACTAGAGGGAAGGTATCTGTAGACTGGAAGCCCCAAGAACCTGTCACAGATACTTTTCCATCCTTTGGCCACCTCCTAAACTGTGCATGCAAAGATTGATTCCAGGAGGCCTCAGAAAGAGCAGTTAAAATGAAGCTGAGAGTCGATTGATATTTCAGTTCAATAGTGTTGGAGTGATATTGACATTCAGGCCCAGCCAGAGTGGAGGGACCTTGATGCATGCCCAGGCCATTAAGTTGAGATCCCAGAAAAAAAAAAAAACCTTAGGAAAAAAGCCTGTGAGGAAGGACTATGCCCCAAGAAAATGGAAAAATAGAAATACACTTACCTATTCCAACCTAAAATCATGCCTCAGTAAGATCAAGAAGATCAGCAAGTAATTTAACTGCAAGAAAAAAATTAATTCACCATTCTTTAGGGGAAGATAATATTGAGAGCTGTGCTGTCAAGGTGGTCAATTAGGACAATGAGCCAGAACACAATAAAAGTAACAATTATATCTTTATTCACTTACTGAGATATCATAAGCAAGAGGCCAGAAAGAAGGTGCCAAGTCCTCTGATGCTTATTTCTTCCAAGGAATGACACAGAGCAAAGGTTCGGGTGGATCAGTGTTAATGTTGACATATTGGGGAGGGGAATTGTCTCACTGACAGAGACTCCTGAACTGAAGGCTCCTACCATTTGATGAACCCCAAGAGCTTGTGGAGGGATAGTGGGAAGGATTAGGAGTTTACAAATACTAAGTATTGAGTCATAATAGAGAAAAGTATTTTTAGATCCCTTAAAATACCTGGACAGAGGTGACTGGGGGCATCAGCTGAGGTGACGACTATAAAAAGGACTCCAAATGGAGGCTTTTGGTCCAAGAATGCAGTACTCAAAGGTGCATGGCTCACACACAAGTGTCCAGAGTCCTTGACTGCAGTTGTCACCAGACTGTGCAGCAGATTTGGTGTGGAGAGGGAAGCTTTCCTGCATGAAGCCTGCCAGGTAAAGCTTTTGTATTTGACTATGGTCAGTCTTGAAAAATCACACATAACATTTTGGTTTGGAGTAGGATTTCTCAAATAGTATCATATGGAACCTCTGCATTATATCATCCATATGTACTTCACAAATCAAAAATTACTACATATATTGAGAAACAGGAAAATATAACTTAATAAAGAGTTAAAATAGCTAATAGAAGCAAATCCAAAGATAATCCTCATACTGTGGTTAGCTAGTAAGAATTTCAAAATAGATATATTTAATATATGAAAGGAAGCAGAACTAAATGTGGATAAATTGGATGAAGCTATAATAGAGTTTTTCAATTGAAAGTTAGAATTCAGAAAAATAATCCAATGACCATTCTGGAGCTACAAAATAAATATATTAATTTAAGAATGCATATGGCTTTAATAGCAGTCTGGATTAGCAAACTGGAAGATGGAAAATATACAGACTGAAACAGACAGAAAATAATGAAAAAAAAGAACAGAACTTAATAAATACATAGTATAAAGATCTTTATACACATGTAGCAATTTGATATGGTTTATGAATTCCAAAAAACTGATACTGTATTATGTTTGTAAATGGTCTGTACCTGGGTGTGGTTAAATTATGATTAGGGCTTTGACTGGGCCACATCAGTAGGACATTGAATCCCCAGCCCCTTGGTGGGTGGGGACTCACAGATAAAATTGCACAGCAGAGCAGAGGAGCTAATTGGAGTTTTGATGTTGGAATTTTGATGCTGGAGTTTTTGAGCTGGAGCCCAGGAAGTAAGCATACAGAGGAAAAGAGCAACAGAGCCCAGAGAGAATCAAGTCCCACATAGAGAGACAGAGCTAGTCGCCAGATAGTCACAGCTGGACTTGTGGAGAGAGGCAAAGCCTAGAAAGCCTCATAGCCTACAGCTAGCCTTGTGGAGAGAGCACAGCAGCTGATCCCAGAGAGAAATGGAGCCCCTAGAAGAGAGGAACCCAAGAAGCCTGAACTCTTGGCAGAGGTTGGCAGCTATTTTGCTCCAACACATGGCAATAGACTTTGGTGAAGGAAGTAATTTATGCTTTATGGCCGGGTACTGTAAGCTTCTACCCCAAATAAATATCCTTTATTCAACCCAACAGATTTCTGGTATCTTGCATCAGCACCCCTTTGACTAATACAACATACAATTCATATCACAGAAGGCAAAGCAAGAGACAATAGGAGTTAAGTTATATTCAAGTTTTGCCTTGTGCAGAAAAGAAAAAATACTAACATAAGATAGACCATTTTAAGCTAAGGCTACATTTCATAATTTCTCTTGTAATCAGTAAATAAATTATGCTAAAAGTCATCCCAAAAATGCTAAAAGAGGAGACAAAATGGAAACATTTTAAAAATATATCAGATTAATAAAACAGAAAACAGGAAAAGAAAAATAAATGAAAAATAAAAGTGACAAATAGAAAACAAATATCAGAATTATAGACAAAGTCAATGATACCAGTAATGACATTAAATGTTAGTAGGGAAAAAAACGATTTCAGACTGTCCTAAAAAATAGAACCCAAATATATATAGGTTTCAAAGAAATTAGAAGAAAGAAAATAATATAAATAAGAGTAGTAGTAATTAATAAAACATAGACATTCAACACAGAAAATTTAAAAACTACACATTGGTTTTCTGAAATGATAACTGAAACCACTAAACATCTTATTAAAAAAAAAAAAAACTTAGGGAAAAAAAGTCAGAGAATATACAATTCATCAATATCAAGAAGAAAAAAAAGGTCACATCCCAAGAGAGATTCTACAGAATTTTAAAAGATAAGGAAGAAATATTATGAATGATTTTATACCAATAAATTTCATAACTTGGATGAAATGTATAAATTCCTTGAAAATCACAATTTGGCACATGAACAAAAGAACAGATGTCTATGAGTTAGATGTAATTATTAATACATTAATACATTTATTAAACATTTTGTTAAATACATTTAATAAAATGGATATGTATTTATTTTTAAACATTTTAATGTTTTTAATACCATAAAGAAATTAAATTCATAACTAAAAACTTCTGACAGAGAAAATTCCAGACCCAGATCTCTTCAGTGAGGAATTCAATCACATTTTTAAAGAAGAAATAATACAGATCTTACATATATTGTTTTAGATAATATAAAACTGGCACTTACCAATTTATTGTTTGAAGCCAATATAATTCTGATACACGGCCATTACAGAAAAAGAAAATTACCTCCCCAAGTCACTCATTACCAAACAAGCAAAATCTTTGCCAAACATTAACAAAATCAATCCAATAATATATATCCAGATATATATCATAAAGGGTAGTATAATTATGCAAGGTTTGTTCCACACTACGTAATCCATCCATGTAAACTTACCACATTAACAGGATAACAGATTAGAAAATACATGCTGTTTCAATAGATTTGGAGAAAGCATTTGACAGATGTCAACATTCATTCATAATGAAAGTCTCAGCAAATTTGTGATATATGAAAATTTCCTCCATCGAATAAGAGAATTTACTAAAAGATACACTTAGTGTCATACTTAATGGTGAAATATTAAAAGATGTTCCTTTAAGCTTGGGCATGAGGTAAGATTATCTTCCCTTACTACTTCTAATCAACATCATATTGGTAGTCTTAATCTGTTCAATAAGGCAAGAAAAAGTACTCACAAAGTTTAGAAGGAAATAACTAAACTTGTTTTATTGGTGGATAATATAAATATATACATCACAATTGTTAAGGAATCTACATAAATATGAACACAGGAATGATGGTATATGAGTTTTTAAATGAAAATGATTTAATTTTTACCATCCAAGAAAAATGAGATGTTAAAATAAAACTTCCATTCAGAAATAGACTTATGAAAATTTATAATGCAAATCCTGTTATTACACTCCTCAGCCACCTCTAAAATAAAGCTCAATTTTCTTCTAACAATCTTTGTCAATTAATATATTTTCCCTATAGGAAAAACAATGTATGAAAATTCATCTCAGGACTTTCTACAGACATGATTTATAATAGACATGGTTTGTTGGGTTTATGTGGCTTGACAATTTGTTTTGCCACATGTTCTGTGAATAAGTGTAAGAGAATCACAGTTCTTATTAATTAGGAAAGTTAACAAAAATTTATTTTGATAGCACCAGAACACTAAACTATTATTCATATTTAAGACTTGCCAGATCATCACACTTGCACTTGATTAAGCATCCAAATGATGCACTCAAAATAATATTTAATTTCTTTACTTTCTTTGTGTAAAATGGAAATAAGGTGCATATAACCTGATAGTCAAGGATTCTTAATGAATCTTAATATCCAATATGCTAGGAAATCAGATGGGAATTCTTCTTTTCACCAAAACAACTTTGTGTTTTCTTCAGTTCCAAAATGTATTGCATGATAATTGTATATCAATCCTCACAATCTGAAGCAGTGGCAAAAATATTAATTGCCCATATGTTTAAGTACCTAAAGTTAATCTATCTAAAATGTGAGATTTTCTATATAACATATTCTGCTGTTTATTTAGTGGTTTTCCAACAAGATAATTTTTCTCTATCAGCTTTTTTTTCCCCCAAAATAGTTTCTCTTCCAAAAAACCCTTTCCAGCTGACCCAATGGAATTAACATCAAGTTGATCATGGAAGCAATAACTAAGCCTCCTCACAGTGTCTTTTCCAGCAAACCTTTTCCCTCCCACTCTGTGTCCCCCTAATGACTAATCAAATCTCTCTTCTCATTATATATATTTACTTAATTGTTTCCTAAACTATACTAGCTAAGATATCATAGTATTGTAATCAGTAGGGTGGTTCTGGAGTTAGACTACTTGGATTTGAATCCCAGAACTTACCCTTGTATTGTGATCTTGGACACGTTGCTTAGTGTTTCAGTGCATTCATTCAGTAATCTGTAACATGAGGATTATAACAGTACTATCTTATAGAAATATTTTGAATACTAAATTATATAACACATGCAGATGAGATAACACATGCAGAGTACTTAGAAGAGAACATGGTATAGGACCCAAATAATACATAGAAGTTGGACACCTACCACAGTCCATATTCAAATTTTAACTCAAAATGGATGAACAAATGAAATATTTGACCTAAAACTATAAAACTATTATAGAAAATCATGTAGTTATATCTTCATTATCTCAGATATAGCAGTGGATTCTTAATTTGACACCAAATAATGAGCAACAAAAGAAAAACATAGATAAATTGAATGTCAGCAAAATTAAAATCACTTGTGCTTCACAGGATACCAACCAGAAAGTGGAAAGAAAACCACACAATGGGAGAAAATATTTTCAAATCATATAAGATATAAGGGTCTATATATTCAGAATATATAAAGAATGTGTACAATGCAACAACAAAAACACAAACAACCCAATTTAAAAAATGATCAAAAGACCAAAATAGACATTTCTCCAAAGATATATAAATAACCAAAAAGCATGTGAAAATATGTTCGACATCTTTGGTAATCAAGCAAATGCAAATCAAAACCACAATAAGAGAGTGTTGTGGGTATATGATGGATGGACTAGGAAGCTCCAGCATTCAGTCCTTCCAACAGAAAACTGTTAAACATGCAGGAACTGTCTGAAACCACTATTTTGAAATGCCGGAAACCAATAGAACACTGAACGGCATCAGGAAAGAAATGGGAGGAAGAGGAAGATAAATTATGGTGAAGACTGTTAAATTGCTCTCTCCACAGTGTTACCAGCACCCATCCCTCATTCTTGCAGCAGGCAGCTGTGGGGTCCAGCCCCTAGCTAGTTTTCTGGTGATAGAAAGGGAAGTAAACATCCTCTTCCCTTATACGAGGGTGGGCACAGCTGATTTCTGATCATGCCTTTTGATTAGTGACTTTGGATCACTGGGGGCCTGGCTCTGAGGGTGGCCATTGTTCCAACCTACTCTGGACAAAAGTAGTAGTGGATGGTGGTGGAGGAGACTTAAAGATACTATGCTTCCTAAAGGCTGTGGGGAATAGTTAGTTGAAAGGCTGCGTTTACTGGGCAGGTCAGTAAAGCTCAGCTTGGAGAGCAATGGAAGAATTTCCTGGTGCCCTTCCTGATTCCCTTCTTAGGGCACTTTGGGCCCAGTCTATGCCCCCTTTGTGGGTCCTGCCCTGTTTTGGCTGGGAAAGACTAACTTGGGAAAGTCCTCTCTGGGATGCACCCCAATCCAGAATTTACCCTTCAGGTGAAACCAGCTTGAGAAAATGAAAGGAGTGTAAGAAACTATAGAGGCAGACAGTCTGGAATAATGTTTGCCTTCTTTAAACAGCTGGGGGAGGGAGGCCTGTCTCCTGGGAAACAGAGGGAGCATTCAAAGTCTTGTAAACATGATAACTCCAAAACAACTAGCACACACAAGCCCAGGACAGGATACAGACCCAAAAAAATACAGGAAAAAACCTACACTCTGCATTTGCCTTGGGCAGAACTTCCTGATAGGCAGGCTTTAGATCAAGAAAATCTGTCTTATTACCAGCTGGTTACAAAAAGAAATAACAGACATCTCAAGGAATAAATCCCAGAGTTAACATTTGAAAATATTAAAATGAACATTGTGCAAAGAGAGTACAAGACAAACAGAAAATGATAGCCCTTCCAAAAGAAGAGGATAAAAATCAAATAATGTCAATTAAAAAGAACAGAATGTGGACATAGCAAACAAAGACTTAAAAAAAAATGACCTTAAAAATGCTTAGAGGAGCAGATGTAATTCAAATGGTTGAGCACTTGCTTCCCATATACAAGGTCGTGGGTTCTATCCCTGGTACATCCTTTAAAAAATGCTTAAGAAGATGAAGGAAAATACAAAGACCTAAAGGATATCAGGAAAACAATGAATGACGAATATGAGATCCTTAATAAAGAGACAGAAATTTAAAAAAGGAACTGTATTAGTTAGCCAAAGGGGTGCCGATGCAAAATACCAGAAATCTGTTGGCTTTTATAAAGGGTATTTATTTGGGGTAGAAGCTTACAGTTATCCAGGCCATAAAGCATAAGTTACTTCCCTCACCAAAATCTGTTACCACATGTCGGAGCAAGATGGCTGCCAACATCTGAAAGTGTTCAGGCTTCCTGATTCCTCTCTTCCTGGGGCTCATTCCTCTCCAGGCTCAGCTGCTCTGTTCTCTCCAGAAGGCCAGCTGTAGACTATCAGGCTAACAGCTCAACTCTCTTCCCGGGGACTCTGCCATGTCTAATGGAGCATTCCCTCCTTCCTCATGTATCTGCTTTTCTGTGTGTTTACTTCCGGGGCTCCAGGATCAAAACTCTCTCCTCCCTTCTTTGTTGTACAGTTTCTCTGTGAGTTCCCACCCACCAAGTGGGCGGGGACTCAACATCCTAATGATGTAGGCCAATCAAAGTCTTAATCATTATTTAATCAAGTAAAAGTGAAACATCTGAATCCAGTATAATCTAATATGCCCAGAGGAACAAATCAGTTTACAAACATAATCCAATATCTATTTTTGGAATTCATAAACAATATCAAACTGCTTCAGGAACCAAGAAGAATTCCAGTATTTGAAACCACAATAACCAAAATGAAATTCCCAGGAGGATTTCAAGAGAAGATTGGAGATCACAGAAGACTCAGTGAATTCAATGGAAATATACCATTGAAATGAGTCAGACTAGGGGCCAGAAAGAAAAAAAGAAATATAAAAAGTGAAAATAGCTTAAGACACATATGGGACACCATTAAGCACGCCAATATACTTATCATGGAGGTCCCAGAAGAAGAAGAAAGAGAGAAAGGGGCAGAAGGAATATTCAAAGAAATGACAGAGGACTTCCCCAAATTAGCAAATAATGTGACTATGTACCTCCAAGAAGCCCAGAGAATACAAACAGGATAAACATAGAGAAAAATAAACCCTGTCATATATTGAGCACTCTACTGAATACAGATGACAAGGAAAGAGTTTTTGCTTTTTTTAAAGATTTATTTTATTTACTTATTTATCACCCCCTTGCTGCTTGTGCTTGTTGTGTTGATTTGCTGTGTGTTTTTCTGTGTTTGATTGTCTCCCTTTGTTGCATCATCTTGCTGCGCCAGCTCACTACGCTGTGTGGGCTGTCAGCTCACCATTCCGTGCGGGCTAGCTTGCCTTCACCAGGAGGCCCTGGGAATCGAACCCGGGGCCCCCCATATGGTAAACGGGAGCCCAACCACTTGAGCCACATCCACTTTCCAGGAGAGAGTTTTGAAAGCTGCAAGAGAAAAGCAACATGTAACACACAAGGGAGTCCCAACTAAATTGAGTGCCAATTTCTCATCAGAAGCCATGTAGACAAGACAGAGGGTTGAAATACTTAAAGTGCTGAAAGAAAACAACTGCTCACCAAGGATTAAATCTGGCAAGACTTTCTATCAAAAATGAAGAAAGATCAAGATATTCTTTTTTTTTTTCTTTTTTTCTTTTTTTTTATTATGGGTAAAAATCAAAATTCTCACAATACATACAAACATTTGCAAAATGATATATAAATATATATGCATATATGTGTATTTGCTTACAAAAATGTTATTTATATATATATATATATACATATATTTTAAGAGGTGCTTAGATTACCCAAAATATTACACGGAAACCACTGGGATTCCCATGTTGCCCACCTCCCAAGATATTCTTAAACAAAAGCTGGGAGATTTTATTTCCATTAGACCTGCCCTACAAGCAATGTGAAAGGGAGTTCATCAGACAGAAAAGACAGTAGACAGTGTTCAAAGCAATATAAAGAAATAAAGACCACTGGTAAAAATAATCAATTGGATAATTATAAAATTCCAGTATTATTGTATTGCTTGGAATGTTATGACACTTCTTACTTCCTAGAGGTTCTGAAAGGCAAATGCATAAAAAGTAATGATAAATCTATGGCTTCACACAGACAATGTACAGAGATATAAATGGCAACAAGAACAAAAAAAAAGGTGAGGGAGCAGAGGGGTATAGGAAAGATATATGTGTATGCTATTGAAGTTAAGTTGGTATCAAACCAAATATGATTATTATATATTTAGCATGTTGAATTTTAACCCCATGGTCACAAGGAAAACGGATGAAAATATAGCCACATAGAAGTGAGAAGGCACTTAATAGAGTACAACACAAGAAAAAAAATAAATATAAAAGTAGGTATTATTGGAAGAATTGAGGGGCAAAAAAGGTATAAGATGATGATGGCATCAGTGTAGGAGGGCACTTGCTGACTCACTCTCTGAGGATGGCTGATTGGGGACAGGGTCCTGCCCAGGGGTCTGTGCTGAGGGTGCACGGAGTGAGAACCTTGGGAACATCCCTCTGGAGGGAGCTGGATGGCACGGATTGCTCGGGAGAGATTCATGAGTTTCTCCCCTGCTTGTGGTGGTTAACACAGACTGCTGAGCTCCACCCTCAGGGGAAAAGGCTGGTTTGAGCCATGACTCCAGCAGGCAAGCCAGTGAGAGGGAGCATTCTCCAAGAATGTGAGGATTCTGGTGAAGGGTCAAGAGGGGTTTCCTTTTTGTGGATTTGGCTGCCTGGAACCCCTTGCAGCTTTGGGGAACAAAATAGCTGGCTTGAAGTGGCACCAGGCTGAGAGGAGTGGTGAATCTGCTGAGGAAGGTTGATTTACCTAGCTGCCCAGGGATATGACCCAACCCCCACCGGGAACCTGGTGAGAGGGAGCATTCTCCAAGAGTGGGAGGATTTCTGACAGAAGGTGGAGAGGGGTTTCCTTTCTGTGGATTTGGATGCCTGGATGCCCCCATAGCTTTGGGGAGCAGATAAGCCAGCTTGAAGGAGCGCCAAGCTGAGGGGAAGGCATATCTACTGAGGAAGCCTGATTTACACAACAGCCCAGTGATACTGAGGCTTGGCTCCAGGGGGGTGGAGTCACCCAATTTTATCATTCTGCACTGACAAGCATCAGAGCTTCAGCTCCCCTGGGGAGGCCAGGAAGTGGGAAGTGCTTGATAAGTTTCCATAAGCCTAGTTAGGGTCCCCTCAGTGAAGGGGGTGTTCTAGAAAAGGACTTCTTTTGGGTACCTTGTTTCACCAAAAAAAAAAAGACAGTCACTTTAAAAAATAAAAAAAGAATTTTTCTTTTTTATTTTAGTTTAATAGCTAAAATCTGCCTCAAAACCTGCAGATAGAACCTTCCAGGGCAATTGATTGATGAACACAAGCAGGCTGAGAAGTTCCACAAGGGCCCAAGAAGGAACACTGTTCTTCTTTAGCTTTGTTGGACTGCTTGTTTGTGTGGTTGGTTGGTTTTTCTTTGTTTATTTATTGTCTCTTGTTTTTCTTCCCCCCCCTTCTTTTTTTTCTTTCTTTCTTTCTTTTTTTTTTTTTCATTTTAAATTAGGTGCTGCTAGCATCTCTCTTCTTTGCTGTGCTGCTGCTTCTGTGATTTCCCATTCTCAGTCTATATTGATTTTGTGTTCTAACGCTATCTCTTTTCTGTCCTTCATCTTTCTGCCTTCTGCTTTCTGTTGTGGTAATTACTTACCACATTTTTTCATTACCCACAACTTCAAGGGTATCAATTTCTATTCTATCTATTCTGTTTTCTTAGTTTTTTTATTAATATTAACTTTTTCCTTTAGCCTTTTCTTTACTCTTATTCTCTCCTCATCATTCTAGCCTTCTAAATCATTAAATATATTTTCTTCTTTGGTTTCCCAGTCAATTGAAGGTACTCCACTATTTTTCCTATTACTCTACACTGCCCACACGAGTAAAATATTCATTTTACTAAGTCTTATACAGCCCCCTTCTAACTTTTATCAATATTACTATTATCCTTCTTCCTTCTTCACATCTATCAAATCCTCTGGCCCTAATCTTTTGCCTTCAAGGGAACATAGAAAGAAGCAAGGAAATAAAATAAGAAGAAAAAGTGTCAAAGAGAAAACTTAACACACACACAGAACCACTAGCTAAATAAAACTCCAGAGCAGAGAGAGAAGCTAATCAACTGAATAAACCCATCAACATAAAATGATGACTAGAGGGAAAAAAAAAATTACAAACCACACTGAGAAACAGGAAGACATGGGCCAGTCCAATGAACAAACTAAGAACCAGGAAGAGATGCAGAACATCGAACAACTAATCAAAGCTTTCCAAACAAATATAATGGGCCAACTTAATGAAGTGAAGGAAGAAATTAAGGATATTAAGAAGACACTGGGAGAGTATACTGAAGAAATTGTAAACATATATAAAAAGATAACGGATATGATGGTGATCAACGGCACAATCCAAGAAATCAAGAAAGATGCTGGAGTCACATAACAGAAGATTTGAACAGGCAGAAGAAAGAATTAGTGATGTGGAAGACAATACATCTGAAATCAAACAGATAGTAGAACAGATTGATAAAAAGATAGAAAAAATCCAGCAGGGACTCAGGGATTTAGCCGACAATGCAAAACACACAAACATATACATTATTGGCATCCCAGAAGAAGAGAAGGGAAAGAGAACAGAAGGAGTGTTAAAAGAAATAATGGCTGAAAACTTCCCAACCCTATTGAGAAAGATATATGTACAAGTCCAGGAAGCACAGCACACCCCAAACAGTATAAATACCAATAGGCTAACTCCAAGACATATACTTGTGAAAATGTCCTATGCTCAAGACACAGAGAAAATACTCAAGGCAGCAAGAGAAAAGAGAACCATCACATACAAGGGAAGCACAATAAGATTAAGTGCTGATTTTTCACCTGAAATCATGGAGGCAAGAAGACAGTGGTATGACATAGTCAAAGTACTAAAGGAAAAAAACACTTCCAGCCACGATTCTCTATCGAGCAAAATTGGCATTCAAAATGATGGAGAGTTCAAAATATTCACAGATAAACAGAACTTGAGAGAGTATGCCCAAAGGAAACCTACACTTCAAGAAATACTAAAGGAAGTTCTACAAGTTGAAAGGAAAAAACAAGGGAGAGAGAGTTGGAGGAGAGTTTAAAAACAACTAAAAAGACAAAAACAGAAACAAAAACAATATATGACATACATTAACCCAAAGAAAATATGGCTGAAGTAAGAAATTCATTACAAGTAATAACACTGAATGTTAATGGATAAAATTCATCACTCAAGAGACACCGATTGGCAGAATGGATAAGGAAATATGATCCATCTATATTCTGTCTACAAGAAACCCACCTTCAACCCAGGGATTCAAGGAGGCTGAAAGTGAATGGCTGGAAAACAATTTTACAAGCAAATAGCCAAAAAAGGGCAGGAGTAGCTATTCTAAGATCAGACAAAATAGACTTTAAATGGAAAACTATTTTAAGAGACAAAGATGGACACTATATATCAGTAAAAGGGGTAATCTCTCAAGAAGAGAGAACCATCATAAACATTTATGCACCTAATCAGGGTGTCTCAAAATACATGAGGCATACCCTGGAAAAACTAAGTGGAGAACAAATAAATGCCTCTGTAATTATAGTGGGGGAATTTAATACACCATGATCACCATTAAACAGAACATCTAGACAGAGAATCAATAAAGAACCCAAGACTCTGAATAATACATTAGAGGACCTGGACCTAATAGACATATATAGAACACTACACCTAAATACAGCAAGATTTACATTCTTCTCGAGTGCACATGGCTCATACTCCAAGACAGACAACATGCTAGGCACAGAACAACTCTCAATGAATTCAGAAAGATTGAGACTATACAAAGTAATTTCTCTGACCACAATGGAATGAAATTGGAAATCACTAAGGCCAGAGAAACAGATTAGGTACAAAGATATGGGAGTTAAACAACACACTCATAGACAAACAGTGGGTCAAGGAGGAAATCTCAAAAGAAATCAGTAACTACCTTGAAACTAATGAAAATGACAACACAACATATCAAAATCTATGGAATGCAGCCAAAGTTGTCCTGAGAGGGAAGTTCATAGGCATAAATACATATATTAAAAAAGAAGAAAGAGCTAAAATTGAAGACCTAACTGCACACCTGGAGGAATTGGAAAAACAACAACAAAATAAACCTAAAGGAAGTAGAAAGAAGGAAATAACAAAGATTAGAGCAGAACTAAATGAAATAGAGAAAAAGAAAGCAATAGAAAAAAATAAAGAAAACCAAAAGCTGGTTCTTTGAGAACATCAATAAAATTGACAAACCCTTAGCCAGACTAACAAAGAAAAAGAAAGGGCTGATGCAAATACACAAAATAATGAATGAGCAAGGGGATATTACTATTCCTCGTACAGAAATAAGGAGTATCATAAGAGGATACTTTGAAAAATTATATGCCAACAAGAATGATAATTTAGAGGAAATGGACAAATTTCTAGAAATGCACAAACAGCCTACTCTCATGAAAGAAGAAATTGATGAACTCAACAGTCTAAGAGACTCAGTCATCAAAAAACTCCCAACTAAGAAGAGCCCAGGACCAGATGCCTTCACAGCTGAATTCTACCAAACATTGTGGAAAGAGCTAACACCAATTCTTCTTAAGCTCTTCTAAAAAATAGAAGTAGAAGGAATATTGCCTAACTCATTCTATGATGCCAACATTACCCTAATACTAAAACCAAACAAAGATACTACAAGAAAGGAAAATCACAGACCAATTTCTCTAATGAACCTAGATGCTAAAATCCTCAACAAAATATTGCCAATCACATTCAACAACATATCAAAAGGATTATACACCATGACCAAGTGGGTTTCATCCCAGGTATGCAAGGATGGTTCAATATAAGGAAGTCAATCAATGCAATACACCACATAAATGGATTGAAAAAAAAAATCACATGATCATCTCTATAGATGCAGAAAAAGCATTCGACAAAATACAGCATCCTTTCCTGATAAAAACACTGCAAAAGATAGAAACAGAAGGAAACTTTCTGAAGATGATAAAGGTATATATGAAAAACCCAAAGCTAGCACCATCTTCAAAGGAGGAATCCTAAAAGCCTTCCCTCTGAGATTGGGAACAAGACAAGGATGCCCACTATCACCACTCCTATTTAACATTGTCTTAGAAGTACTTGCTAGAGCACTGAAGCAAGAAAAAGATATAAAAGGCATCCAAATTGGAAAAGAAGGAGTAAAAATTTCATTATTTACAGACGACATCAGCCTATACGTAGACAGCCCTGAGAAATCTACAACAAAGGTTCTAAGAACTTATAAAGAAGTTCAGTAATGTCGCAGGCTATAAGATCAATGCTCAAAAATCAGTAGCATTTCTGTACACCAATAACGAGCAATCTGTGGAGGGAGTCAAGAAAAAAATACCATTTACAATAGTAGATAAAAGAATCAAATACCTAGGAATAAATTTAATAAATATGTAAAGGACTTATTTACAGAAAACTACACAACACTGTTAAAGGAAATCAAAGAAGACGTAAATAAATGGAAGAATATTCCCTGTTCATGGATAGGAAGACTAAACATCATCAAGATGTCTGTCCTACCCAAACTAATCTACAGATTTAATGCAAACCCAATAAAAATCAACACTGTATTTTTTAAGGAACTGGAAAACTAACTACAAAATGTATTTGGAAAGTTAAGAGGCCCAGAATTGCCAAAGACACATTGAAAAAGAAAACTAAAGTTGGAGGTATCACATTACCTGACTTTAAAACATACTACAAAGCTACAGTGCTCAAAACTGCATGGTATTGGCACAAAGATAGACATACTGACCAATGGAACTGAATTTAGAGTTCTGATATAGATCATCGCATATACAGTTATCTGATATTTGACAAGGCCAGCAAGCCCATTCAGTTGGGAGGGAATGGCCTCTTCAACAAGTAGTGCTTGGAGAACTGGATATCCATATCCAAAAGAATGAGAGAGGAATACCATTGCACACCTTATACAAAAATCAACTCAAGATGGATCAAAGATCTAAATATAAGAGCCAAACCATAAAGACCTTGGAAGATAATGTAGGGAAGCATCTACAGTACCTTGTAATAGGAAATGGTTTCATGAACTTCACACCCAAAGCACAAGCTGGAAAAGAAAAAATAGATAAATGGGATTTCCTCAAAATTAATAACTTCTGTACCTCTAAGGACATTATTAAGAAAATAAAAAGGCAGCCTACCCAATGGGAGAAAATACTTGGCAACCATATATCTCATAGGAACCTAATATCCTGCATATATAAAGAAATCCTATACCTCAAAACTAAAATGACAAACAACCCATTTAAAAAATGGGCAAGTGACCTGAAAAGACACTTCTTCAAGGAAGAAATACAAATGGCTGAAAAGCACATGAAAAAATGCCCAACATCACTAGCTATTAGGGAAATGCAAATCAAAACTACAATAAGATACCATCTTACACCCATCAGAATGGTAGCTATTAAAGAAACAGCAGACTATAAGTGTTGGATAGGATGTGGAGGAATAGGAACTCTCATCCACTGCTGGTGGGATTGTGGAACGGTCCAGCCACTGTAGAGGACAGTTTGGCAGTTCTTCAGAAAACTAACAATAGAACTTCTGTATGATCCAGCAATTCCACTGCTGGGTATATGCCCAGAAGAATTGAAAGCAAAGACACTAACAGATATATGCACCCCAATGTTCATAGCGGCATTGTTGACAATTGCCAAAAGTTGGAATCAGCCCCGGTGCCCATCATCAGATGAATGGATAAACAAAATGTGGTACATACACACAATGGAATATTACTCAGCTGTAAGAAGGAATAAAATGCTAACACACAGAATCACATGGATGAATCTTGAAGACCTTATATTGAGTGAAGCAAGCCAGGCATTGAAGGATGAACAGTGTATGACCTTACTGATTTGAATTGAGGAAAGTGAGCAGTCTGTGATCACCATTGTCTGAAGGATAGGTTAGCAAGGTAGAAAAAGAGAAGAGAAGGTTGTGAGCCATCACTCATACGGACATAATCTATGGTAAAGTGATAGAGTATAGTTGCATATTGAATGATAGGACAGGTGTGTAGTGATATTGCTGGGTTTGGTTGTGCAGGTTTGACAGGTGGGTAGATTAGGAAGGGCAGGTTAGAATACCCAAGATACTGGAGGTAGCGATGGGAGGGGGACTAGGTGAACATCAGATTTGTGGATATGAGGTTATAAGTGCAGGCCTGGGAATGTTCTATGACAATATGACAAGATAGTGTCACTGCTTTAGGGTGTAGGTTGTGGGGGCTTTCAAGACAGGGCTTCTGGAGTAGGCTTCTGGGGAGTGTGTGAGTGTTCATCATGTCATAATGTGTTGTATGGGGTGTGGAGACCCACAAGGTGAGTGGGAAGGAGATGGACCCCCATCTTTGGGAGGACCAAATCACCCAGAAACAAACAAGTGGGTGTCTCTTAGGAGCAAGGTTGGGATCCTAACAGGGGAGGATAATCAGCATGTCAAGACCTCTTGCTGCATGTAACTATGAATCTTGTCATCCAATGAGTCAAGACAGGGGAGTGTCATGTGCCCCAGGGGGATGGGGAGGAAGGAACAGAAAAGATCAAACAGGGTATTTCGTGGTCAGGGGAAATGTTTTTCACTACCTTACAGTGATGGACACAGGACATGGTAAATATCATCAAGAATTATTAAACTGTACCATCTAAATTGTAAACTATACTGTAAACCATTGACAATGTTTAGTAGCTATGTTTCATTATCTGTATAACAGTTATAACATTGCTACCATCCACATAAAAAAGGTTTTAATATGGGGTGAGGAAAGGGGGAGGAGGTTGGGTATATGAGAGTCTCTAGTATTCTGCGTGTCTTTGTTGTGACCTAAAACTTCTTTGAAAATTAAATGAAAATTTGGGAGACACTGGGGAATGAGAGGGAGAAGGTGCCATGGTACAGACTGGACCCCCAATAATGCAGTGATAAAAGGAAAAAATAATAATAACTAAAAAACAATTTTTGTTGTTTTTTT
>JAKSZT010054477.1:942849-1151520 GCA_026826555.1 Tolypeutes matacus | reverse complement strand
CCTCAATGAACTTACACATCCTGGAGCCTTGCCACCAACCATAGACCACAGTTCACACTGTAGACCACACTCTCTCCCACTCAGTTCTGAGTGGTGTGTGCTGATTTAAAATGGCCTACATCCGTTGCCACAACAGTACTCAGGACAACCTCCAACTCCCAAAGAAGCCCCTGTATTTCAACTGCTCATCCCCTCCCTACCCCCAGGTGTGCATGAAATCTAGGTGGAGCTGCAACTCCTACCTACAGCTCAATGGACTCATCCAAGTCACCTGGCGAGGAGACAACAATGGGCAATGGCCATCCCAGGGAATGGAGAGGGCCTGCATCTGCAGGCAGGATCATCCCACCCACCATATCCATGGGATATAAGCCCTCTCTCAATTGGAGTTGGAGTGGACATCACCATCCCAGTCCCCTCAGGATTGGGGGAAGAACTATGGACTAGAGTGGACTTGACGGTATTCTCTTGTTCACATATGGTGGTTCTAGCAATGCAAGAAATTATAAACTGATCTTTTTTAAATGGAGTCAATAAAATTTATCTGAACTTTACAGAAACTTAAAGTTTTAAAATAATACATCTATGATGTCACTATTGCAGGGTGGTGGGAATATGGAGAAGCATAGCAAAAATACAATTGTTGTGACCTATGGACTGTGGCTAACAGCAATACTGTAATATTCTTGCAACAATGCCAAAGATGCACTGTGTTGATAATGGGGGGATGTGGAAAAAGTGTGCCAAATGTATACTATGGACCATGGTTGATGATAATAGTCTGATGATATTATCTCATAATTTATAACAAACGTTCTACAAGGGTGTGGCCTGTTGGTGAAAGGGTATGGTATGGGAATTCTACACATGTGTGATTGTTTTGTAAGATTACAACTTCTGTAATAAAAATATAGTTAAAAAATAATAATAGGGTAGGTTGGGGGGGGAAATATACAAAATGTAAGATATAGACTATAGTTAGAAGTAATATTTTGATAATATTCTTTCATATTTTATAACAAATGTTTCACAACAATGCAAGGTTTTGGTGGTGCGGTGATGTATGGGACCCCTGTATAACGTTATTTTTGTAAGTTTGTTTTGTAAATTCACCATACATTTATGAATGATCATGTATGAATGATATACTTCAATAAAACTGAAAAAAAAAACCCACATACATCTATGGAAGTGTTCTTCTTAGTGATATGGGGGGAAAAAACCTTTCATGGAAAAGATATATCTTCCTCCTTTCTCTACTCTGAAACTAATTAAATTATTAAACTAAGTAAGGTCTTTGTGTTGCAGAATGGAGAAATATGTTAAGAGGGGAGAAACTCTTCTCCTAATGATAAATTTAGCAGGGTTTATGCAATTCCCCATCAAAATGTCATGTTAATTGGTCTAGGCCTAGTTTAGAAGCAGACAGGGCATAAAAGTTAGCCAAACTTCTGGAAAAGAGACTAAGTTTGCAGAAGAGGTACCCAGCCCACTCTGTCACACACCTACTCATCTACTGTCCTCTGCCCCCTCACAGGCAACACTCAAGGACTTGGGAACAAAACAGATTTAAATTAAAGCACGATATGACCTGTTTTAATCATATTTTAGAAATATCAAGTTATTATTATACTTATGAATCACTCTAATTTTAATACATAGTTTTAAATGCACTCTAATAAGATAAGTAATTTGAATATTTTAATTTCACAGTCCCTAAATACTTGTATATTTTAATATGTTTTTTTTTTTAAAAGGAAGAGGACTTAGGTTTCTACATCTGCTCACTTAGAAACTGTCTGACTTATCTCCATGCACGATATTTGAAAGCTCCCTATGCATATGAGATGATAAAGAATAATGTCCCTAGGAAGAAAGAGACTTTTAAAAAGTTTGTTTACTTCTGCAAAACAGCAAGTTATAACAAAGAGACACTATTGGAGAAAGGTCGTACAACATCATTAATAAAGACATCACACACACAAAAATGTTCTTTGTGGTTTGATAGTATGATAACAAGGGCATAGACTTGCATCAGACAGATCTAAGCTTAAATTCTGGCTCTCACACTTGTTAATTGTGATTTAATATCTCTGTGTCTGTGGGAAATTCAAGCAATGCTTCTAAGTCTCAATTTTCTCATCTATAAAATTGGGATAATTATTTCTACTTCATTGAATTACTACTAAAGACTGCTAGCACCATTGTATGAAAAGTACCAAGCACAATGTCTGGAAAATAATATTTATTGAGTAAATTCTGGTTCTCTTCCTTTTGATTTCATGGCAGTGTGAGCATCACACTCAAAACTCTTTTTTCTATTATTTCATATAAATCATTGATTTTCTAACTTCTCCTGGTTTACCAAACAAAACATCAGCTTCTATCCCAGGAATACTGAGACTATCCACAGTTGAAAGCAAGAAAAACCTTGCTATGAGAAGTAAGGTATTGTGTGTGTGTGCGTGTGCATGCGCATGTGTGTGTGAAAGAGAGAGACAAAGAATGAGAGAGAGTTAAAGGTTAAGGACATAGGTGGCGGAACAAACAGTAAGTGTAAAAAATATTATGTGACATAAAAAGGAAGTTTGTATGAAACTATAGTGGGATTAATAAGCATCATCAGGAAGAGATGGATCACTTAGAAAGCAGCAAGAACAGCAAAGAAACAAGTCTGGAAGATTCCTGTAATTCTAATACTAATGAGAGAAAAACAGTCATAATTGATCTGGCTTTGATGCCTGATCTGATGTCCAAGAGCTGCTACAACTACGTTAGCGTTTTCAAAGCCTAGGTACACTTTGTTTCTGAATATTCAAAAGAAATAAGTCATGCACATTAAATTACTTATGTACATATACATGCATATTTGTGTGTGTTTGTGTAGAGAGACATTAGCATGCAAATTAGAACAACAATGATAAACTACTTTTCACGGATTTAATTGGCAAAGACTGAAAAAAACAATAATTTGTGTCTGCTTGTATATGGTGAGATATGAGTTGCTATTCCATACTGATAGTAGTGTAGACTGGCACAAAATAGCTGGAAAGAAATTTGACAACATATGTCAATACTTTTTTGAATTTTAATATTCTGACACTTTAATACATTAATCCCACTTCTACTAATGTCTCACCAGGGAATAATAACATGTGTCAAAATTTTATGAACAAGGATATTTAACTGCTACAGCAGTCTACCCCTTAACTAAAAACCAATCTCCCAGGGTTATTTTTCATGACAGGTCCCATCAGTGAGGAAAAACTTCTGGGAGTAGAATTACAATCAAGCAGGACATGAACAGTATGGGCATGGGGAAGTAAAGACGTAAACCAAGGTGGGTGAGGGTTATAGAGCCAGAATATATCAGAAAATAAGCTACCATACATTTGAGCAATACATTAAAACAACAGAAGTGGTAGTCATGTGAAGTTATCAAAACTTTCCAGAAACATGCTTCATAGTAAAAGTTAAGAAAATCTAATTTTACATATAAACAACAGAAAATTATTAAAAGAAAAATAATAAGGAAAAACAACTTTACAGACAATAAAAGCATGCCATAAAGATATGCTCACAATACATGCTTAAAAACATTAAGAAAATATGACAGTTAAGAATGAACAATGTAAATAAGGAACAGAATAATTCAGAAGTGAAGAATTAATACTCAGGAAACAAAAGTAAACAAAGATTTCTGCTTAGCCATGCCGTAGTCATATATCCTGTACGTTTCAATGCCAAAACTCTCTAATAAGAGACGATGGTGCTGGGCACCGAAGGCAGACAGGGGTTCATGGTGAAGGTTGGGGCTTGCCCTGGTCATGCTCTATATGCAGCAGTTTTGTTCTCAATGCAAAATTCAAAATGAGGCTCAAGGTATTCAGTTCATCTACACCAGAGAAGGCAGACCAAGTAGCAAGGATTTTGTTGAAATGGAATCCGAAGATGAAGTCAAATTGCCCTGAACAAAGGCACAGAAACTATGGGACACAGATATGTTGACGTATTCAAGTCAAACAACATTGAAAAGAATTGGGTGTTGAAGTATATTGGTCCAAATAGTCCTGACACGGCCTATGGCCAGTGACGGCTTTGTACATCTTAGAGGACACCCCTTTGGAAGTAGCAAGAAAGAAATTGTTCAGTCCTTCTCAGGGTTGGAAATCATGCCAAATGGGATAACACTGCCAATAGACTTCCAGGGGAGGAGTACCAGGGAGGCCTTCAAGCAATTTGCTTCACAGGAAATAGCTGAAAAGGCTTTAAAGAAACACAAGGAAAGAATAGGGCACAGGTATATGGAAATCTTTAAGAGCATTCGAGCTAAAGTTAGAACTCACTATGATGCGAAGAAAGCTCATGGCCATGTGGTAGCCAGGTCCCTATGACAGACCTGGAGCTGGCAGAGGATATAACAGCATTGGCAGGGGAGCTGGCGTTGAAAGGATGAGATGTGGTTCTCATGGCAGAGGCTATGGAGGCTATGATGATTATAGAGGCTATGATGATTATAGAGGCTACAGTGATGGCTATGGATTTGGGTCTGATAGATTTGAAAGAGACCTCAATTATTGTTTTTCAGGAATGTCTGATCACAGAAAAGGGATGGTGGCTCTACTTCCCAGAGCACAACAGGACACTGTGTACACATCCGGGGATTACCTTACAGAGCTACTGAGAATGACATTTACAATACTTTTTCACTGCTCAATCCTGTGAGAGTACACATTTAAATTGGTCCTGATGGCAGAGTTACTGGTGAGGCAGATGTTGAGTTTGTTACTCACACAGATGCTGTGGCAACTATGTCAAAAGACAAAGCAAACATGCAACACAGATATTTGATGCTCTTCTTGAACTCTACAGCAGGAGCAAGCGGTGGTGCTTATGGTAGCCAAATATTAGGAAGCATGGTTGTCAAACCAGTCCAGTTATGCTGGCACAGCTAGCCAGCAGCTAAGTGTTGGTCATGGAGGTGGCTATGGTGATCAGGGCAGCATGAATGGATATGACCAAATTTTACAGGAAAACTCCAGTGATTTTCAATCAAACATTGCATAGGTAGCCAAGGAGCAATGAACAGCAGCTGCCACCATAGTGGAAGCCCTGGATCTATGGGAGTGAATAGAAACGGGAGGGATGTCCAGCATGTCCAGTATGAGTGGTAGATAGGTGATGTAATTGACCCTATCACTGACTCTTGATCAACATTTTTTTAAAGAAAAAAACAAAACAAAACTTAAGTTTAACAGCTTTTCAGTACATAAGCTTGTGATTCATGCTTACTCTAAGTGGAAATCAGGATTGTTATAAAGACTTCAGGCTCAGTATTTTTGAACACAAACATTCATCTAGGATGTAGCAATGAAGGTTGAGTGAACTATAAAAGTTGAACAATTTTCCACTTTTTTGTTGTTGTAAGATGTACTTAAGCAGTAAGCATATTTAGTTTAAAGCAGTTCAATTATGTCAAGTGTTGCTCTTATTCTTACCACATGACATTGAGCACTCTTTGGATGCATGTTAAAAGACATGATTTTTTTGTAAAACTCAAAATATAGGAGCTGTGTCTACAATTGAAAGTGAAATATTTGACATTTTTGTTAATTCTAGTTTCATTTAATAACCTGTAAGGCATGTAAGTTTAAGCTTTTTTTATGTTAATGGGGAATATTGAGACACAATACAATAATTTAGGCTTTTTGGTCTTGGTGTTTGTATGAAATTCTGAGGCCTTGACTTAAATCTTTCAGTGTATTGTGATTTCCTTTTAGATGTATTGTGCTAAGTGAAAGTTGTCAAATCTTCCTTTTAAAAACTGCAAAAAAAAAAAAGCAAACCAATAAAAATCATTCCTGAATAAAAATCATATTGAAAAAACAATGCTAAACTAGAAAGACCACAAGAGTGAAAAGGTATAATACCTTAAGAGAGCTAGAAGATAAAAAAGCAAATTAAAAAATAAAAATAAAAGAAAAACTAAAAAAGAAATAATTTTTTTTAAATGTGGCAAATATTGAAGATAAGAAAAAGATCCAACGTAAAAATAATAGGAGTTCCTGGAGGCAAAAAAACAAGCAAGGTAACAAAGCATATACTATAAGCAATGTCAAGAAAATTTCCCTGAAATTGCAATAAATAAAAAGATTTAAAACTACATATTAAAAGAGCTCACCAAGAATGAGAATACTGTCCCAGTGTCACCCATACAATACACATGCTAATAAAATTACTAGAATTTAAAGAAATAGAAAAAATAATTTTTGTATTTAGAAAATACAGTACATGAAAAAGCACATTAGATTATCATAAGAATTCAACCTTCAGATCTGAAGCAAGAAGAAAATGCAAAAAGATATTTAAGATATTCAAGAAAAGAATTCATAAGGCAATGATTTTATATCCAGCAAAACTGACTTTCAAGTCCAAAGAGCTCAGAGAAGCTTTTATCAGTATGCAAGAACTCCAGAAATATTGTCCCCATAAACATTTCCTGAGAAATCTACTAGAAATGACCAACAGAACCAAAATAACTAAAGAGACATTGTTGTAAAGACTTATGGTGAGCATTAAATATATTGTTGCATTTAGAATTAAGACTAAATGAGTGGTAAGAGTGAGAGAGTAATGTCTATATAGTCGGACAATTTGTTTACAAATGGGGAGTGGTATATAATGGGGAGAAATAAGTTAAAAATTAATGTCTCCAATAGCTGTATATGCAATATATAATTGTTAAAAATAACAATATGTCTTCATACATAGAATATATTCAGAGTAATACTTGAAAAAATAACTCTATGGGACATTAAATAGACATAAGGAATTGAGAAAATATGTAGGATTAATGAAACAGTTTAATAAGAAATTAAAGGAATTCATAATTATGATACAACATGCACATTTTTCTGGGAATGATTTGGAAACCATTTGGTAATCTGATTCATAAGCTTTAAAATATTATTATTCTTGTGAAGTAAATCTTCTACTGAGAAACTAATATAAAATAAAACTAATATAAAATAAAATTCCAAAATACAGACAAACCTTACATACAAAACTGGTTTATTAGAATAGAATTTGGAATTAATCCAAGTGTTGGATCAAATATTGTGAGTAATGGTGGTGACAAAAGTTCAATCTGTCCATTGTGTCACTGCATTTGGGAGAGTTGGTGTAAGTATTCTTACACTCAAAGCTAAAAGGAGTGCTGAACCTGTACGGTAGTGCTCAGAGCAATGTGGGAACCTGATTTCAAATTGACTGAGCAGGTAGTCTTACTGGTCCCAGACTCAGAAGGCCAAAAGTAGATATGGGAACCTGAAATATGGAAAGAAAAATAATGCAAGAATCAAGCAAGGAGAGCAAGCAGCAGGATACTGAGACTAAGTGTAAAGGTCATGCCAAATTGCCTTGAACAAGAGTTGTTGACTCACAGTTGGTTTAATGAGTCTTTGGAGATGAGAAACCTGTGTTTATGTCAGGAATAATCTAAATACTCTCCAACGATGAAAGATGGTCAAAGTAATTCCAGTGCCCTGATGAAGTGGGAAACCATGCTGTTATACAACAGGTGTTTACTTAATTGCAACATTGTTAAAGATATTAAAATTTGAAAATAATCTTAATATCTCAATACACATCAATAGAAGAATTGTTAAATATTTGGCATATTCACACTTTGGAATACTGTAATAGTTAAAAAGATAAATTAGATCTAAATGTGCTAACATGCAAGGATTACTAAGACATTTCTGAATTTTTAAAAGCAGATTGCTGAACAGATTTTTATTATAGATAAATGAATGTGAAAATATTTTCCTATATGTGTGTGTATATATATGTCTTAAAAATAATAATAGAAATAATAAAGTAAAATTGGTCAAAGGGTGGGGAATAGGTGAAGTGAGTGAAGGAATGATAGCATTTTATTCAATTTTCCTTGGAATATTAAATTTTATAATAACATATTTATTTATAATAAGTATAATAAAAATAGAAGACTTCAGTTTTGCTTTTAGAAGCATAACATCACAAATTCTTGTTACAGTATTCATTTTCAAAGTAAATTATAAAATATATAATTCAATATACACATAGACATGAAAAGAGAACACTGAATATGCTCAGGCCCTGTCTTTGAGTGGTATGATCATAAAATATTTTTCTATCTACCTATTTTCCTGAATTTTGCATTTTTATAATCAGTATTATAATAACACATATATTAAAATGGGTATATTTTCTGTCTCAGTGTTACCTGATGCCAAAAAATTCCTTTCCAAGTCCTGGACTACCTATACAGGATATGCTAAGGATTTATGAAATGCCATAATTAACCCACCTCCCATGCCGAGGGAATAACATAGCTGAAATAAAGCAGTCTTTCTTAAACTTTAATATGCATACAAATCACCTGGCAATCTTGTAAAGATGCAGTAGGACTGAGGGGAGACCTGAGACTCTACATTGTTCACAAGCTCTCAGGTTATGCTGAGGCTCTACAGACCATACCTTAAATCCCAAGAGTGAAAGGAATGTTTTGTAATAGCTTCTGATTTGTTCTTTGGGGAATGGGAAGAGGATGCTTCCCCGCAACATTAAGCAGAGTGACAAGGCGACCACTGAAAGAGCATGACAGAAGTTTTACATAGTTAAGGGACAAAAGCACATTAGGAAGATTTTATTGAAATAATTTTCTACCTCATCCAGACCATTTTTAAGGAAAATTAGAAAAAAAAGCTGTAAAATTATACTATTAGAAAAATGTTTGGAATATCCTCCCACTCCAATTTATCTGCTTTACCTTTGACCTCTTCCTTTTCCAGGGCAAGAGAAGTCACCAGCAGCCATTTGGTTTTATAACCCACCAATCTGTCTGTGACTGATTGGACAAGTGTTGGACACTGGATTCAAAATTGTTCTCTCCCACGGGGATTTCAAATTAAGATAATGAGCAAGAGAATGAAAATGAGAGAAAGAGAAGGATCTGTAACATGTAAACTTGATGGCATTCATATATCACTAAGTAGATGAAGGAAGCCTATCTGAAAAGATGGAAAACAACCCATAGACACAGGTTAAACAGAGAGGAGAGTTGGAGATAGATGGAGAGAGCTTGTGATTTAGTTTCTCCATGGTTAGTCCTTCCTCTACCAGGGCTGTGCTTTTGCTTAAGATACCACAAGTTGATTTATATTAATTGCAACTAAAAATAGTCATAGCTAATGCATACAACTAATGGATAAAATGGAATTAAGGGAAGTTTTAATTCATTAAACAGCATGTGACCTCTACATTTTTAAAAGAAAATCTTGTATCAAGATTATAATACTGGCCTGTAAGCAGGATTACTATTTAAAGTAGTATAGGCAACCCCAGTTTTCAGAAGTGCCCTCCTTCCCCCTGTCCCATTGTCTAGTCTCTGAAATACATTCTTTAGTTTGAGAAGGAAACAGGTACCATTGGAGCCTGCATGGTTCCATTCTCTTGATTTTTGAGGACCTTTGAAGTCAATTTAATCCCACTTTACTATAAACTTCTAAGTCCTATATATCTGTTGCATTCATCCACTTCTCTTCATTTCCCCTGTTTCTATATAGTCCAAGAGACTTCACAGTCCATTTTAAACTGCTTTCTCACCTGCTAAATCCCTCAGCAGCTCCCCACTCTTCTCTCAGTAAAAAGTGAAAAGCACTGCCATCAAGACCTGGCATGACAGTAAACAAAGTCTCAAACACTAAAGCTTGTGAGGGCTCTAAAGACATCTGGACACTATAGGCAAAGCTATAGGCACACAACTCCAGGAAGTTGGCACCCCTCAGTGGGTCTTACCTTGGAATATATGATATCCAATTTCCCCATTGTAACGGACTTAGCCTAATTAATAATTTCCCTAAACATGATTCTTTTACCCCTTTTATTTGAACCTATAATTAGCACTCTACCCATCAAATATATTTCCCAGAGACTTAAACCTTTGGTCTGTTCATACGCCAGTTGAGTCCTGAATCTCAGCCAAGTTACAGCCAACACCAGTTCATTGGACTCACCGAGGTCAACAAAATGATGATGATGGACTACCCCAATCCCCCCCCAAAAGTGTATCTACAGTTTCAAGCAAACAGTTCATTCCAACTGCCCCATAAGATCTAAGCCCCGCCCCCCAATCTGAAGCAGAGCTTGCATCACCATTCCCAAATCCTCAAGACTGAGGAATGAACAAACAAAAGAGAGGAATGCAACCATGGACCAAAGTAAACTTACTATTATTGTAGTAAAAGAAGAATTTGTAACATTGATATAAAGATAGTGGTTTCCAGAGGTTCTGAGGGGAGGAGGAGGGAAGAATAAGTGGAACACAGGGCATTTTTAGGGCACTGGAAATGCTCTGTATGATATTGCGATGATGGATACAGGCCATTATACATTTTGTCAAAACCTATAAAATTGTATGGTGCAAAGTGTAAACCATAATTTATAGACCTTGGTTAATAGCAATGTTTCAATATTTGTTCATCAATTGTAACAAATGTTTCACACTAATGTAAGATGTTATTAAAAGGGGAAAATGTTAGAGGTGCGGGGGGGGGGCAGTATATGAGAATCCCCTATACTTTCTATGTAATTTTTCTATAATCTAAAACTTCTTTAAAAATAAAGTTTATTCTATGAAAACAAAAAAAATATATAGCGATGCATGGGGAAAATACAATTAATGTAACCTATGGACTATAGTTAACAGCAATATTGTAATACTTTTGCATCAATCTTTTAAAAAGTACTATATCAGTGCTAAGGGTCAGTAATAGGGTGGTATGGGAATTTTTTCTATTGGAGTAAGACAAATATTCTAAAATTTACTGAGGTGATGACAGCACAACTCTGAAAGCCACTGAGCATACACTTTGGATGGCATGCGCATGGCATGGGTCTGTATAACACAGTGAAAAATGTGGTGGATGATGGATTGATTGTACAAAGATTAGAGTATTCACTCATGAACAATAGCAAATGTAGAAATGTATATGGTGTTAATAATAGGATGGTTTATCTAAAAAAATCCATATAATATAATCTATCGGCCATAGTTAGCAGTAATATTTGATGATTTTCTTTCAAAATTTGAAACAAATGTTCCACAACAATGCAAGGTGTTGGTGGTGGGGTGATGTATAGGAATTCTGCAGATCATGCATGATTGTTTTATAAGTTCACAACTTCTCTAGTAAAATTTTTTAAAAACTATAAAATTGTACAATGCAAAGTTCAAACCATAATGCAAACTATAGACCTTGGTTAGTAGCAATGCTTCAATATTTGTTCATCAGTTGTAACTAGTGTACCACACTAATGTAAAAATGTTATTAATAGGGGAAAATGTGAGTGGGGGCAGGATGAGATATATGGGAATCCCCTATACTTTCCATGTAACTTTCCTGCAATCTAAAGCTTCTTTAAAGATAAAGTTTATTATATGAAAAAAATAAAAATAAAAAGACCTGGCAAGCTCTGGCCCTGCCAACTCCTTCTCACAACAATTTCCTGCTCACTTCCTATACAGTTCCAGGTCATCTGGGTGTCTTCCAGTTTCTCAGACATCTCAGCTTACTTAGAACACAGAGTTTTGCAAAAGCATTTTCCTCTCTTAATGCTCTCTTTCAAAAGTGCTATTCTCACTAATATTTAAAATCTCATCTCAAGGATTATCATTGATGGAAATCTTTCCCTGACCCTCATTTCCTCACCAACCTATCTGTATTCCTGCATGTCTCCATGAAATATTATTTCCCATTTGATTGTTTACGGAATTTATAAATTTGTCTTTCATAATGTGAATATTTGGCAATGGTGCTTCCCTCCCTCCAGTAACGTAAATACTGCAAGAGAACAGGGAGAAATATCTGCTTTCAGTTGTTATAGGTGATGGCTCATTTTTGTGTCCACAATGCCTAGTATACTGCCCACTTGTGTAATAAATCAGACAGTAGGAAACAAAACAATTTAAACACATCTGCCTTTCTGCATTTTTTAAATCAACTTTATTTGGATAGAATGCATATTCAATAAAATGCACTCTTTTTAAGAGTTGGAACAAAGTCGTAGTTTTCTGTATTTTAAAAATTATTCTGAAGCCCCCCTCAATTAATGGTGAAGTGGACATCACCATCCCAGAGTCCTCAGGATTGGGAAATGAACTATGGACTAAAATAAACTTACTGGTATTCTACTACAGATTTATTGTGCTTCTAGCAATGGAAGAAATACCATTGTTGTGGAGGCGATGACCCATGGATGTTCTGGGATTAGGGAGAGGGAAAAACAGGTGTAATGGGGGGCATTTTCGGGACTTGGGAATCATCCTGAATGACATTACAACAACAGATACAGGCCATAATCTACAGAGTCGAATGGGAAAGAGTGTAAACTACAATGTAAACTATAATCCATGCTTAGTGGCAATGCTCCAAAGTGTGTTTATCAATTACAAAGAATGTACCACACTGATGAAAGATATTGCTAATGTGGGAAAATGTGGGAGGTGTGGGGAGTGGGGCATATGGGAATCCCCTATATATTCTTTGTAACATTTATGTAACCAAAGTATCTTTTAAAAATTAAAATAGTGGGGGAAAAAAACGATTCTGAGCTGAACTTGAAAGAGTAAAACAGTACTTAAAAAGGTTTTTTTGGCAGAAACTCATGACAATAACTCAGGCACTCTGATTAGTGAGCATGATTTTAACATCAATGACATTGACTTAGGATAAAGTAATCAGGATAGTGCAAATGCACATGATGTAGAATTCTATGGTAAACTTTTATATGTGCTATCAACAGGTTTATTATGTAATATAATAGAGCATAGATATGCAAAATAAAAAGCTATTTGTTAAACTAATACATTCGTTTTTTATTTAAAAGCTGAAAATCAAAGAGAAAAAATATTTGTATTTATCAAGCATCCAACATCATAGCTAAAATGGTGAAATATTGTAGGAATTTATATTAAAATTCATAAGAAAAGACTCATGAAATTCGCTCTCATTATTCTTCATTAACAGCCATAAAAGTCTGACCAATATAATAAAATTGTAGATAAAATGTAGTGCAACTCTTTAAAAGCTAAATATATATATATATTAGCCCTTGTACGCAATATGACTGCAAGAAAACAAGTTTATATGCTATTGGAATTAGTAGAGTTGTCTGCAAATGCATTAGACATCCAATCAATGTACAAACATTAATAGCATTCTTATACTACTAGTCACAACCATTTGGAAGACTAAAAGGAAAAAAGATCCCATTCACAGTAGCAACACAGTTGTGTGACATCTGGGAATAACTTGTTTGAGCATTCTGACAATACTTTATGAAGAAAGGTATAAAACTGTGCAGATAGGGTGGATGTAAGCATCCACACAGTTCTCTGATGTTACCATTCCTATCTATACTTGCTAGTAGCTTCTGAAACATTTTCTGTATATATCTTGGTGAATTCATTCATGAGACGAGCATTCAGTATGACTATAACAGGCTTTGCAGACATAAAAATATTGTTTTTAATTACACACTTTAACTTTCTTAAAATGTTCAGTAAAAGCACAACTAAAAACCTATCATTGCATAGGAACCTTACTCTTCCTTGATTTACTAAAGCATCAAATTCAGAGCCCTGGAGTGTGATTGCTCCCCTGCAGTTGCAAAATGGGTCAAGTTATCTCCAATGAAGTACATTCATTCATGATTAAAAGCAGCAGAGCCCCCTTGTGAGAGCCACATTGCAGGATGGAAATGCCAGCCTTGAGAAATGGCAACTTCTCTGGGCCAAAAATAAGTCATGAAAATTTCCCCAAAAGTAACTTTCATTCTCATCAAAAAAATAAATAAATAAAGTTTTTTAAAAATCATGGAATAATGAAGAAGAAATGACTTAGCATGACAATGAGTCATATTGGAAATGTCTACCTACCTACTTTCAAATTTAAAAAATTATAAAACTTTGATGAGATCACATTTTACTTAGAGACAAAGCAGATTTCAAAATATAATCATTTTCTTTTCAAAAAATGCTGGTATGGAAATTCTTTGCTGTAGAAATCTACTCCTTCTTCTTGCTGCCAAAACTTCTTGTTGGGATGGTCGAGGTTAACGAGGTAGAAAGAAGATGGGATCCTCTGACCTCAGTGAGGGTGAACTGAGGCAGAATGATCTCTTCCTCACTGGTAAAGAACAAGACAAGAAATTTTGTTGTTCTGCTGGTATCTGGGGCATTGGGGGAGAAACGCTGGAGGGGCAAAAGGGAAAAGTTTAAAATGGAGATCACCATGAATACATACAGAGAAAATATTTGCACTATATGTTTGGCAATTAATAGAGGGAGGTGTAGGATTAATAAACAAGCAGCCAAATGCTGCCACAAACCCCTTCTAGATCCATGGCAGCTGCTGCAACTTAATATCTATGCTCTCTGCCCATCAAGCCTGTTTCCTTGGTATTCTGCTCAACTCACCAATCCATGCAGTCATTCCCAATCAATCAGACTGATTTGCATGGTGAAACATATTTGCTATCACAGGTGTAGTAGTCAAGGGACTACCTTTGCTGTCAGCAAGACCTGAATTAGAATTGAAGCTCCACGAAAGACCACAAAGGATTGTGGCCAGCATTTGATAAGATAATATCAGAAAAGAGCCTGGCCCCTAGAAAACATTGATCAAATGGTGGTCATTATTCTTTCTTTACTATTTTAGATATTCTTCTGGTAAACTTAAAATATGATTTATACTATAAACATCATTCTTCAGGGACAGGTCAATCTCTAGGCTCAGATGGGTAATTACAGAGCAACTGTTTCTGAAGAAAGGCAAACAGAGAGAGGAAAGTTTTTAAAATTGTTGTAATTTTCCATATTTCTGTCCTTTTTTTAGGTCAATGCATTGGTCACTGGCTGTTTTGTGATGTCAGTAAACACTAATCTCCAGGGCAGAAAAATTCATTAACCAAATAACTAGCTACCATAGGGAGGAAATGACCGTTGACTTGCTCAATCATTCATTCATTCATTCATCTAACATCTCTCTCTTAAGCACTTCCAATATAACCCACACTGATCCATATGCTGAGGATACAAAGTTGGTGATATCATAATCCCTGGGGCGCAAAGAGTTCACTATCTAGTATGGGATATTTGATTTTGTCAAAAGTAAGTAATGATCATTATAGCTTTATTTAGAAGGCAAAGTTTTTTTAAAAAATCTTTACAGATTAAGTAAATTAGTTTATAAGCTATTATATCACTATTAAAATTATACATTTAAAATGTAATGTGAATATTCTTGCTGTCCTGATTTTGTGATAATCAGGGTAGGCTATACATTCTCTATATTAGAAACCATGCATGTGTCCCCAGACCTAGTTTACCTCCTTAGGTCTTGTTTTTAGAATGCTGGTGGTAAACTAAGCCTGATTTATTATATGACTATCCTGTATGGGAAAAGACTGTAACTGTATGTATCTTTGGTCAACCTTAAGAGATATAGCAGGGAGACAGATGTGGCTCAAATGGTTGGGCTCCTGTCTCCTCTATGGAGGAACCTGGGTTCGATCCCCAGGACCTCCTGGTAAAAGTAATAAAACAAAAATGTAGAAGGCGCTTGGGCCACCAGGCCCCTTGCGCGGGTGCGCCACCAGGCCCCGTGCATGGGTGAGTCCCCTAGATCCCATGCGTGGGTGTGCTGTCAGGCTCTGTGTGCAGGTGTGCCTCCAGGCCCCGCGAGCCACACAGCAACATGATGATGTAACAGGAGAGTGACACAAGGGAAAGCCAAGACGAGACGGGCTGAAAAACCAGGAACTAAGGAGGCGAAGTTGGGAGGACGCCTCTCTTCCACATCAGAGGTTCCAATGATCGAATCCCAGTGAAGACAGGAGGAGAAGGATGAGAAGAGAGGGCAGGAAATGGACACAGAGAGTTGCCCAGTGAATGGACACAGAAACAGCAAAAATTGGAGAGGGGCAGTAAAAATGAATAAAAGTAAGTAAATAAATAAAAAAACCCTTTTAAAAAATGTATAGGGAAGTAAGATACAGACTATAGTTAGTAGTAATACTTTGACAATGCTCTTTCAAAATTTGTTAACAAATCTATTTGTGGTAGGGTGATGTGTGGGAGCCCTGTGTGATGTTATGCATGTTTGTTTTGTAAGTTCACAATGTTTACTGAAAACTTATGGTTTATGTATGTTCATGTATGAATGATATACTTCAATAAATTGTTTTAAAAAATATAATGCTATAAGATGTTAGAGTTATACTCTTATGGAGAACAAATAGTATGCTAACTATATATACAGGATAATATCATGAAGAACTCTATTTTTCTATATATATATATATATATATATATATATATATATATATACACTAAACAGAGAGAGAGAAAAACAGAGAGAGAGAAAAAGAAATATACCAAAATACTGCAATTTTATGAGGCTACTGGATATTTTTATTCCAATCTTGGATACAGGCAATATAAAAAAGGAAATTTATAGTCCCTTTTCTTATATGATCATAGAGGAATATATTTTATATAAAATACTGGCTATATGAAGACAATTGATTGTAATATATAAATCACCATAATCAAGTAGTGTTTATACTGGGAATACAAAGATGATTCAATAACAGAAAATGTATCAGTGTAATTTGATATGGATGAAAGTAGAAAACTCATGCTATAAATCAATAAATAACATAAGGTGAATGTAGCAGTTTGATATTGTTTATGAATTCCAAAAATAGATATTGGATTATGCTTGTAAACTGGTCTGTCTGAGGTTTCAATTCTACTTGACTAAATTATGATTACAGATTTGATTGGGCCATGTCAGTAGGGCATTGAGTCCCTGCCCCTTGGTGGGTGGGGACTCACAGATAAAAGGCATGGCAAAGGACAGAGTTGGAGTTTTAATGCTGGAGTTTTGAGCTGGAGCCCCGGGAAGTAAGCACACAGAGGAGCAGAGCAGCTGAGCCTGGAGAGAATCAAGCCCAGGCGATAGAGACAGAGCAAGTCACCTGACAAGCTACAGCTAGCCTTATGGAGAGAGCAGGGCAGCTGAGCCCCGAGAGAAACAAGTCCCAGGAAGAGAGGAACCCAGGAAGCCTGAACCCTCACAGATGTCAGCAGCCATCTTGTTCCAACATGTGGAAATAGACTTTGGTGAGGAAGTAACTTACGCTTTATGGGCTGGAACTGTAAGCTTCTATCCCAAATAAATACTCTTTATAAAAACCAACCAATTTCTGGTATTTTGCATCACCACCCCTTTGGCTGACTAACATAGGGGATAAAGCAAATTATAACCAGAAGGGAATTCCCTTAATCTGGTGAAGTTTCTAATCCAAAAATAAACAGCAAATATTCTACTTTTTTAAAAAAACAGCAACTTGTAAATACAGTCCTCTGTTAAAAAAAGGAACAAGACAAGGACACCCATTATCAATGATATTTAACAGAACACTGGGATCTGGAAAAATACTTATAGGAACAGACAAAGAAATAAGAGATGTAAACTTTGAAAATGAAGATACAACTTTTATTATTTAAAGGTGTTAAAATAATTTACCTTGAAAAGGCAACATCAGGGAAGCGGCTGTGGCTCAATCAGTAGGGCTCCCGTTTGCCATATGGGAGGCCCCGGGTTTGGTTCCTGGGGCCTCCTGGTGAAGGCAAGCCTGCCCGCACGGTGTGGTTAGCTGACCCAGCGAGCACAGGCAGCAAGGGGGGAATAAATGAATAAATAAATAAAAGCTTTAAAAAAAAAAAAAGAAAAGGCAACATCATCAATAAACTAATGGAGTTAAGTTAAGTAAGTTTCCTGGAACAAGATCAATATATAAAAATAAATATTGGCAATAACAAACTAGAAAATATAACCAGTAGCAAGATGCAATTTATAATAGTACTTAATAACTAAAAATATGGATAGAAATGTAAAACTCTATAATATTATAAAAGATTTCCAAATTAATGAGAGAAATTCCATACTCTTCTAAAGGAATTTTAATATTATAAACATTTCAAGTGTCATAAAATTATCACAGTCAATCAATTCTAATAATTGGCTAGATTATTTTTACATTATTGCAGTGAACATATTTTCTTACTTCTATGGATATGTAAAGGAAACAGCCAATTTGTTTAATTATATCAAATTGATAATTCTTTCCTCAATGTGGATCACTATGAACAAAGCTAACAGGAAACAGACTGGGAATAAATACCTATAGTGTCTAAAACAGAAAAAGGAACAATAATCAAATATACCCCAAATGCCTGCATATCAACTAGAAAGAGAACCAAAATTCCATAATAAATCAACAAAGAATGTGATCTGGTAATTTACATGAGAATTAGTCCAAATGCTCAACCAATATATAAAGAGATGATCAAACTCATTAATAATTAGAAATGTACAACTAAAACAAGGAGTTATCCATTTATGCTCATGTATTTGGAAAAATTAAAATGCTAGATGTTGTCAAGAGATGTAATTATATAAGATTTCTCCTATTCCTTTAGTTAGTCTTGAGAGAATTCTAATAATCATCAAAATTAAAATAATAAAGAGCTGATGTGGCTTAGTGGTTGAGTGCCAGCTTCCCACATACGAGACCCTGGGTTCAATCTCCGGTCCTGATACCTCAAAAAATAAAATAAATAAAATAAAATAATAGAATAAAGTAATATACATTCTAGGACCCAGTAATCGAAATGCTAGAAAGAGGTTCAATCAGATCCATGAGGAAATATGTACAAGAATATTCATTGCAGCACTTTTTGTGTTAACGGCAGCTGATGGCAATGCAGGAATCCATAAGTGAAATATAAAGGAGGCACACCATGAATATTCAATAGCTCTTAAAAGTAATAGATTAAATATATGCAATACAACATGGATATATAATTTAAATGTAGCTTAGATAAAAAAGGAAGAAACTTTTAAAGGGCATATTTTATAATATATATATTATATAGTTATAGTATATATATACTATAACAAGGCCAATACAAAGAAAACAGTGTATCACAAGATAAACGAGAATGTTACCTAAGGGTAGGGGGCAGGAGAATGGGAGTGGGGAAAATGATGATGATGTACCCTGTTCGGAAGAGTGTGATTAGCTCAACCCTCTATACTTGAGAGTCACTAAGTAAGGAAAAATATCATCTATTAAAAGTAAGTAAACTCGGCCAGGTAACTGTGTCCAGGTGTTTGGTCCAGCAAGCACTGGGCTCATTGTAATACAAGAGCATTTATGGACTTCGATCACCAGTGAGTTTACTGCGTGGATGGCTGAATACATCTGCATCAATCAGGGAGATTACATTATCAATGGGTGGTGCTTTTACCCAATCAGTTGAATGCCTTAAAAGGGGAAGTGATTTCAACACTCAGAGAGAATTTCCCAGCTCGTCGCTGGACAACCACCTTCTCCCAGAAACTCATCAAGGACCTTTTCATCGGACTTTCATCGGAGCCCCTGGTTTGCAGCCTGCCTGTGGAACCTGGACTTGTGCATCCCACGGTCGCATGAGAGACTCTTATAAAATCTCATATTATTGACAGATATCTCCTGCTGATTCTGTTTCCCAAGAGAACCCTGACTAATACACGGTGCCTCCTGAAAAAAAAAAAAAAAAAAAGAGCAAACAACAAGCAAAACAAATGAAAAAACCAGCTCAGGGAAGCCAATGTGGTAACTGCTCCACACATTCAAGGTCCAGGGTTCAGTCTCCGCCCCTGGACACTGCTTACCAACTCCCAGAAGAGCGAGGGTCAGAGACACAAAGAAACCAAAACAAGTAATCGTGAGTTATTAAACCTCCCGCCTGCCAGGAAGGGCAGCCCTACCCCAGCCCCAAGATATTAGGTGAGGGTAAAACTCCTGGTGAGTTGTATCTGAAAGTAGAGCAGACGTCTACGTCCACGGAAAGGTGCTCTGAGTCCTCTAGGAGGGTACTGGACAGATAGAAAAGCCAGGAATAATCGGGGATTGCTTACCTCGGTGACTGGAAAGGGCAGTCCTCAGGGCGGACAGACGAGGTGGAGACCCTGGCCCCCTTCTCCAAACAGGAGTGCGATGGCAGATTCCCTGGGAAGAGGGTCTGGAAGAGTGGAGAAAAATTTGTTTGCAGCGAGTTCAGCCAGCGGGACCCCCTTTAATATCAGAAGGGACACCAACTCGACAGGGAGAGGGAGGGGGGTCCTCTCAGGCTGGCGGTCACGCCCAGCCACCTAGATAAAGAGAGGAATTACATCAGAGAGGAGGCAGAGACAGGTGGCCAATCAGCACCAGTCAGCTGACTGCAGGGTATCTAACCTGCCTGAGGGAAAAGGGGCTAATAGCCTTTTGAAAGGCTAATCAACCCAAGGACCCAGAGTAGTTCGGTAGCAGATTCCTGCCTAACATCCTGGCTATTCCTTGAGAAGAGATCCACGAGGTTATCAGGTATCCAGCTGAAACTTTATGACAAGGAACATATAGACATTTTCTTTGTATTAGCTTTAACTGGATCTCTTATTTATTTATTTTTTTTAAAGTTCATTTTCTTTTATTTAACTTACTTTAATCACTAAAACACAGTTCAAAACCTGCAGAGGGCAGGCTACAGGGTGAGTGATTGAAGAATACCAGCAGCCTGAGAAGATATTTAGGGGTCTAAGAAAGAAGACTGTTTTTCTGTGTTAATTATTTTTTTCTTCTACTTTTTTTAAAAAACAAGTTGCTGCTGTCTTATTTCTTGCTTGTTTTGTATCCCCTCCCTTTCTTTCTCTGCATGTTTATTTTTGCTTTTTCTTTCTTTTATTCTTTAGGTTACAGATCTATTCTACCTACGCTCTTTCTTTTCACTCCTTCATCTTCATATCTTTTGTTTTCCATTGTTGTTCTTTCATTCCACCTCTTTTATTTGGTCTCCAATTTTTCTTGTTTGTATTTCTCCCTCTCTCCCTTTTTCTCTGTATACTTTCTCTTTTTTACTTTTTTCTTTCTCTCTTCTGTTTCCTTTTCCCCTCTTCTCACCATTCCAGCATTTTAATTTATTCTATATATTTGTTTCTCTATTCTGTTTCTTGTTTCATTGTTTCAATTACACTTTCCTAATCAAATTCCTCTGTGCTTCTTACTCGTGTTAATTTTTTAATTTCCTAGGTCTTGTACGTTTGCTCTCCTGCCTTTTACTAATACCATTACTATTATTCTTGTTGCCTTCCTATCTCTTTCCTTTTATCTGGTTCTAATTTTTTTTTGCTTTCAAAGGAACATAGGCAGATTTCTCTTACAAAAAACAGCTGAGTGGGGGCAAGATCCTGCCTGAGTGAGTTGTTTGGGGAACCTGCAGAGTACGAGGTTTTAGGGCATTGATCTGGAGGGATCTGGACAAAGAGATAAAATCCTCAAGGTGCTGCTGGCTTGATTCTTGGATACTGTGTTTCCTCTTCCTTGATTTCCCCTTTTCTGTGTATACCGATTTTGTATCCCAAGGCTATCTCTTTTCCTTCCCTCATCATTCTATCTTCTGCTTTCTTTTGTTGTTCTTACATTCCACCTCTTTTTGTTTAGTCTCCAATTTTTCTGTTTTTTATTTATTTCTACCTCATCTATCCTGTTTTCTTTCTTTTACTAACTTTTTTTCTTTTTGTCTTTTCTTTCTCTTTCCCTCTCTCCTCATCATACTGGCCTTTTAATTCAGTCTATATATTTTTCTCTATTTGGTTTTCTATTTCATTGTTGCTACCCCACTTTTCTATTCCTATTACTCTACACTGCTTACATGAGTTAAATATGCATTTCCTAAGGTCTTAAATGGTTCCTCTTCTGATGATTACTATGATCCTTTTACTTTTCTTACCTCTTTCACTTTCTCTGGCCCTAATTTTTTCCTCCAAGAGAACATAGACAACAGCAATGTAGTAGAATAAGAAGAACAAAGTGTCAAAGAGAAAACTTAACACACACACAAAAAGCAATTAAATAAAACCATAAAGAGAGAAGCTAACTGAATAAACCATTCAAGATAAAAATATGACCAGAGGGCAAAAAAAATTACAAACCATACTAAGAAACAGGAAGACATGGCTCAGTCCAATGGACAAACTGAAAACAAGGAAGAGATGCAGAACATTGAACAACTAATCAAAGCTATCCAAACAAATATCATGGACCAACTTAATGAAGTGAAGGAAGAGATTAAGGATATTAAGACACTGGGAGAATGTACTGAAGAAATTGTAAACATACATAAAAAGATAACAGATATTATGATGATGAATGGCACAATCTAAGAAATCAAAAAGACACTGGAAGCACATAACAGTAGATTTGAACAGGCAGAGGATAGATTAGTGATGTGGAAGACAGTACATCTGAAATCAAACAAATAGTAGAACAGATGATAGAAAAAATTCAGCAGGGACTTAGAAATTTGTATGACAAAACAAAACACACAAACATATGCTGTAGAGGCATCCCAGAGGGAGAAGAGAAGGGAAAGGGGACATAGGAGTGTTTCAGGAAATAATGGCTGAAAACTTTCTAACCCTATTGAAAGAGATGGATATACAAGTCCAGGGAGCACAGCCTACCCCAAACAGTATAAATCCGAACAGGCCTACTCCAAGACATATACTCATCAAACTCTCCAATGCTCAAGACAAAGAGAAAATACTGAAAGGAGCAAGAGAAAAGAGAATCATCACATACAAGGGAAGCTCAATAAGACTAAGTGCTAATTTCTTATCTGAAACCATGCAGGCAAGACAGCAGTGGTATGACATAGTTAAGGTAGTAAAGAAAAAAACGTCCAACCAAGAATTCTCTATCCAGCAAAGCTGGCATTCAAAAGTGATGGAGAGTTCAAAATATTCACAGATAAACAGAAATTAAGAGAGTGTGACAATAAGAAACTGCCCTTCAGGAAATACTAAAGGGAGTTCTGCAGGTTGAAAGGAAAAACAAGAGAGAGAGAGCTGGAGGAGTGTAAGTACAACTAAAGAGACAAAAAGAGAAATCAAAACAACATATGACATACATAAACCCAAAGAAAATATGGCTAATATAAGTAATTCCTTGAGAGTAATAACACTGAGTGTTAATGGATTAAACTCCCCAATCAAGAGACACAGATTGGCAAAATGGGTTAGAAAATATGACCCATCTATATATTGTCTACAATATATCTGCCTTAGACCCAGGGATTCAAAGGGCTGAAAGTGAATGGCTGGAAAACAATCTTAGAAGCAAACAATAACCAAAAATAGGATGGGAGTAGCTATACTAATATTGGACAAAATAGACTTTTAATGCAAAACTCTTGAAAGAGACAAAAATGGACACTTTATATTAGTGAAAGCGATAATCTTTCAAGAAGAAATAATCATAAACATTTATGCACTGAACAAGGGTGCCAAAAAATACATGAAGCAAACACTGGAAAAACTAAGTGGAGAAATAGATGCCTCTACAATTATAGTGGGGGACTTTAATACAACATTATAACCAATAGACAGAATATTTTGACAAAGAATCAATAAAGAAACAAAGACTTTGAATGATATATTAGAGGACTTGGACCTAATAGACATATACAGAATACTATACCCAAATACAGAGAGATATACATTCTTCTTGAGTGTACATGGATCATACTCCAAGATAGACCACATGCTAGGCCACAGAAAAAATCTCAATCAACTCAGTTAGATTGAGATTATACAAAGTAATTTCTCTGACCACAAGGGAATGAAATTGGAAATTGGTAAGGTCTAGAGAACCAGATTAGGTGCAAAGAAGTGGAAGTTAAACAACACATTCTTTGACACACAGTTGGTCAAGGAGGAAATCTCAAAAGAAATGAGTAACTACCTTGAAACAAATGACAACACAACATATAAAAACCTATGGGATGCAGCGAAAGCTGTACTGAAAAGTCATAGCTATAAATGCATATATCAAAAAAGAAGAAAGAGCTAAAATCAAAGACCTAATTGCACACCTGGAGGAACTGGAAAAACAACAAACTAACCCCAAAGGAAGTAGAAAGAAGGAAATAACAAAGATTAGAGCAGAACTAAATGAAATAGGAAGTAAGAAATCAGTAGAAAAAATAAAACCAAAAGCTGGTTCTTCAAGAAGATCAATAAAATTGACAAGCCCTTAGCCAGGCTAACAAAGAAAAAAGGGAGCAGATACAAATACACAAAATAAAAAATGAGGAAGGGGATATCACCACCTACCCACAGAAACAGAGAGTATCATAAGAGGATACTTTGAAAAATTATATGCCAACAAGAATGATAATTTAGAGGAAATGGACAAATTCCTAGAAACTCACAAGTGGGCTACATTGACAAAAGAAGAAACTGGTGAACTCAACAGTCCAATTACAAATAAAGAGAAAGACTCAGTCATCAAAAACCTCCCAACTAAGAAGAGCCCAGGACCAGACGGTTTCACAGCTGAATTCTATTAAACATTCCAGAAAGTACTAACACCAATCAGACTTAAGCTCTTCCAAAAAAATAGAATTAAAAGGAACATTGCCTAACTCATTCTATGATGCCAACATTATCCTAATACTAAAGCCAAACAAAGATGCCACGAGAAAGGAAAATTACAGGCCAATCTCTCTAATGAATTTATATGATACAATCCTCAACAAAATAATTGCTAATTGCATTCAAAAACATATCAAACGAATTATACACCATGTCCAAGAGGGTTTCATACCTGGTATGCAAGGAAGGTTCAGCATAAGAAAATCAATCAATGTAATACATCACATAAACAGATTGAATGGAAAAAATCACATGATCATCTCTATAGATGGTGAAAAAGCATTCAACAAAATACAACACCCTTTCCTGATAAAAACATTGCAAAAGATAGGAATAGAAGGAAACATTCTGAACATGATAAAGTGTATATATGAAAAACACACAGCTAACATCATCTTCAATGGTGAAATCCTAAAAGCTTTCCCTCTAAGATTGGGAACAAGACAAGGATGCCCACTATCACCACTCCTATTTAACGTTGTCTTATAAGTACTTGTTTGAGCACTGAGGCAAGAAAAAGATATAAAAGGCATCCAAATTAGAAAGGAAGAAGAAAAAGTTTCACTATTTGCAGACAACATGATCGTATACATAGTAGAAAGCCCTGAAAAATCTACAACAAAGCTTCTAGAACTTATAAATGAATTCAGTAAAGTCCCAGGCTATAAGATCAGTGCTCAAAAATCAGTAGCATTTGTGTACATCAATAATGAGCAATCTGAGGAGGAAATCAAGAAAAAAATACCATTTACAATAGTAACCAAAAGAAATCAAATACCTAGGAATAAATTTAAGTAAAGATGTAAAGGACTTATATACAGAAAACTACACAACACTGTTAAAGGAAATCAAAGAAGATTTAAATAAATGGAAGAATATTCCCTGTTCATGAATAGGAAGACTAAACATCATTAGGATGTCTGTCCTACCCAAACTAATCTACAGATTTAATGCAATCCCAATAAAAATCAACACAGCATTTTCTAATGAATTGGAAAAACTAACTGCAAAATGTATTTGGAAGGATAAGAGGCCCTGAATAGCCAAAGACATATTGAGAAAGAAAAATGAAATTGTAGCCATCACACTACCTGAGTTTAAAACATACTACAAAGCTACAGTAGTCAAAACTGCAAGGATAGACATACCGACCAATGGAACTGAATTGAGAGCTCTGACATTGATCCTTGCATATACAGTCATCTAATATTCGACAAGGCCACCAAGCCCATTCAACTGGGAGAGAATGGCCTCTTCAACAAATGGTGCTTGGAGAACTGGATAGCCATATGCAAAAGAATGAGAGAGGAACACCATCTCACACCTTATACAAACATCAACTCAAGATGGATCAAAGATCTAAATATAAGAACCAAGACCATAAAGATCTTGAAAGATAAAGTAGGGAAACATCTACACGACCTTGTAATAGGAAATGGTTTCATGAACTTCACACCAAAGCATGAGCAGCGAAAGAAAAAGTGGATAAATGGGATCTCCTCAAAATTAAAAGCTTTTGCACCTCAAATGACATTATCAAGAAAGTAAAAAGGCAGCCTACCCAATGGGAGAAAATATATGGCAACCATATATCTGATGGAGCCTAATATCCTGCGTATATAAAAGAAATCCTACACCTTAATAATAAAAAGACAACCCATTTAAAAAATGGGCAAGCAACTTGAAAAGACCCTTCTCCAAGGAAGAAATACAAATGGCTAAAAAGCACATGAAAAGATGCTCAACATCACTAGCTATTAGGGAAATGCAAATCAAAACTACAATGAGATACCATCTAACACTCATTAGAATGACAGCTATTAAAAAAACAGCAGACTATAAGTGTTGGAGAGGATGTGGAGGAATGGGAACCCTAATCCACTGCTGGTGGGAATGTAGAATGGTTCAGCCATTGTGGAGGACATTTTGGTGGTTCCTCAAAAAACTAACTATAGAACTTCCATATGATCCAGCAATTCCACTGCTGGGTATATACCCAGAAGAACTAAAGCAAAGACACGAACAGATACATAGTTCATAGTGGCATTATTCACCATTGCCAAAAGTTGGAATCAGCCCCAGTGCCCATCAACAGATGAATGGATAAACAAAATGTGGTACAAACATACAATGGAATATTACTCAGCTGTAAGAAGGAATAAAGTGCTAACACATGGGATAACATAGATGAATCTTGTGGCCCTTATGTTGAGTGAAGCAAGCCAGGCATTGAAGGATGAACAGTACATGACCTCACTGATATGAATTAAGCAAATTGAGCAGACTCAGAGAGCTATTGTCTGGAAGACAGGTTTATAAGAAATAGAAATGGAGAAGAAGTTTGTGAGCCAACACCCATACAGATGTAATCTATGAGAAGGTAAAAGTGTGTAGTTGCATACTGAAGGGATTTGACAGGAGGGTAGTGATATTATTGGGTTGGGTGGTGCAGGTTTGACAGGTGGGTAGATTGGGAAGGGTGGGTTGGAAGGTCCAGGGAACTGGAAGGAGGGTTGGGAGAGGGCCAGGCAAACACTGGAGATTTGTGGGTATGTGGTTGAAAATACAAAGTTGGGGATGCTCTTACGGCAATATGACAAGGAAGGGTTACTGATTAAGGGTGTTGGAGGGGGGCATTTGGGACAGGGTGCACCTGGAGCAGGCTTCTAAGGAGTGTGTGAGTGATCATTCTGTCATAATGTGTTGTATCAGTGGGTGGAGACCCACATAGTGAGCAGGAAGGAGTTAGACTCCCATCCTCGGGAGGACCGATTTTGTTCACAAATAAACAGGCGTGAGTCTCTTGAGAGCATGGACGATTGCTAATAGGGGAGGACAAACCAGTGTGTCAAGACCTCAGTCTTGTTGCATTTAACTATGAGTCTTGTCATCCATAGAGTGAAGCCAGGAGGTCGCCATGGGCCCTGAGCGAAGGGGGAGGGAGAAATAGAATAGATGGAACAGGGGTATTTAGTGGGCAGTGGAATTGTTCTACATGGTCTTACAATGATGGACACAGGACATGATAAATATCATCAAAATTTATAAAAGTGTGTGGTCTAAAATGTAAACCATAATGTAAACCATTGACCATGTTTAGTAACTATGTTTCACTATTTGCATATCAGTTATAACAATGCTACCATCCACATATAAAAAGGTATTAATATGGGGGAGGAAGAAAGGGGGAGGATTTTGGGTATATGAGAGTCTCCTGTATTCTGTGTGTGACTTTGCTGTGACCTAAAACTTCTTTGAAAACAAAATGAAAAATAGTGAGACACTGGGGAATGAGAGGGGGAAGGTGCCATGGTACAGACAGGACACCAGATACTGTGGAGATGAAAGGCAAAATGTCAAAAAAACTTTTTAAATATTTTTCATTTTTTTAATATCCTAATCTTTTAATTTTATTTTATTTTTAGTTTTTAAAATTTTTATGTATTTTATTTCTTATATTTAAACTTATCATTATTGTTTCATTTTCCTATTAATTGTATTTGGCTATTGTAATGACTTCATTTTATAAGAAGATTTGGTTCACAGAAGGGTTACAACTGGGGCGGGGGAGGATCATTGGTGTGGGGTGTCAGTGATGGGTGATGTATGGGAGGAAGTTCACCTGAGCATACATATAAGGTATGTAAAAATATTCAAATGTTCACAGGACATTGTCACAGTGGGTGGAGACCCACACAATAACTGAGAGAATACTGAATTCCCATCCTAGAGAACTCTGCCATACTCTCTAAGGGAGCAGCAACAGTCCTCCAAGTTCAGGAGCAGTGACTGGTGAAGGAGGATGATCCACTGATGGGCCCTTGATATTGATGACTATGCTTATGAGCCTTTGCTCTTAAAATTGAAACTTAGCCTGTTGTTATGGGGTGCCTAAAGGTTGCCTCCTGAGAGCCTCCTTGTTGCTCAAATGTGGCTCTCTCTAAGCTAAACTCAGCATATGAATGCATTACCTTTCCCCAGCATGGGACATGACTCCTGGGAATGAGTCTCCCTGGCACTGAGGGATTGCTACCAAGCACCAACTAGCAATGCAACTAGAAAAAGACCTCAAATAAAAGGGGGAAAAAGTAAATACAAGAGTTTATTTGGCTAAGAGACTTCAAAGTGAGTTGGGAGGTCATCCCAGAGGTAACGCTTATGCACATCTCAGTAGGATCTCATAGACTTCCAAAGTGGATACTACCCCAAATATTGGTTCTCCTGAGGGCTCTGGAAATACCCAGGTCCTATGGTCAGGGAAGATAGCTCTGGAGATTGGTGCCTTGACAGTGGGCCCTGCTTTGGAGTTTGTGCTCCTGAGAGTGACAGAGTTGGGTTCAGTTATGTCTTCCTGGCACATGGCTCATCTGTCCCTTCTATTTAAACCTATACTTGGTGCTGGAGTTTGTAGTTATACATCCAGACATGCGAGTCTTTGGGCTGTCTATGTGCCAGTTGGCCCAGAACCTAGGCAGAGTTGCAGCACCTAATCTACAGCTAGTTGGACTCACCCAGGACAACTGGCAGGGAGATGATGATGGACAATGGTCATCCCAGGGAACGGAGAGAGTCTACAGCTGCAGGCAGTATAGTCCCATCCATCTTCCCCATGGGTTATAAGCCCCCTCTCAACTGGAGGTGGAGTGGACGTCACCATCCCAGAATCCTTGGGATTGGGGAAAGAGCTATAGACTAGAGTGGACTTACTGTTATTCTACTATAAACATATTATGATTCTAGCAATGGAAGAAATTACAACATTGATGTGGAGCCAGTGGCCACTGTAGGCTCTGGGGGCAGGGAGAGGGAAAAACAGTTGTAATACGGGGGCTTTTTTAGGACTTGGTAATCATCCTGAGTGACGATGCAATTACAGATATAGGCCATTTTATATCATCACATAACATGCAGAACTGTGTGGGAGAGAGTGTAGACTACAATGTGAACTATGGTCCATGCTTAATGGCAAAGCTCCAGGATGCGTTTATCAATTGCAATGAATGTGCCATGCTAATGAAGGATGTTCCTGTGGGAGTGTGTAGGAGGTGTGGGGAGTGGGGCATGTGGGAATCCCTTATCTTTTGTGTAACATTTATGTACTCTAAGTATCTTTTAAAAAGTAAAAAAATAAAAATAAATAAATAAATAAATTCCTGTATTAATTTTGAAGGTATATTGACTAGTAAATTGTAGAATGCAAGGGGTAAGCAAATTGTTAGGTTTCAAAACCAGTTTACATCAACTACATATAAAAAAAAAAAAAAGTAGGAAAATAGGATTGCATTAACAATTAATGCTAGAATTTCTTTGATGGAGAGAATGGCCTTATTGGGAAAATACTTTTTTCAGTATAAGTTAGGCATACAGGACTTGGATATGGCTTATGAGGATGTAAATCTAGCAAAAGTGACTGAAAGAATTCAGAACACTGGACAAATGTGGGAAGGAGGGGTTTAAGAGTATAGATGAAGAAACAGAGCAAATGAGATGGAAAATAAACATGGTGTATAGGCATTGTAAATTCCTTTTCTGGTCCACAAAATCTTGAATAAATTTCATATAAATTTAAAAAAAAAGTATTTCTCTTGTCACTACATCATAGGTGCTATAGGTAAATCCTTTCAGCCCTTCTCTGCCTTCTTATCTATCTTCACGGCATTATTGCTGCTACAATCTCTATTGTAATGGACACAGTTGCCTCTACTGATGACAACTCCTGATGTCCCTACCACAGCTGCCTTCTGAGACTCTTTGAGGCTGGAGTCTACTATTGCCATGTCTGATTGGGCTGTGCTAGGAGTTGGCTATTTTTTGGAGTACTGGTGATTGCATTGCTATTACAAATATTTGGCAAGTGGAGGCTCAGTGAGGTGCATGGTCTATAACTGCCTTCTCCTACACAGGCACAGCTTTTATTTCCAATTGCATGAGCACAGGCCTTCCAATGGAAATGCCTCTGAGTCCCAGAAAGGAAGAAGCTCAATGTCATCCTACCTCAAAGTACATATATATTTTTTGGCCCCAGCATTAAATACTCAACAGAACAAATGGCAGTGGAGTGAGTGTCCATTCCATTTCATGGGAGAATCCACCCTTCCCCAGGAGCTGTTCATGATTACAATGGCTCCAACAAAACAATCATAACATAGATGGTACTGGTGCATTTTTTTCCTGAAGGTTTAGGGTATTTGAAGTTAATGCTCAGAGACTTTAATATGCAAATACCCACTGTGAAGTTATAGGATGGGAGTTAAATATATTATGCAACATTTCCTAAAAATACTTTTAATAAATTGGTTTCTAGATGGAGGGTTCCACAGAATATGGAATATATATATGCCAACATAGAGGAATAGCCCATAAAAAGCAGTTTTCTTATATGTGAGCAGCTTCAACCTCAGCTCTATGGGCCCTTTGGTCTTAGTATCCAAGAGTGCAGAAGAGTACGATAAACAGTAAATAAATAAACAATAAAGGGCTACTGAAATGTAGCCATATAATTATGTTGGGGAAATCACAGACACCTATTAACAGCCATCGTAACAGACCTTACCTATCCCCACTTCCTTTTCTATTGTGTGCTATTACACAAACCTTGGGGAGATGCTAAGTCTAATGAAAAGGCTTGGCCAGACCTTAAACTCAGAAGCCAGGAACAAGCAGCCCCAGAAGCTTATCAGAACGGGAATTTTCAGTGGCAATACCTCTCTCAAACAATGTAGATTGGTCTCTCTTCTCTGGCATGAGGTAGGGCTGTGGTGCTGCCATTTATTGGCCCCAACCCACAGCAATTTTCAGCCACCCTGGGAGACTAGCTGTGATGGTTCTTCTTCCCCTGTTCTTTTGGACTCTGTGCTATGTGACAAGTGACAAGGAAATTTGCCCCTGTCTGGACTTTGATTCTGTGCTATAAAGTGATCGTTTGCTGAATGTTTCTGTTATGCCCTGAACATGTGTTCTCACAACGTACTATTGTAGCAATCATTCCAAAGATTTAGCAGAGAGTGTATCTTTTCAAGAAGTATTGAACTTAGGGAACCATATCAAAAATGCTTTCTTTTTGTAAGAATCTAATCTTGGTTCCCTTGAATACTGCAGTCATGGTGTTAAGTCCAATGTTTTAACCTACGATGACTTTTTATTTTCCTCTCTTAATCAGAGGATGGAAAAGCTCTAAATGTTGAAATTTAGGTGAAATGTTTCCTAAATTTAAATATTTTTGAACACATGAATTTAAAACTTATAAGAACAGTTCCCTCTTGTTTAAAGGGAGCAAGTTTATTCAGGCAGTTTACTGTTGGCAAAAAAAGAAATGCAATTGCTATTTAAGTGGTTCAATTTGAGATTAACAAATCTAGTTTAGTTTCACCAATATAAGAATGAAGAATATATCATATTCATTCTTGATAATTTTGAACTGTTTACTGGATTTCTAGATCAAATCATCTGCAGGGCTCACCTGTGCACCAGCCAGATGTGACTTCCTTTGGGCAGCCACAGGGGAGGGGATTTGGATTATGGCAGAAGCCTGAGGATCCAGATGCTCCCCAAGGGCAAACCAGGGTGAGACTGACATTTTAAGTGACTTTCAAGATGTGATTTTTCAAGATGGACAATGGAAGATTGGTTTCTATCACACAATTGAGCTTCCAAAGGGTTTGGGGGTGGGTGGGAATTATAATGAGAAGGATTAATCAAATGAGAAGAATGATCATCATTATGACCTAAATCCTGCCATTTGTCAGAGCATAATTCAAAAGATCTCATCTTCATAAGGAAATATCCATCTACTCTGAGGGATGGAAGAAGGATAAGGGACATGAAAAGGAGGTTATACTTTCCCAGGTGGGATTATGTGGTATATTCACATCTAGGTGGAATCTGCTATGTACCGTTTCAACAGATTCTCACTGCCTCTCCCACAAAACACAGTATTAGTAAGAAATTTTGACTGGATATCAGTTCAGTTTGGCAGACATTCCTTACATGTCTACCATGTGCTGTGCCAAAAGATGAGACAAAAAAATTAAGCAGTACACTTAATGCTTTACTTTTGCTTTATAGATATCTGCTTTATCCATACTGAAAAATTCAGGAGCAATAACATTTTGGGGGAACGTTTCTTTCCAAAAGTAATTTATTTTTATGAATCTTAATATATTTTTAGTATTTCTTTTTTAAAAGAGCACCTAATGGCATTTGTAAAGTAAATTTCCATTTCAGCTTTCATTACTTGTATAAACAAATGCATAAAATCATTATTCTGAGATTTTTTTAAACACTTGTTTAACATTCAGCTTTCAGCTTTTCGGTTTTGTTATAGCATACTTAGTTCCAATATGGCTGAGAACATGTATGAGGCCAAGATATTTGTTTGCTTATTTATTCATTTGTTTATTTATATTAAGTATGGTCATACAATAAAATTGGAATGATTTTAAGGAAATCTCCATACTTTGTGTGAGTGTGTATTTAGAAATAAGTAAGGAATGTACCATATCCTTTTTATAGGATTTGAAATTTAAATTCTTTCTCTTTATTTAACTTTAAAAATAGATATTTTGTTTAATTCTTTGAAGCAAAGTTTTATTGCCATACTTAATTGTATATGAATCATTTTCTCAGCAATTTATAAATTATAATAAGCTATAATCTTATATTATATATGTTATACATAAAGAAATCTTCAGCTCTTATGGCAAGCCTCAAGTAGGAGATAGCAACTATAAAATTCTTTGTACAGGCCCCAGTGCCTGATCACTCAATAGTGGGATGGTGGCAGTTTTACATTAAACAAGAATTCAAGCTAAACTCCCCTAAGACAGCCTTAATTATAAATATTTTAAAAAGATGGTAATTTTGACAATCATATAACCTCCCCTTCTTTAATATGTAGCCGTGGTCTTGTATTTATAAGATAAACAGATAAATAAATAAAGGAAACAGGGAAATACTTACCTGACATAATTCAGCTTAATAGAATACACTTTTCCTTAACAGCAAAGTGCTAGACTTACTCTTACTGCAGTCTTTGTCTTCAAAAAAATCTAGCAACACAAAGACCCCATGGAGTGATATGAATAAGGGAAAAATATATGATATATGACTAATGGATAAGATTCTTAACACATCTAATTTCCTTTCACTGTCTCCTTTTTCTCTCTGCACCAGCTATCTAAGTACATGAGTTGCTATATTTAATAATCACAGTTTGGGGGAAAAAATGATGGTGGTTGTGCTGTCATTTTTTAAAACCTCCAGTACATGAGTCATTTAAAAATGAAAGGATAATTTCAGTACTTGAGGGAATTTAGGCAGCTGGGAGATAATGAAACTAAGCAAACTGGCAAGGTGGAAGCACACCCTTTAAATCATCATTGGCTGAGGGGATCATTTTGACTTTTTAAACTGGAAGCCTTCTAGCTAAGTCTCTTAATTATCCATTCAGAAAGGCAATGTGGCTGTGCCTAAAAACTCATATGGGAACTAAGCAGTAACCTGCCTCGGTACAGATGGGTTCCTGGTTTTACTGGTAAACAATTAACTTAAAAAATTAAGGAACTGGAGTTCATTTTGCTCTACTGCCCAAACTGCTCCCGACCAGTAAAACTGATTGGGCTGTCAGCGAGTAGAATCCATTCCAAACTAAGTTATTAGAGCAACAGAAAGAGAAAAGAAAAAGTAAAATCCCCACAGATACACATCCAGATTGTGTGAGAATAACTCATTCCTCCATGATTTCCCTAATACTATACTTCCTTTTGGATTATAAATGTTATAACCAGCTCATTTTTCATTGGCTGGTCGTGTTTTATGGGCACTTATAACCTTTATTGCATATTTAAGTTTAGGGGTGGAAGGCCTAATTCAAAGTCTCATCCGTATTTCTGCTGAGATGATAAAAAAATCTAAATTACTGAAAACTATATGAGTCACCATAAAAATTCACAGATAGCAGAGAAAGGAAAGGAAAGAAAGAGAATTGATTAATAAGATCATGAGGGAAGCAGTGCTGGGCCCACAGGCTTTGTTACCAGAGAAGAGTGATATTCCTGAAGAGTTGAATTTGTGAAAAATAACAGCCTAGTATTTCTCCTACTCATTCTGCCTTCTTTTCTTTGGGCTAAATGAAAAGAGGTAAAAGAGAGGTTTCTGGGTATTTTTAATTTTGTTCTGTTTGTTTTGGTCCAAATATGATAAATCCCTGCTGCTTTAAACAGTATTCGATAGATCTCAAATTAAATTAGGAGGCACATAGTAGACATCTGGAAACAAAGATAGAAGAATAATCTTTTGCAGAGGCCAAATATTTCTCACTTCAAAGGATTAAAAAGAAAATACTCCCCAAGGAATTCACCAATCCTCACTCACACAATTTATAGACCAAGTGGGACACTGCCCTAACACTATGCCAGACCAAACTCCTATGTCTTGATTCCAACACAATGAACAGTAAAGTTAAGTATAAATTAGAGATGGCAAGTGTATCACTTCAAACAGTTGCCCTGATGATGGCCCATAACAGTATAAAGTAAGTGGTTATCCAAGTGGAACTTGTGAGAAATACAAATTCTCAAGCCCTACCCTAAACTAGCAATCTGCCTTTTAAGGAATGTTCAAGTGATTCTGATGCATGCACAAGTGTGAGAATCATTGGTCTAAACCATAAAAGTTTGATAGTAAATGATTATCATTTGAAATAAAACTGATTACATGGCTCAAAAACTTACCTTTAATATAATGCCAAAAGAGAAGTTCAAAAAAAATGACATGAGCAACGAGTAAATTTAAGACTCCTAGAGACACAGATAATAAGACTATGGTTCTTATTCTCAAGGTTCTTTTAACATTTTTAGAGGAAAAAATGAACTCCCCCCACTTATTTACAAAAAACTGATTAACACACTGTTGTTGACTGTTTTCTTCTATAATGAATTTTCTTTTTACTAGTAAAAGAGAGTTGACGCTCACACAACTAATGAGTCCTGGTTAAGAAAAAAGAATAAAATAAAATAAGGAAAAGGCCCAACAGAAACAAAAAACTATGTGATGGTTTCCTAATGTCCAAAGGCTGAAATACTGCAAATGTAAGAAAAACCTGCAAAAAAAGATTATGCTCAAATTGTTTCTCATTTAATGAACTGTGAAGACTTCCTTAGCAGAGAAAATTGAAGAAATAATAGGGCTAAATTACTTCCTTGGGCTTCAGGTGGTGGTTAATTAATGGGCTACAGAGATCAGTAAAACAGGCAGATCAATTGGCTCCTAGAAAGATGGGCAGTTGGTTTCTTGTATTCAGAAAGAATGAGGCTGGCAAAAAAAAAAAAAAAAAAGCAATCATGAAGGAAAAAGCACTCTCTAGAGCCTTTTAGTAATAACTGTGGCCTAGTATCTAATCCAAGCCCTATTCCAGATGGCTATGCACATGTGTACGCTAAGAAGTATAGGCCCTGATAACACAAAACCAAACAAGACTCACATCACAAATTCTTTTGTTCAACAGAGATTTATTTAGTGTCCAATGGGAATTGGGCACTATGATAGATCATGAAGGATCACAAATGAATACAGGTATATGCAAACTGTTTTAAGAAAGAGATAGTGTTGACTACCTCTGTTGGGTCTTGAGGGCATAATGGTATCAGAGAGGATTTGCAGTGAAGTGAAGCATGAGGTGTCTTGGTGCATAGGTTTCTTTGGGCAGAGGGGCAAACATTGGTGGAGTGGAACACTCTTGTCATAGGGAGAAGTTTCTTCCCTGAATCTTACATGCCACATTATTTCCCACCATGCATCATATATCAGTAGGATAACTTTGTACGTTGGATTGGCTAGGACCTCTAGCCTGGTGGGATTATCAATTGTTCCCTTTTTCTTGAAAGTGCCTGGTTTGGACAAGAAACTTTATGGTCACTCTATCTGTCAAATATCAGGTGCATTGTTGGGAGATAAACTTTTCACCAGACTGTAAATGAGGAAATCATGATCAAACACTTAGCAATAAATGTAACCTGATCAAATGCACATTAAAAGCAGGTTTTTAGATGCATATAGTTAAGACAGTTGACATATACACGGCAGAGAAAATGACCTAGAAATGGATATGCATGTGTGCATATATGTTTTACATGTATATGTGTGTATATATCATATCTTGTGGTGGTAAGTGTGATAAAGAATAAATGAGCATAAAAAGAGAGTGATAGTTGGGGAAACGGGTGCTATTTTATATAAGGTTGTCAGAGAAGGCCTTTCTCAAAAGGTACAAATCACAAGAAAATTGGAAAACACAAGTGAACAAATCATGCAGATACCTAGACGGAATGTGGCCATGGCAGAGGAAACAGCAAGTGCAAAAGCCCAAAATGAAAGAAATCTTGGTAAGTTTAATGACCAGCTAGGTGACCAGTACAGCTGAAGAAGAGATGGTGAGGGACCCAAGGATTCTCAGATAAGGACAGAAAGTTAGCAAGGGGCAAGATCATCAGGTGCCCTGTAAGCCATGGTGAGCCAATTGGGTTAAGCTCTGAGAAATATGGGAATCAGATGGAGGAATTTTGAGCAGTATAGTAGCAGGATCTGACACAGGTTTTAGAGGAACCATTCTTGCTGCTGTGTGAAGAATGAACTGAAGAGAGGCAAGAGTAGAAGAAGGCTGGGAGCACCTAGAATATCCAGGTGATTAATGTTTATATATTTGGAAATTCAGCTTAGAATCATGCTTCATTATACTCTTGGCTACGCCTTAACTGAAGTGTTCTCATCAAAAGGTCCTACTTACAATGGGTTCACACCCATAGGAATGGATTAATTTTAAGAACATGATTTTCTGGGGTACATACAGCTCCAAACCACCACACTACACTCTCTGAACTCTGTCGCCCCCCAATAAAATATACTTTTTCTACATGCAAAATACATTCATTTCATCACAATATCCCCAAAAGCCTTAAGGTCATTTCTGTAACAATGCTAAGTATAAAAACTCATCAAAATAAGTTATGGATATGGTCTGTCCTGGGTCACAATTTTCTTTTGTCTATGGACCTGTTAAACCTAGAAAACAAGTTATCTGCTTCTAATATACAATGGAGGGACAGGCTTAGGATAGACATTCCCAATTCAGAAAAGAGAAATTGGGAAGAAAGTAGGGATCATGGGTCCCAAACAATCCTGAAACCCAACAAGACAAACTCCATTTGATTTCAAGATCTGAGATCCATTGATGGATGGAGGTTTTATCCTTTGGGCCTGATGGTGGGTCAGCCTCACCCCTTCCAATGGCTTGTGCAACAGCCATACCCTCCCCAAACACTGGGGTGAAGGTTTCACCCCCTCCAAATATCATTATGGTGGACAGGCTCTCCCTAAACATTGGGTGTCAGTACTCTTCCTGAAAAATGGGGCAGAAGGCCTACCCCTTCCAAGTTAACCAGGGAAGATGGCCTGCCCTCCCCCCAGTGCAGGTGCAGAACCCCCTTTTCCACATACATTGGGGTTATCTACTCTCTTGGCCTGACGAGATCTCTTTGGTCCAGACCTTGGCTTCCATGGTTTAGGCCTTGAAGTAACATATCCTTCTGTTTTTCTCTTCTCTGTCCCTTGCAGTCCAGACTGACAGTAGTCCTGCCCACACAAATTTCACAAAAACCTTGTCAGCCTTGCATGCAGTTCACAGGGGTCCAAACCTTCAGACAGAAGGATTTTCCACAGATCCTTCTTGCATAACAGCATTTCCAATCCTAACCTCTATTGAAATGGCTGACGAGTTTCATGTTCAATTAAACCCTCACATGGACCATGGAATTTGGACTTACTCATCTCCAGGTACTATGGAATTTGGACTTACTCATCCCCCATGTTAAGTGAGCCAATCCTATAATAAACCTCATAATATTTAATTATATATCCTCCTGTCAGTTCTGTTTCACTAGAGAAACCATACTAATACAGAGGCCAACATAACTCTAATACCAAAGCTAGATAAAGATACCACAAGAAAAGAAAATTATAGACAAATATCCCTTATGAATATAGATGCAAAAATGTTCAAAAAAATACCAGCAAACAATCCAAAAGCACATTAAAAGAATTATACACCATGATCAAGTGGTATTTATCTGAGATAAATGAGTGGTTCAACATAAGAATATCAGCTAATGTAATATAATACATTAATAGAACAAAGGGAAAAAAAAAACATGATCATCTCAATTGACACAGAAAAAGCATCTGACTAAATTCAGCACCCTTACTGTTAAAAAAAACTTAGAACAGTAGGAATAGAAGGAAACCTCCTCAACAAATAAAGGGCATATATGAAAAACTCACCACTAGCATCATACTCAATGGTGAATGACTGAAAGCTTTCCACCTATGATCAGAACAAGACAAGGATGCTCACTAGCACAACTGTTAATCAACATTTTGCTGAAAGTTCTATCCAGAGCCCTTAGGCAAGAAAGAGAAATAGAAGGCATCTGTGGCTATTTGAGATTATTTTATGAATCCAAAAAGAGAAAGATTATGTTTGTAAATTAATCTGTTCTTCTGGGTGTGATACCCTTTGTATTAAATTCAATTGAGGGGCCTTTGATTAGATTATTGACAAGACCGCTGTAGTGCTTTTTATTGGACTATGTCAGAAAGGCTTGACTCAGATTGAGTCCCCACCCCCTTGGTGAGTCTGATATAAATGGACAGTCACAGGAAGAGAGAGCTCTGTCATTTTTGATCCTGCCATGTGACAGAAAGGAGAAGGCTCAAATAGCTGAGGCCCCATGGAGAGATGAGCCATTTGTTTGATAGCTTACAGCTTAACTTGGGAAGAGACCAGAACAGCCAAGACTGATATGGGAAGCCCTAAGAGACAAGCCCTATACTAGTTTGCAGCTAAAATCAGGAAGAAAGCAGAGCAGCTAAGCCTGAGAGAGGAAGACTGGAAGGGAAGGAGAGACCAGGCAGAGATCACCCACCATCTTGCTTCAATACATGGCAGCTGACTTTGGTAAGAAAGAAATTTTATGGTGCCTTGAGTTGGACTTTTCATAGCCTTGGAACTGTAAGTTTTACCCCAAATAAATCCCCATTATAAAAGCCAACAGATTTCTGGTACTTTGCTTTTTGGAAACCCTTTGATAAACTAAAACAGCATCCAAATTGGAAAGGAAGAATAAAACTTTCCCTATTTGCAGATGATATGATCCTATAAACAGAACATCCTAAAAATCCACAACAAAGTCCCTAGAGCTAATAAAGGGATTCAGCAAAGTGTCAGGGCACAAGATCAATGTACAAAAATCATTAGTGTTTCTATGAACTAGTAATAAACAATATGATGAGGAAATTTTTTAAAAATCCATTCATAACACCAATTAAAAGAATCAAATATCTAGGAATAACTTTAATCAAGGATGTAAAGGACTTATACACAGAAAACTACAAAACATTGGTGAATGAAATCAAAAAAGACCTAAATAATGGAAGGACATTCCATGCTGATGGATAAGAAAACTAATTATTGCTAAGATGTCAATTCTACCCAAAGCGACTTACAGATTCAACACAATCCCAATCACAAATGGGTCCCTGAATAACTAAAACCAAATCAAAAATTAAGAATGAAGTTGGAGGACTCACATTTCACACTTTTAAAACTTAATAGAGGGGGAGCAGATGTGGTTCAAGCAGTTGAGCTTCCATCTCCTACATGGGAGGTCCTGGGTTTGGTTCCCGGTGCCTTCTGAAAAAAACTAAAAAACCAAATGAAAAAACCAACTCAGGGAAGCTAATGTGTCTCAGTAGTTGAGGTCCAGCTTCCCACATACAAGGTCCCAGGTTCAATCCCCAGCCCCTGGTACATCAAAAAAACAAAAACAACAACAACAAAAAAAACTTAATACAAAGCTAAAATAATCAAAACAGCATGGCACTGGCACAACAACAGCCATATGGACCAATAAAATCGAATGGAGAATTCAGAAATAAACCCTCACAACTATGGCAAATTAATTCTTGACAAGGATACCAAGCCACTCCTTGGGAAAGAATAGTCTCTTCAACAAATTGAGCTGAGAAAACTGGATATTACATAGGGCAGCATCTTCAGGACCATATGTTAGGCAATGGTTTTGTAGACTTTACACCAAAAGCATGAACAAATATATATATATAGATAGATAAATAGGATTTCATCAAAATTTCAATTGTTCTAGCAATGGAAGAACTTTTATCATTGATGTGGAGGCAGTATCCACCAGAGGTTCTGAGGGGAGGGAGAGGGAAAAATAAGTGTAATATGGGGACATTTTTGGGACATTGGAATTGCCCTGCATGACGTTGCAATGATGGATACAGGCCATTACATATTTTGTCATAACTTACAAAATTGCATGTGGCAGAGTGTAAACTATAATGTAAACTGTAATCTGCGGTTAGTGGCAATGCTTCAATATGTGTTCATTAATTGTAACAAATGAAGGATATTGTTAATGTGGGAAAGTGTGGGAGGGGAAAGGTGTGGGACATGGGAATCCCCTATATTTTTTATGTAACATTTATGTAATCTAAAGTTTCTTTAGGGGAGCGGGTGTAGCTCAGTGGTTGAGCATCTGCTTCCCATGTACAAGGTTCCATCCCTGGTACCATCCAAAAAAATAAAAGGCATTCTGAGGAACTCTTCTGACCAAGATTCTCAAATAAATAAAGTTTCTTTAAATAAAAATAAATTACAATTTTGTGCATCAAAGAACATCATCATGAAAGTAAAAAGACAACCTTCACAATAGAAGAAAATATTTGGATATCATATATCTGATAAAGCTTTAATATCCAAAATATATAAAGAAATCCTGCAACTCAACAAAAAGACAAACACCCAATCAAAAAATAGGAGGGTATTTTATTTATCTAATAAAAAATTATAAGAAAAATTATTGATATAAAGGCTATTATTTACAAATTGGGCGAAGCAAGTTAAAGATATTGTTATTTTGGTTTGATTTTAAATAAGTTGTCCAATCAGTAAATAAATATCAAAGACATTCAAGGATTCATTTAGGATGATGAAGTTTTATCAAGTCAACATTCCTCTAAGTTAAAGAGTCCAGGCATGTGATAGGAAATTCCCCTTTCTTAGTTTTTTTTTTTTAACTAGACAAAGATAGAATACACAGTATTTCCAGCAGATCATGGTTAAAATGCAATTTTCTCTGATGAGAGAGAGACAAAACAAGAGAGGGTGTGAGAGCAAGAAAGAGAGAAAGAGAGAGAGCATGTGCTTTTCTGATTAACACATTAAACTAATGGAACTAACACAGAATAAATGCTTGATATGAGTCTGTGGTGAAAGAGGGGATGGCATTCAACTACTGATAATCCTCCTCATTTCACAGCATATAATCAACAGTGCAGAAAGTTTCCTCCATTGTTTTATTTTCTCATCTTCATTACTAATCCCTATTCTCACTTCTCTCCATACCTATAAGAATTCATGTGTAGTTTAACATTTCCTTTAATATATCTTTATAAAATAAAAAGCCCTGCTTTGAATGGTATGTCATAAATCTCATACTATTTATTCTTACACATGTGAGGAGAGATGCATTTATGTTGCTGTGTGCACATCTAACGTGTTGATGAGTTGATTCTACCTGCTGCAGAAGAGTCTATAATATATAATTGCCAAATTTTACTAATCCCTTCCTCAAATGAAGAACATCTAGTTTGCCTCCAGCTCTCTATCCACAGAGTAAATGTCCTTGTTTAGGCCCCTTACAAACTGTATGTGAAATAATTGTTTTATATACCCAGGAGTGCTATCTGTATGAACATAGATCATATGCATTTCTACTTCTGTTAAATATTGCAAGATTGATTTCCAAAATGGTGTACCAGTTCATATATTCATAAACTGGATATGAGAATTCTCTCTTATAATGTTCTTGCCAACACTTGTTATTGCCCACTTTCTAATTTTTATAAGACAGATGGATATATATATATATATAATATATATATATATATATAATTTCAATTTGAATCTCTCAAATTACTACTGAGTTTTAGCAACTCCAAATACGTGTTATTCATATGCGTTTCCCCACCTGTGAATTGCCTATTAGTATTTTCTTATTTTTGGCCATTTTTCTATTGGGCATCTTGTCCTTTTTTTCATTGTTTTCAGAAGGGTCCCATTGTATAGCAAAATACAAATTCTTTTATGTATTGAATGTCTAACTTCTCCTAGACATTCATCTATCTATTAATCTTGTCTATGCCATCTTTCATTGACCTGAAATTTTGATCCTAATATCTAAAACACTATCAATTTTTGACCTTATGGTTTGTGATTATGGAGTTTTAAAAATCTCCCCCACTTATACATTAAAAAGATATTCTCACATTATTTTCTCCCATTCTCTTTATGCTTTTACCATTTACTTTTAAAGTTCCTGTATATAGCATAAGGTAGAGACCCAACTTTGATTTCTGAGCTTCTTTCCTAATCTCTGCTCCTTTTATTTGTAGTAGTAGTTTTACCATCTCTCAATTTCTGATTTATATGGTTCTCTTTCTGAGATATCAGTATTCTGTTCCATTTTTCTATTTTTCTATTCTTGCACCAATTTCATACTGTTTATTAACACAAATTTTTAAATAGATTTTATTATTTGGTTAGGTAATTCCTCACTCTTTATTTTCTAAAACTGACTTATCTATTTATAGACCATTATTCCTCCATATATATTTTAGAATATGTTTTTCAAGTTCCTGAATAACCTAGCTGGAATTTTGTTGGAATTGCATTATAGTTTGGGGGGAGTGTGGATGTCACCATACTATTGAGTGAGACCAACAGTGACAATGTTGTGTCTCTCTACTTACTCTGCTTTTATGTCCTGTAATAAAGCTTTTATTACTATTGTCAATGGTATCTTGCTTTTATTATATTTCACACTAATATATCACTTGTATAGAAGAATACTATGATTGAGATTTTATAATGTCATGCACTAGGGGGAATCATTCAACTTTCTCATCCAAGGCACATTAATACACAAATTAGCCTAGAGTATATAATCCTCAGAAGACATCTTACAACATTTGTCTTTAATTATTATCAATAATTAATTAATCATTATCTTTACATTTCAGTTGTAAAGGAAGTATCAGAGAGAAAGTGTTATTTTGAAAAACAAAGTGGTTTGCCTGGAAAGAAATTTTGCAAAGGAGTACAGGGTTTAGAAGAAGTTGATTTCCAAATTTAAAAAAAAGGAAAGAAAGAAAAGGTAATAAAGACTCCCAGAAGATTACAAAGGTAACTTTTCAATTAGCATATTCATGGCAAAAAATAGCAATTTTCCCCACATACATATTTTATTTGCAAAGTTTTGCACTATGAAAGTCAGAGATAAAGTTGTTTCAAATTGGAGTCAGTCAATAATCTGCAGGAAAGTCTCAAAGTTTAAAATTTTAAGGACTAGAGCTGCACAGTGCTAGTCTGTCTTTTTAGTTTATCCATGTTTGAAAAATGCCTTTCTCACCCAATTATTGTGGTATGTGATGTGCTCACTGACATCACAGGCAAGGCAAGGTGCCAGATTTGCTTCCATTCTCAGTGCCACAAATCCAACCAGTGAATAGATGTCTTAAACAAATCAGTTAGATAACAATATTCCTTAAACTTGACCAGCTTCTTTTTATTTTCAAAGTAGTAATAATTACATTTTTTTTATGGTAAAATAATACAATTTTCAGAGGTTTTCTTAGAACCCTGAAACAGATTGATGCTTCAAAACTAAATAACCCTCATTATCTGAAAGTCTGTCCTGGGCTAAGTTGACATCCTCACAACCAAACCAACATCCCTAGGAATCTGGCAGAGATTGGAATTAAATGTGCCTTCCAATAGGATAATAAGACCATGACCTGAAGATATCAATAATTTATTTATTCAACAAATATTTAATGATTATCTACTATGTATCCGGTACTATTCTAGGCACTGGAGATTCAGCTGTGATCAGTAAGAACAAATCTAACTCCTCATCTGGAATACAATGCAGAATTAAAATAATAATCCATCATGCCTAGACCAATCATATTTAATTTCTTTATTCTTTTGATATCTTCTACGTCAAAGTGAGATGTAAGAATATGGTAAGAAATTGTCCTAAATTAAAACATAAATATAATTTTGGAAACAAACAAATAGCATTCAAAACACCCCATAAAGTGAATCATTCTGTCTGTCTGGGTCCTCTGTCTTCCTCAAAGGATTTCTCCTATGGAGAATTTTGCTGCTCTGATTAAATTCGCTTTCCCTATTGATGGATCCAATCAATCTGTGCCTCAGTCTGTGTTGCCTTTCCATTCCTCCTCCTCTGTTGGAAGAGAATCAACCAGAAAAAACATAAATTTCACCCACATTAGCCAATGGGATCCATGCACACTACCTGAGTATACATGATCAAGGTCCAAAAAATACTGACATAGAAACTTACTTAATTCTAAGCCCAAAGGCAAATGGATGTCTCTACTTAGACTAATAATGTTTTTATTACATTCTTAATGAATAAAAGCAGAGCAAATACAAAGGTCCTAATCTTTTCCCTCCATTGTGTGTGTGAATGTGTGTGCAAATTCTCTAAAGTTTTCTAGTTTTTTCTCTCATTTTTTAGAGTGGGTATCTTTATTACCACCTACATAATTTTTTTTTTACTCAACCTTATTGTTCTAAGAATAATTACTCATTACTTTGTGACTACAAGAGATCGCCTCATCTAGGAACAAATAACACAACATTTAAATATCATGTATATATAAACATATAACTTCTGTATATTGCCCTGTGCTGAAAGCTTTGCATGATGTTTTTCTTCCTTAATCTCAAAACAATCTTACCAAGTAGATATCATTGCCACCATCTTAAAGCTGAGGCAGGTAAAATTGGTTAGTTTGAGTATTTTGTCTAAATTCTTACCGCTGGTATTTACCATAGCCAGAATATGAAAGGTGTTAAAAATTCATGACCTTGAACAAGACTTGAAAAATCTATTAGTCTACAAACGGTTTAGAATTTAGAAACTGTATTAAGTGTCAGGTCAATTCTTGCCAAACAGTTTGCCAGAATTAACTCACTAAACTTTTGAAATAAGAAAAATTAATATTTAAAAGGTAAAGTTCCTATCTTCCAAAATTATAGGTCAGTCTATTATGTAGCTTGTCAAAATCCTATGGCAGTTTCTTCTCAGTAAATAAATATCTTGGCTGTAAAGCAAATTTGGGGTGAATTATGTATATAGTTATGGCCAGATCACAGACCAGTTGGATATTTGCATCTAGTCTTTTATTTATTTATTTTGTTATTTATTATTCTATTTTACTACTTTGCTATTTCATTATTTTACTTTATTTTTCATTTCAGTTAATTTTACATTTTATTTTATTTTTAGATCTGTCTACTGACAAAAAACAGAATAGGCACTCACACATTTAAGCAAAACACCCAAGCTGGCTTTATTACCAATTCCCCAAAACCTTTGACTCAGAAAGAGAAGAAAGTAAATGTCTGCTGAAAGGCATCCACCATATTTTCTTGTAATAACTGGTAAACAAAAGGGCAAGAATATAAGAGTTTCATGCCAGTAGTCTGAGGTTCTGAAAAGATGCAGCAGCATCTTCCAGTCACCATTTCTGACCATGGGTCCCAGCAGTGACAACACTGAGTCTGCTTGGCTACAATATGGAGATTGCTATATCCAGCAATCTCAGCATGGAAGAAAAGCCCTTTTTATGAAGCTAAATGTAACTCTCAATCACTCTGGTATAATCAGCTTATAAATTGGTTCTCTTGTTCAGTATCCCAACCAATCATTTAATTGTGCTAATTCAAAATTCAGACAAACACTTACATGAACATAATAAAACCATTTCAGGGATTTATAATATAATGGAAACAAAGGTTTGGGGATAAGGGCAAGATATGCTTCTACCAGTTCAACCAATGATGTGATGATCAACTCTAAGAGGTAACAAAATAAGGTGAATTAAATCTGAGGAAGCCAGAAGAAAAAGATTTTACCAGAGTTTCCTCTTCTTCTGAGCTCTATCACTGTTCGAAACTAAAAGCTACTTAAAAGTAGAAATGAGTACTTTTAATCTATATTTTCCAAAGTGTATCAATCACATTGTTGCCCCTTTTTCTTTTATTTTGAAAAATACAAAAGAACATATAATACACATGCAAGTTATGTACCCAGACAATTAAAATCTATACTTATGAACACATCACCCAACTTAAGAACCACTGAGTGGTTATACTCTTTTCTAGCTCATAATGGAGAGAGTGGAGACTATGTCATCAACATCATTTGAGCCCATTGATTTGAGTTTTCTAAAGGTGGACCACTTTGCCAATATGGATTCTTCCACAGACCATTAAGGCTTCTTCAGACCTTTATCAGAATTTTGATTTTCACAGAAGTGCATTCACACTTAGGATGGCCATTAATACTTGCTATAAGTGTTACACTCAAGCAAAATCAAATGCTATTGATTTATAAATACCTTTTCAGACTAGAGATGCACCTGCACTAAAAGATAGAGCATATAGAATGAAAATTTATTCAACAAATGTTTACTGAGTTCCTACTTATCTAAGCTCTAGAGATACAGAAGTGCACAAGCTAGACAAAAATTTCCTTTAATGAAGGTTATATTCTAATGCTTGTGGGGTTGAGAGGCTCAGCTTATGAAATAATCTAACCAATAAATAATATTGCTTAGAATGATATAAAGAAGTGCTGTGAGGTGTTATGCTAGGGAGCAAATAAGGCTAGTTTAGATATGGAAGGAAAATCCCATGAGAATTGAATGACTAGAGGATGTGTTCATAGGAAGGTCTGATAGTACACATGAGGCAGAGCATTCCAGAAAGAAAGGAAAGTCACACAATGTCCTTGATGCAGAAAGGGAGTTTGGTTCGATGAAGTCAACAAAAGAAGGCCAGTGTGGTTAGAGTATTGGACATAATGGTATTTCCAGTGCCTATTCCTTGCTCAGAGAAATGCAAATTACGGTCATCAGCTAAATTCAGGTATGTGGGTGGTGGGGGTAGACAATGGCAGTGAGGTAGGAGGAAGTGAGAAATAATTACTTAGGTCTGCCAAATGCATGCCCAAGAGCAAGTCTCTGAGGTCTGGGTGCCTTTCATTAGTGTGCATCAGCATCCGAGGAGATGCTGCATTTCTCTACCTCTGCTGAATTTTCTAGCTGCAGAGTATGTAGCTCTCTGGAAATATCACCTTCATTATTACTGAACTGTGAGTAGGTGGCAGTGTCATTATGTCAGCCTTTATGAAAGAGAAATTATTACCACAAGGCACAGAGTGCAGGGTCTTGGAAATTCCTGCTTTAATCAGCCCAGCAGGAGGGTGGCAAGGAGCCTGGGCATTTTCTGCTGACTGTTTAAGACCTAAAGCCCAGGACCTAACCTCTTTCCTTACAATGTGGCTTTAGGACTGTGGGGGTCCTGGAGAACCTGGCTCCTTCTCAGTGGCAGACAAGGACACTGACAGAACAAATATCTATTCAGAAATTAAGTATTATGGAACTCACATTCAAGGTGTAAATAATCTGCCATTTGAGCTGCATCAGCCAAAATGTTTCCTTGTTGGAATGTGGAGAAGGATATGGGAACCAAATTTAATGTGAGTGCAAATAATAAATTGTTATAGAAAACGTCTTATAATATTGGATTCTTTTGCTCCTGTGAAGCATTGTGAGAAAGACCGAAGCAGTGGCAAAGGTAGAGGCAAACTTCTACTGCATAAATGTTTCCCCAATCAGTGCTTCAAGTAGCACAACACACTCTTCAAACAGGACACATGGTAGGGAAAATCTCCACAAGGAAAAATATAACTCTTTACCTTTACAGATATCTTTCATCCCCTGGTATTTGCTTTTTATGTTAGAAGTAAACAGTTTGAAGAGAATAATTTCTCATTTTGAAAAGAATATCAGAGGACCCATTTTTGTGAGAATGCCACCAGAGTCTATTCTTCCCTTTTCAGTTTTTCTAATAAGGAAATCACACTGCTGGAAGCAAATGATTGTGACTCAGGCCTAGAGTATAAATGTAGTGCCAGAATGTGCAGAAACTGAGTCAGGAAGTGAGCTTTTGAACAATCTATTCCACAGCACAGATGCTGAGAGTCTGAAATTCAAGAATCTGCAGGGGCTGGTACCCAAAGCAAGGGATATGCTTGATTACTGAAGGGACTTGGTTGAAAAATACACAAGCTGCATCTTTATGCAATCAGCTTGGATCCTTTTGTTTTATTTTTTCCTCCTCCAAGACCGCTCAACCTAATACATGAGTATTGAACTCATCACAGTGGAGTTATCCATTAGTTTCTAGGGTAATTGTTTTTCATTCAACATAGAACTTCACAAATTATAAAAGGCACACAGAGTTCACAGTTATTATTCAGGATGTGTATAACTATAATGAGCTATAAAGTACTTTATAATTGCTTTTTGTTAATTATGAGATAACTTTTTAAAATAAAGGGACAAAAGCAAAATAACCTGAATTACATTTGAAAAATACCAAAAGTATGAAACTTGCCAGAGCATTTTAACATTTAGGAGAAGAATAATTATCTAGAGATTTTTAATGTTATGGATAAAATGTGATGAACATTTACTTACTGACCATCAAGAACTTACAAGGGACTTCACTTTCTCTTATAAATATAAAACATTTATGAATTAGTTACCTTTGAATGGGAAATGCTGCAAAAGAGAAAATCACACCATAAATTTGATTTATTTTCCTCCCATAGTAAATTCCTAATATCCTCTCTCAATAAAATCACAAAATAAGTTATACATTAGAGCATGAAGTGGGAAGGCAAAGGCAGAGGTTAAATGGTTCTTTAATCTACCTGATTCTCTCAATAAAAACAGAGCAACCAGAAGAAAAAAAGCCAAAATTTTAAGAAGCATATCTACAAGGACAAGAGTTGACCAGAGGAAGACATGGGAGACAGGAAAAAAGAGGCTACTGTGCTATTGATATCGATCATCAAGGTAACCAATAGGTAACAGCCCAAAAAGACAGGAGACTGAGAGTATTCCAAAGGTACTAATACTAACTACTTATATTAGGTACTAATGTAAAGATATCTATTTATATAATATTTATCTAAGAAGGGAGAAAAATGTGTGTGCATATACATATATATGTATATATTCTAGTAGTAAAAAATGAAAAGATAAGCCATAACATATTTTCAGTGGTTACCTACCCATATAGGGGAATTGAGAGAATAGGTAAGAGGGGACACAGGTAGTATTGAAGCCTCCATGATTATTTATTGTTTTATATAATTGACTCTGAAAATATTTTATGGATTCATATAAAACAAAATTAAATTTGAAAAGACCTACTTAAAATTAGAAAGTAAAATGAAACAACTCAACCTAAATATGTATCTGGTTGTTGGCCTAACCATACAGAGAGCAACTATTCCAAGTGACTTTAAAACACAGTAATTTGAAAAGCCATCTCTTGAGGGATATATTCTCATATTAAAAAAAACTCTATTCCAGTTATCATATTATTGACAGTAGCATTGTATTGTTATTCTAAGAAAAACTGTGTATGTAATATGGGATAAAGTAAATGAGTATGCAATAGTAAAATTCTGCCATTCCCAGAGAGTGTGTCAGGATTCTTGGTGTGAGACAAAGAGGAAATGATGTTAAATAAAAGAGGTTAAGTAAAATCTCTATAGACTATATTTTAATTGAAGGTATCAATATTTATTCTTAATTTGATTTTTAAAAAACAAACAAATATTCAATTTTCCTTCCTCGGTCCCCTGAAGAGGTCTGGAAATAGCAATTTGCTAGTAACAATGAGCACCTCTAATATATAGAATAGGTATCCAATATTGTTTCCCACTGAAAGAAACAAGCTTTCATTGGAGTAATAGCTAATTCCAGAGCTGAGGCAGAAAATACGCTAGATGTTTGGTCATACCAAACTACAAGGTATTCATCAACATCTACTTGGACTGTATCTAAAGAACTCAAAGGCAACTTGAAGAATTGCCCATTGGCTGAAATTGGGACAAGCTGAGCAATAGCAACAACAACAACAATACAAATAATAATTGCAATGCATTAAAAACACCAAATATTTCTAAATTCATTCATTTATCTTGATACCAAAAAAGAAAAACAAAAGATCAGTATTGGTAGGTGTTTGCGAGTTAATGCACTAATTTGAAAACTGGTAAATAAAGGAAAGGCATCAGTATTTATTCTGACTTTCCTATACTAATAACAAAGGAATGGAAATTTCCCTTTATAGAAATATTTCAGGCAATAAAGGAAGAAACATAGTTAGTTATATTAGCATATCATTTTCTACAACTACTTATGAATGAATGTTCTAGATGTTAAACATCAACAGTTGCTAACATCATAAAAAAATGGAGATAACCAGACATTATTTATCTCATGATGGAAAATCACACCAATATATTAAGCCCTAAATGAGTATTTGTTAAATTATGTGATTGACTGGAGCCTAACCCAAACAAAATAGAAATTCTAACAAAAATCATTTGGTACACCTTAAAGGGATCAGTCCTAATTAAAATAATGCTATCACTATAATATTGTTGGTAATGCAAATTCTAACAGGCTCTATGGAAAAGGAGTTAAGATACAAAATTATGGAAAATACAGCAGTGGCAGTGCTGATTTGAAAGTATTTAGAGGTTAAGTTGCAGCATTTCAGATGTTCAATATATTCCCTGTCTCAATATCATTTACAAATTAGAAGCATCAATCTCTGAGGCAGAGAAGTTCATGTTTCTTATTTATAAATATGGAAAATATTCATGGAAATTATGAAAAAAACTGGAAGGATAAAAGTTCACATTACAGATTATTAAATCTTATTATATATTATTAAATATAATATATTTATATATTATTAAAATTTTAAAAGAATGACCATATCTAATTTTAAGTTTTGCCCATTAGTAAAGTGCTAAAATTCTATGCATTCAGCTATTCATTTATTTATGTAGTTAGTTAACATATATATATTGTCCTAAGTGTCAGAAAGTATTTCAGTGTTAAAGATTCAATAATTAATGACACACACTTTACTTAGAATACACTGAAAAGGAGAAGACTGACAAATAAGCAAATAATTAAAAAAACAATGTGGTAAACTTATGATAGAATTATGAAGAAGGCAAGTTATTATGGAAAAGGAGAAGAAAAAGGAACCTGGCTCAGTAAGGAAATTGGGGGAATACATAGGGTATTCCAGGCATAAAAATACAATAAGCAAAAGATCTGGAGTGAAGGTGAGGCAGGGTGGTCAGAGAGGGGAGCAGGGACAGTTATGTGACAACACATGACTCTTTTCACTGGTGTCTAAAATATGACACAAATAATTTTATCTAATTCAATCTACAGAGCCATTGTGTTACTGCTGGAAATTTGGATCATTTGCACTAGACTGTAAACTCTTCATGAGGACAAGGACTGTCCTGGTTTTGCTCAACATTATAGCTTCAACATCTAAAACATTTTCCATGTGGTCAATGAATATTTGTTGAATAGAGGAAAGGATGTATGAGCAGCTCAATGAATGAATGGCTTTTTATTTTTCAATAATATTTCAGTTAGCATTTTTAGCATAACAATATGTCCTTTGGATTATTCCTTAGCATAGAGCCCCTGAAGTGAGATTATTTGGCCTATGAGTTTAAATATTGGAATGGCTTTTGAAAAAGTCACAGGAATTTTAAGGCATATGCAAGTGGAAGCAGCTGCAAAACAAACAGCTGAGGCTGAGAAGATCTGTTTCAGAAATCACTCAGGAAAAGCCTATGTCCACCGAGTCCTGGGCTTGTTTGTAGGCAGACTCTCCAAGGGGACTGCCGTGCATGTATGCATTCATTCACTCAACAAATATTTATTCAGTGCCTAATATGTTCCCAGCACTATTCTAATCACTGGAGAAAAAGAAACACACACACAGATACACAGGCACACATAAAACTGCCTGATTAGAGCTTATACTCAAGTCAAGAGAGACAGACAATAAGTAAAACATATAGTATATCAGATGGTAATAAATGCTCTGGGGAAAAACTAAGGAGAGAAGGGGGACATGGAGAAGGATGGTGAACCATGGCCTCACTGTTCATTGACCTGCATGGGTAGGAGAGTTCCAGGAAAGAGAAAGATGGCCTGGGATTCCTATGCATAATGATACTATCTCTATTGGCTCAAGACAGTTAGTGATCACCAACTGTGTGGGTTTCTGTGGAGAGGACTGAGGTGACCACAGAGGAAGGGAGTTCCCTGGAGTATGCAGTGTTCATTTCTGATGTGGAGGGGAAAGAGAGAGGCCCTCTTAATTGGAGCACTGCAAGGTGCCAGGCTGCCTTCTGACTCCTCCCTTGCTTCTGTGGAGGGCTGGGTATGCTGGTAGTTTCCAGATATTTGTCTGCTTAATAAATAGAGGGCTCAATATTCTAATCATGTCTCCTTTTTCAAATTGTTATAAGACTTATCTACATATCTAAAGAATATGCTTTCAGCAAGAACTATTTTGAAATATTCTAACATGGGCCACGTTTTTTTCAGACCAATGAATTAGTTATATTGATCGAAATTTTATATTGATTGAAATTTTATTTTTGTTATCCCAAAGCCCTAATGGTTAATTAACTTGACATTCATGTTTCCTGCTGATTCTGTAACTCTCCTTATAAGTTTATGGATAACTATAACATCTTCATTGTAGGAGAGCCACAGATATGTGCCCTGAGCCTAAGTCAATTTGAGACCAATGACAAAGCAAAAAGTGACTTGGCTGGCATCCCAAAGGTGCCAGGATTCTAGGAGACATCAACTTTTATACAGACTCTGTGGAAGCCAATTAAGCAACAAATCAGAGCATATTTCTCATCCTTCTTGACCATTTGCTCTTAGACAATAAAAGTGGGCTTATAGAAACAAACCTTGGACTAAATCAAGTAGTAATTACCCATTTCAAAAGCAAAAAATGTTGAGAGACATCCTGAAACTTAAAATCTGTGTTGGAAGATAAGATATCACTGTATGTTTGGTAAATATAATAGCAATGTAAGACAGCAATCTCAGACCTGCCCCTAAGGCAGTATATGATTAGGTGCCTAATGAGAGGTATGGGCAAGTTGTGAAACAGTTTACACAAGAAGAAGAGCTCTTTTGGGCTTAAAATGTTTAGGGTAGGTTTTGGAGGAACTTAGATCTTTGAAGAACAAATAGATGTAAAGAAATTGAAAGGGAATTCCAAATCAGGTGATGAGCATGAGAAAAACAGGATGGTGAAAAAGTGTTTTAGATTTTTAAAAATTATTCTTAACTGGGGAGAGGGGGTTGGAAGGATTGCAGCAAGAAGGCAGGGGGATGGGTATACAGCATGGCTTTGTGTAGGGATAACTATAGAGCTCTTAGTGATCTTTAAAACATGGAAAGGAAACATTCCACTTCAAAACCATGTTTGTTTGTTTTTTCAATACAACCACACCAAATTTTAGGGAAAGTATCTTAGTCTTCCTGAGCTTCTATCACAAACTCAGACAATGGGTTGGCTTAAACAATATTAAATCATTGGCTCATGGTTTCAGAGGCTTGCTTCCTCCCAGGATTGTGAGGTCAGGATGGCTGAAATCCTTGGCTTCCTTGATGTTATAGTTTCCAGGCTGTTATGAGAAGTATCACACAATGGGATACTTAACAACAAGAATGTATTGTCTCATTGTTTTGAGGCTAGGAGAAGTTCCAAATTGAACATCAACAAGGCAATGCTTTCTCCTTGAAGACTATGGTATTCTGGGACTGGCTGCCCCCAGTCTTGGGTTTCTTTGGTTTTTCCGTCACATGGCAATGCATTGGTGGTGTCTTTTCCTTTCTCTTCCAGATTCCATTCACTTCCACCTTCTTTCTCCTCCACCTTGTTCTCTTTTCATAAAATCTCCAGTAACAGTATAAAAGTCCAACCTCATTCAATTAGGCCATACTTTAGCTAAAAATAACACCTTCGAAAGAGCCTATTTACAAGAGGTTCAGACCCACAGGAATAAATTAAGAACATGTTTTGCTTTTTTTTTTTTTTTTTTCCTGGGGTACCTAATTCAATCTACCACTCTTGTCTTTCCCTTCCCATGGCAGTGTCCTCTCCTTTCTCTTCCAGATTCCCAAAGACTTCTGAATTTTGGCTCCTTCCTGTGGCTTTCACTATATATGTCTGAGTTTCTTCTACTTATAAAAGACACCAATAATCAGGCTTAAGACCTAACCTTTCATATGGGCCACATGTTAACTAAAAATAACATCTTCAAAAGATCCTATTTACAATGGCTTCACATCCCCCACAAAGGTGGATCAAGACTAAAAACCTGTCTGAAATGGGGTATCTAATTCAAATCACCACAGCAAGTAAGAGACAGAATGCTCCCTGCTGCATTTTGAAAACCTATTCTTTATAACAGTAATTACAGCCAGAGGAATGTGCCATTCTCTCAGATCTTATTAACAGGCCACATTAGAATCCTTCTGTAAGTACACTGTCTTTCAGAAGCTTCAGAGCTGCTGAGCCTGTGAAGTATTTAAGGCTACTTCCTTTCCCCCAGCCCTGTGCTTCTGAATGAGAAGGGGTTTGTGGCTCACACCCTATACTTGTCTTCACCCTCCCAAGAAAGAAGGAAAGGAAGTACTTTTTTAAAAACAAATCAATTTTATTGATACATGTTAATAAAGCATACAATTCATCCGAAGTGTACAATCAATGGTATTTGGTATAATCACATAGTTGTGTGTTCATCACTTCAATCATTATTAGAACATTTTCATTATTTCAATAATAATAATAAACAACAAACAAACAAACAAATAAACAAGAAAATTCCTCACCTCTCAATCTTTCTATGCTTCCCCCACTGTACATAGCTGCTATTTCTGGCTATTCTATCCAAAGGGTATAATCAATGACTTTTAGAATAATCACAATGTTCTACCTTCATCATCTCAAAAATTTTAGAATAATTTCATTACTCCAAACAGAAAGACTCCACACCCCTTAGCATTCGTTCCTCAGACCTATATAACCACAAATCTCCTTTCATCTTTATCAATTGATTTATATTTACATTTTATATAAATGGAATCATACAATATGTAGTACTGTGTCTACTCTCTTCATTTAGTATAATGTGTTTTTTGTCTAATATTAACATTACTATTAACTTACATTTGTTCAGCTTCAAAGAAAAATAGTTTTAAATATGCAATTCTACCTATATTTATATTTCACATAATATATTTAGTTCATAATAGGGCAGTCATACAGTATTTATCCTTTTGTGTCCAGCTTGCTTCACTCAGCATAATGTCCTCCAAGTTCATCCATGTTGTCATATGTTTCACAACTTGTCATTTCTTCTTACCTATGCGTAACATTCCATTGTGTGTATACACCACAATTTGTTTCTCCATTTATCAGTTGCTGGACACCTGGGTTGTTTCTCACTTTAGGCTATCATGAATAATGCTGCTATGAACATCAGTGTGCAGCTATCTATTTGTGTCACTGCTCTCAGTTCCTCTGTATATATACATAGAAATGGTATTGCCGGGTCCCATGTCAAGTCTATATTCAACTTCCTTAGGAAATGCCAAACAATCCTCCACAGTGGCTGTACCATTCTACATTCCCACCAACAATGAATAAGCATTTTTACCTCTCCACATCCTCTCCAACATTTACAGTTTTCTGACTTAATAGCAGCCAGTATAATGGGTGTGAAATGATATCTCATTGTAGTTTTGATTTGCATTTTCCTAATCACTAGTGACGTTGAACATTTTTTCATGTATATCTTTGACATTTGAATTTCTTCTCTGGACAGTTGTCTTTTCAAGTCTTTTGCCCATTTTTTAATTGGATACTGTCTTTTTATTGTTGAGTTGTATGATCTCCTTATAACTCAGGGATATTAAATACTTATCAGATATGTGATTGCCAAATATTTTCTCCCATTGAGTCAGCTGCCTTTTCACCCTTTTGACAAAGTCCTTTGAGGTGCCAAAGTGTTGAATTTTGAGGAGGTCCCATTTATCTACTTTTTCTTTTGTTGCTCATGGTTTGGGCATAAGGCTTAAGAAACTACTGCCTATCACAAGATCTTGAAGATGTTTTCCTAAATTTTCTTCTAGAAGTTTTATAGTTGTCACTCTTATATTTAGGCCCTTGATCCATTTTGAGTTAATTTTTGTATAAGGTGTGAGATAGGAGTCTTCTTTCTTTTCTTTGGATATGGCTACCCAGTTCTCCCAGTACCATTTTTTGAACAGACTTTTCTGGCCCAGCTGGGTGGGCTTAACAGCCTTGTCAAAAATCACTTGATGGTAGATGTGAGGGTCAATTTCTGAGTTCTTAATTTGGTGCTACTGGTTAATCTGTCTGTCCTTATGCCAGTACCATGCTGTTTTTACCACTGTAGCTAAGTAATATGCTCTAAAGTCAGTAAGTGAGAATCCTCCAACTTTGTTCTTCTTTTTAAAGACAATTTTAGCTATTCAGGCCCCCTTACCCTTCCAAATACATTTGGTTATTGGCTTTTCGACTTCTGCAGAAAAAGGCTATGGGGATTTTTATTGGGATTGCATTGAATCTGTAAATCAGTTAGGGTAGAATTGACATCTTAACGATATTTAGTATTCCAATCCATGAACACGGAATGTCCTTCCATTTATTTAAGTAGAAGGAAAGGTTTTAAAGAACAATTTAAAAAACGGAATTTAGTCTTTCCTTCAGAAAAATGACATGACACAGACTGTTCTCTGACTAGCCAAATAGTATTTTGTAAACTCTAGATTTCTTTCCTGAGGGGAAGAGCATGAACCAGATCTTTAACATTAGTCACACTTCCCCTTTTTTCAGGTTTTATGTACAAACTATAAGCACCTACAAAATTTTATATGTATCTTGTGCATAGTATATTTTCTGTAAATATAATTGAAATCAGATTTTGCCACAATTAAACTCTAGCTATGTAACTGAGCTATTTGGGAGATCAGAAACCTTCAACTTCTTTTGGTAATTAAAGGATATGCTTATTAGAAATTGTAAGTATTATACCTGGGAAGATGAGAATTTATTGAGCAAGCAGTAATTAAACTGGTATTTATAAATAACAACAACAATCATAATACTAACACTAGGGCTTATTATATGTTAGGACATTGCATATATCATTCCATTTCGAGTTCATGACAACTACTCTGTGAAGTAGTGTTTATTATAGAGAAAGCAAAATATTACAGAGAAAAAAATATAGAGAGTATGGGTTATTAAAAAGACTCAATTAACTTGTCCAAGGACACATGGAACTAATCAATGTCATAGCCAGAATCTAAATGGTTTTACCTAGAACTAATCCTCACTAAACCCCACTGCCTTCCTGCTTGTTCACTGTTGTGAAACAAAGGGGAAAGTTCCTAATACTCTTAATTTGTATTCTTTGTCTTCATCTTTGCTGTCCACATACTCCTATCAGTTGAAATTAACATCCTTTTGCTTGTGCTAACTGAATGAAATCTAGGTGTTGGATACCATTAAAGATCATGGAAGCAATTCACCGAGTTAATGCAAGGAGCTCTTTCTTGAAGAGCCAGAGTGTGGGGGTGGGTGGATCCTCACAACCCTCCAGGCTGCTCAGTACATGAGATGAAGTCCACTTATGGCCTCCATCTGGCATTGACTAAGACCTTTAAAATATCAGGAATTACATCCAATTTGGTGACAGGAACCAAAGGAAAAGCTACTATAGAATTCTTTCTTCAGTCTCTAAGCCTATTGCATGGGAATTAGGAGGGCCTTTGAAACTTTATAAGCAGCTATTTAATAAAATAACATTAGTCCTGCAAATTTTCTCTCCTCAAGTAGACATTCAATAATAGAAAGACTCAGTGCTTGTATCAGTCAGGGTTAGCCAGAGAAAAAGAACCATATAGAGATAGAGATTTATTTTAGAAATTGGCTCACAGGATTGTGGAGCTGGCAAGTCCAAATTCCACTGGGCAGGGCAGAGGCTGGAAATTCCAGTAAGAGTGATGCTGAAGTCTTGAGTCCAAATTCCTTAAGCAAAAAACTAAGGAGGGAGTGGAGGGTGTAGTCTTGAGGCTGAATTCCTTCTTCTTCCTGAGACCCACAGTTCTTTGCATTTAAGGTCTCCAATTGATTGGATGTGGTCCACAAATAGTATCAAGGATAATCTTTAATTAAATTCAACTGATTGTAGATGCTAACCCCATCTACAAAATATTTCCACAGCAACATCTAGGTCAGTGTTTGATAAAACAACTATTACCATAACTTAGCTAAGTTGACACATAAAATTAACCATCATAGTGCTATTCCCTTGAACCTTAAGAACATGTAATTGAAGTACTTCCATCTAATTAGTATTTCTTTAAGGCCAAAACACTAGCATAGTGGACTTAATAGTTCTTATTTTCTAGAGGGAGTCCCTAAAAGCCTGCTAACCATTTACAAATAGAATAAGTAGATTGAATAGTCAATCTGTTTACACTGCAGTGACAGAGGGGCCAGCAAGTATCTGATTGGTTCCATAAATAAACTTCATACTTGCCATTAGATGTCTGAAATTCAGCCAGAATTTTTTTTTCTTTCTTTTTCCCTTTGGATTTAATTTAATATTTCATTCCTATAAAGAAAAATAACAGGCTGTATATACAGCACTTGAAATAAATTAGACATGCCTCCCTCAAAGCATGTTTTAGACAATCTTAAAGTGAAAATGAAAGACGATTTCTTAGCTTGTCAGGGATGCTATAATAAACACCACCAACTGGTTGGCTTAAAAAACAGGAAGTTATTGTCTCACAGTTTTGGAGGCTAGAAGTCCAAATCAAGGTATTGCCAGGCCATGTTTCCTCCCTGGTGTATAGATTACATTAACCTTGAATGGTGTTACTGCATTTTTAAAGAATGGAAGTGGGCTTGGGCTTATCTCTCTTCTGTAATTCTTATCACCAAAAAGGACTCTTCATAGTTTTCCAGGACTACTGTGATAAATATCACACAATGGGCTGGCTTAATGAACAAGAATTATTGGCTCACAGTTTGGAAGCTAGAAGTCCAAAATCAAGATGTTGGCAAGGCTATGCTTTGTCCCAGAGTTCATAGCATTCTGGTGGTGTTTTTCCTTCATCACATGTTTATTTCTCCTCTTTGGCTTCTTCTGATTTCAGGATTCTACTAACTAACTGCAAACAAATTTCTTCCCTTTATAAGGCTTCCAGTCATGTATATCAACACCCACTCTGATTCAATTTGATCTTATCCAAAAGAGGATCTTCAAATATTCTATTCACAAACGAGTTTACACCTTAATTAATAATAGCATTTTTAAGGTCCTATTTATGAATGGATTCACACCCACAGGAATATAGATTAAGATTTGAACATGTCTTTTGTAGAGGACACGATTCAATTCCAAGCAGAGCTTTTATCTCTCTGACCCAGGAAATAAACCAGAACTTTTAAAGGCCAACCTGGAGCCCTACCTGACTATCTACCCTTCTTTCTTACCCTCTGGAACTCTTTATCCTTCAGGAATTATATTTCTGATGAAGCCATGTAGCTCTTCTTTATGCCAACTTTCTAGACAAATGTCTCAAGCTCTAGCTTTAGAAAGAAAGAGAGGATAAGAAACCATAGATATTCTCCAATCCAATGGCACTAGAAATAGGACTGATGCTATACTTTGCTTTCATCTGGTTCTTTGCACTATTTCTCAAATTATTTCAGAAATTAGATGGCTTAGGATTCTTAAATTTCCACTAAGAGAGAGTATATGGAATTTACTTTCTGGAAGAGCCAGAGTGTGGCTCTTCTTGCCTCGAGTTCAAAGGCAAGAATCTCATTCCTGTAATAATCAGTGAGAGCAAGTCAAACATCAATCCTGGAACTATTGGAAAGGATGAGGGTCAGGAAGAAAGAGATTATTACTTAAACTGAGCTTCAGACTGTGTTCTTGGCTCCAAAAACAATGTGATCCCAGCTCCTGGAACTTGAGATGGAAAGGAAGAGCAGAATTAGCTTCAAGACTGAGTGTCGGAAGAGAGTTCTTTATGAAGAGGTACAACATTAGGCGGAGATCCTGAAGAAGCACTGATCTCTTAACTGGGATTGTTTGACCCTTGTTGCAGTCACAGGAAGGATTAGGGGCCAGGAAGGGGAGTGGGTCATAAGTAAAACCATAAATTTAACAAAATAGGGAATTAATTATAACATTGTTCCAAATTGAACCCAATTTAAAATCCCTTTTGCCAAATTGAAATGATCTAGAAAGGCTTAACTCAACCCTTTACTCAAATAGTCGTATATACCTTATAGAAATATTCGTTTGTGTAGATCAGGGTTGTGATGCCTTATGTGATGTGATGCTGTGGTGGTTTGAAGTTATATGTATCCCCCAAAACAAGTTCTTAAATCTAATTAATTCCTGTGGGTGTGAAGCCATTGTAAGTAGGACCATTTGAGGAAGTTACCTCAAGCAGGATGGATCTTAATCCTATTACTGAGAGAAAGCCACAGGAAGCAAGAAGCTGAAATGGAACCCAGAAGAGAAGGAAGAGACCAGGTGACACCTTGGGCCTTGCCAGGTGACAGAGGAATCGATGAATACTGGCAGCCAGGACCAAAACACCACAGTCTTTGGGGAAAAAGCATAGCCGTGATAATGCCTTGATTTGAACATTTTCCTAGCCTCAAAACCATGAGCTAATAAATTCCAATTGTTTAAGCCAAATCATTTCATTTTATTTCCTTGAGCAGCCTAGGAAATTAACAGATGCCAACCATGAGATGCAAATGTACAAATGCAGCCTAATCCAGGAAATCTGATAAGGAGGGTTTGATAAAGAGAAGGGATTGGGGACACTGTAAAGCACACAGGAGATCTTTTAAGATGTGGTTTCTTAAGAAGAGCCAGAAATCCAGATTTTGAAAGTTTTAAAAATGTTATTAAACAATGCTTAATATTGTAAATAAATCTAAATTTTAACAATCTATGTTAGTGGAAATATCAATGGCTCCAGAATGAAGTACTAAGGTTGTTATATGGTTGAGAAAACATTACTTTTTTTTTTTTTTTTTTTTTATTATGAGTAAAAATCAAAATTCTCACAATACATACAAACATTTGTAAAATGATATATACTTTTTAATTCACAGTTCACATTTCAATTGGATGGAGATCAAATATAACTTTGTTTACTCTTTTCTTTCAGATAGAAGTATAAGTAAATGAATTCATCGACTTTTTAATTAAGAAGAATGGATATACCACTTCATTGAGTAATTCAAAATATACTTTATATAATGATTGGTTATTAAAAGAGTAACAAAAAAAGAAAAGGGAGGTAGGAGTGGGAGAATGAGTTTAAGAGATAGGTTTGAATATAAAAAATAGAGAGAGGAAATGCAAAGGAGATAAATGGTTCTGAAAGGAAATACATCAAGGAAGAGAAAAGCAATTCAAACAGAAGGAAAGGCATACAGAGAGGAAATAAATTTTGAGTTGACACTGTTAAGTAAATTAAAATGGTTGCCTGCATTGGGAATGGCCAGGGGCAGCCCCATTCCAAGAAAGGATTTTCCAGGAGACAAAAGCAATTGACCTCAGGGGCTTTCCAAGAAACTGAAACACACCCTCCAGAATTGCAGCTAAGCAACACCTGGTGATAAGTCAGTTTCAGTACAGTAGAGAAAGCTTATCAGATGGGACTAATCAATATATATCTGCTTCCCACTTTGTAAGACCCCACTATATAATATGGAACTTCAGTGTCAACTAGTCACTGTAACCCCTACTTGGAAATTCCCTAAATGCCTTTATAAACAACTGTGACCAGATGGCTATTGAGATTCTTGCTCGGCACCCTGATTTCAGACCTCCCTGCAGGAGCAATTTCTTCTTCAATAATCCTGCAGCTTTGATGACGCTGGTGACTTTTTTTTTTTAAACAATATTGAGGGTTTCTCTTAATTATGCATTTAATTAATTAATTAATTAAAATAAACAAATATATATTGAGTATCTATTGATGTCTAGCTCTAAGTGAAAGAGATGTAGCAGTAAACAAAACTAAGCCCCTGAACTTATGAGGATTACTTTCCAGTGGGGCACAAAAGATGAACAGATCAATAAATGAATATATAATAAGTCAGCTGCTAATAAATGTTATAGGAGGGAAAAACCATGAAGTAAACTGTGTGGGATTACCAGAACTGCAGCCTACTGAAGTTTCACAGTTAGGGGCTTGCTTGTTTTGGCAAGTGTTCAGTGAAGGCCTCTGTTAAGTTACGAGCTAATCTGAGATCTTATAAAAGTAAAGGAGCTATGCATGAAGATAACATGATAAACTCTAAAGCAACCACCTCTGTGAGGGCAAAGGAGAAGGTGTACCCTATTCACCACTAGTCCTCATTGTTTGGCATGAGGCCCTTTGGGAGGAAAAACCCAAAACAGTCTTACATGGCAGATATTAGCCTCTGGATAGCCAGCGCAGGAGCACAGCTACATCACCCCAAAACCTGGAAGAGCTCAAGGCCATCTATATTCTTTGAGACTGATTAGGGTTCTTTGGTCACAAGAAGTGGAAACTGTCCCTGACCACTTTAAACAAAAAAAAGAGTGGCTTGACAAGATGTGAGGGACAAGGCTGCTTTTGCCTGAGGGTGTGCCCCAGTTGGGCAATGCATAAACTGTGTGGTCATTAGCAATGGCCTTATTCCAGAACCTCATAGAATTGAACGAAATGATGAAGAAAAAGACTATAGAAGGGCAAAATTCAGAGAAGTCCCAGAGACTCAGGGTCAATGAACTTCAAACACTTTCAGTGTTTGTGGTCCTCTACTTAAGATAAAAACTGAGGGGAGAAAGAGCTTCATTGTTCTTGGGTCATACACATTTCTCTTTGCAAACAGAGGTCAGGAAACTCAGTGGACAGCCCTACTGAGCTGTCCCTTAGTGAGGCTGGGACGAAGCTCAAAGCTAAATCAAGATGCTATTAGCTTGACCACGGGCGCGCCCCACAGCCCGGCATGGAGGAGCGCGGTGATTCCGAGCCGATCCCGGGCTGCAGCGGCATGAGCCGGGGCGGCATACCAGGCAGCGGCGGTGCCCACTCGTGGGCCCCCGAGGACGCCTGGATGGGGACCCACCCAAAGTATTTAGAGATGATGGAATTAGATATAGGAGATGCCACCCAAGTTTATATAGCATTCTTGGTTTACCTGGACCTCATGGAGAGTAAAAGTTGGCATGAAGTAAACTGTGTGGGATTACCAGAACTGCAGCTTATCTGCCTTGTTGGTACTGAGATAGAAGGAGAAGGGTTACAGACTGTGGTGCCTACGCCTATTAGTGCGTCCCTCAGCCATAACAGGATAAGGGAGATCTTGAAGGCATCCCGAAAATTGCAAGGTGACCCAGATTTGCTGATGTCTTTTACTTTGGCCATAGTAGAGTCGGATTCCACAATAGTTTATTATAAACTTACTGATGGATTTATGCTGCCAGACCCTCAGAATATTTCACTTAGAAGATGATAGCTATACTTCCCAAAGCTTATTTTATTCATACAAGATTGGATTTGAGACCGATCAGCCTGCTTCATCTTTTATCTCAGAGATAGTCGGGGTTGACTTCGCTGGTCCATTCCATAGGTTTTCTTTCTGAAGAATAAGAATTTCCCAGATAGAAAAATGTGTTGTTGTTTTTTTTTTTGTTGTTGTTGTTAAAAATATAGGGTAGTTACTCTAGAACTTTCTTATATGGATTCAGTGTAATTACAGTTGTATACAGGTTTATGCCAAGGATATGTTGAAATAAGTTTTTCTCCTGTCATCCCACACTCATAGCTGCCTCTTTGTTCACTGCTGCCACAGCTGGCTCATTGATGAGACTGCCACCTATTTCCCCTACTCAACTCTCCATATGCCTCTTGGCCTGTGTAACTAGCTTGGAATAGTATTTCACATATGCTTGAATACCTTGAGAGCTTACTTCTGTCTGCTTTTTCATCCCTCACTTTAAATAAAAACCACATATAAACTTACATGTTAACAGGGACAAGAGAAGTGCTACCTGCAAGAGTACTGGACCTTCCTTTCCATTCTTATGGCCACCAACAACTCTTATTATATCATACCTAGAATATTACAAGAGAGATAGTATGGGACAGTATTAGCCTTAAAAATGTCTTTATTAACTAAACCCAGTAATTCCACTTTTGTTACTCGCTCCCAATTAAGTTGTCCAAACTGAAATATTATGTGCACAAAGATGTTTCAAGTAGCATTACTTGTAATAGCCCAATTATAAACTACTTTAAAATTTAGGGCAGAGGTCAGCAAAATTTTTCTGTAAAGGGCCAGATAGTAAATATTTTAGGCTTTGCAGGCCTAAATGTTGAATGTCACAACTATTCAACTATGCATTTGTAGCACAAAAGCAGCCATAGTCAATGTGTAAACAAATGGACATGGCTATGCTCCAATGAACTTGATTAACAAATGTGGGGGTCATAGTGTGCCACCCCTGCTCCAGGGCTGGCCAATCTGTTCTTTATAGATCAGATAGTAAATATTTTAGGCTTTGTGAGCCATATATGATCTGTAACATATTCTGCTTTTTTTCCTTACAACCCTTTTAAAAATGTAAAAATTATTTTTAGCTTGTGGACTGTGCAAAAATAGACCCTGGGCCCAATTTAATTCATGGGCCATAATTTGAAAACCCTTGCTCTACGGGGATAGTCAATAAACAAATATACGCATACCCCAAATTAGTAATGAATATTATAAAAAACATGAGAAAATGTTATATTAAATTAAAAAGCAATATATAAAGAAGTATATGAATGGGTATGATTATGGCTTCAAATAACACATCAGCATATAAAAAAATGATGAAGTAAAATTAACTGTGGTTTTAGTGGAATAGCAGGGCAGAAAATGGATGACTGTCTTTTTGTAATATTTCAGTTTTTATTTGGTCTGTTTAGTTTTATAATAAAAATATTTTAAACTTAAAAAAAATAAGATGCTATTAGCTTAAAGAAGAGCAGTGAATTTGGAGCAGGCAAAATTATAAATGCTGGAAGTACTAGTACATATCTCAGGGAAATATCTATTTAATTCTTTAAAAAACACTTTTAACAGTGCCTGACATTCTGTAAGAACTCAGAAAAATATATCTGGGATTGAAGGTCCTCATTCATATTCTTATGCACTCTGCTTTTGAAAATAATTTCCCCTGGAGAAATGATAAATCTTTTCATTTTATCACATAATTGGTATTAAATATAAGTAATTCAACTTAATTCCAATTTGCCTGACTGAAAATCTCTCCATCTTCTCTCTCTCCGCCCTCCCCCACTCTCTTTCTCTGATACAGGCACACACACACACACACACACCATACACAAAGGTGGATCTCATGTCTCTTACAAAGTATGTTATTGGAAAATATTCTTACGAAATTGCCTGTGAAGATTCAAACTTGCCCAAAGGCCAGAAATGAAACAAGTGATAAAGGGCAGTTTTTAGTAGACTGGGAGGAGGCAGCCAGAGGGTGAGGCTGGGTGTTAGGAACAGTGGTATGAATTGTTTTTATTCCACATGAGGCGGTGGGAAGAAACACCAAGTTAATGAAAATTTTACATGTTACAAAATTGGGAAGCACTGCAAACGTTGGAGGAGCCTAAGAACTAATAGCAAGAAAACAATAAAGGGGAAAATTTTAGAAAAAAGAAAGAAAATTTAATTCTACTGAACAACCCCAAAAGAGCATGTTGAAATGAAATTAAATTGAGACAGTAGACTCCTAAATTATAATACTTATTACAGTGTACTTTGCAAAATTATCTGCATAATCATTTCCATTGCTGAGTCAAAAGCACTGAGATGTTAACTCATTTAATTAACAAAGGATTATTGACTACTGACTATGTGCCAGGTACAGTGTTAGTCAATGGGATGCACCAGTGAACAGGTCTATGTCCTACCTAGTGAATGTACAGATTCAATCTGAACTATCTTTGCAGCCCCAGATCTAATATAACAATCAAGCACATAAAGAAAGCAAGGAATTAGCAGTCAATGTTCTAGTGATAGCTGCCTAAATAAAAGAGGAATACTCATTGACAAATACATCTAGAAGAAAAATTAATGGTAGCATATAGTTATTGAGACTATATGCCAGACACTGCATTAAATGCTTGGCATGCATTTTTCAGTTAATTCTAAACCATATTATGGGGCACTGTCCCCATGTTATAGTTGAAGAGACACCCTATGGAAGGTAAGTAACTTTTCTCAGGACATACAGATAATACTTAGGAGAGAGAGCTGAGGTTCAAACAGGTCTGTCTGATTTGGTACTTTTTTACCCTTATATGTGTTTTTATTAAGTTCTAGGCAGGAAGATAAGTTTATGAGGAACCTTATTTAAATCAGTGGATCTCATCATTTTTCTGAGCACCAAGGTGATTCTGATGCAGGCATACTTGGAAAAATGGGTAAAAACTTCAACCAGTTGTCAGCATATGTTATTGCTTAGCATAGTTAATGCTTCTTTATCAACCTTTGAACTGGATTATATTGAACATGATCACTGAATCTTTATCCTCAGCCAAATTTACATTTGCGAAACATTTGGAAAACATTTATATCTTTACTCCAGTTGACCCTCACAATAAGCCTGTGATATAGGTGGTGAATATGGAAAAGAAAGAGATTTCTACCCCCTCCTTTACAGATTTGTAAACTGAGGTTTAAAAATGTTGATTGATTTGTCAAGGACACACAAGACAGCAAAAGAGTCCCCATCCAGCGTCTCTGATACATTTTCCTAATCTTGTTTGCACCAGAAATTCCCTCATCCCAGGGAGGTTTGTTTTATCTTCCTGAGACTTATTTGCATCTATTTGTAAAATGTGAAGAACTGCTTCAAAGACGTTGTGAGACTGATCCTAAAGTGTGCATATAAAAATCTGAGTGCTAAGTTTTGAAGTACTCCATAAATGCTGAAGAGAACAAACCAAAATAGACCTCATGAAAATAGTCTGAAATCAATGAGCAGAATTGCTCCAGAAATCAATATCACCAAAAGGAGACAAATGGCTGAAAACAGGACAAATTAGAATTGCACACACAATGTAATACAGTATCCAAACAGGCAGTGATTTTCAAAACTGCATATAAAGAGACATTTGATTCTAGCATGAGAAAGTAATAGCCTTTTTCTACAAAGCCCTGGGGAGAGTGCTTCTGATAACAGTGTCTGAGGTAATACAGTCCCATCACCATAAGAGTGGGGCAGACAGGAATACAAAGGAATACAGGGGAGCAGAAACATCGATTTCCAAGTTAGGCTTAAGGAGTTTAATGAGCGTAGATAGGTGATGTAATGACAAAGAAGTCCTTGATTCTGAACAGCAACACTTCGCGGAAAGAAGATGTTAATCTAATTTATGTGGGCTTATGAAAACAAACCAACTAGCCACTGAGTCTCAGGGCTGAAAGAAAGAAAAGAAGTTATCTCCATTACTCTCAGAAAGATATTAAACCTATTTTTTAAATGACATTATATGTTTATTTTAAAATAAACCTCAGTGTAAAAGCTTTTTGTTCATTTATTCATTCATTTGACAAACTTTTATGTGGCAACTACTATGTGCTAGGCATTGTGCTAGGGGCTAGAGATATAAAATTGAGTTTGAATTTACATCTGCCCTTGAGGAATTCATTTCTAATTCAAAATACCATCATACAGAAATAATTTTTTAAAATGTGATATGTGTCCTAAATGTACTTCTCTGTATTTGGGCGGGGGAGGGGCAGAGGAAGTTTATAAATTTGTTATAAATTTGCAAAAAGTGGGGTGGGGAAAAAGAAATAATATTGTTTAAAAAATAAGTTCATGTTTTCTTTCATATGTTTTTGTAACATAAAGTCCCCATGTCATTGTACACTCTTTCCAACCATTCTAACGGTTAAAAATATGGCATGAAGTGAATGTACTCACACCCCACTGGCAGAAGGAGTGTGGAATGGGCATGGTGTCAGACAGGAAAGTGACTCTAAGGCCACTCAATGCCACTCGATATGTGGGTGCCTCAACTGTCAACCCCACCAGTGAGGAATGTCAAATTCTCTCAGTAGCTGAGAAGATGAATGGGCCCATCCATGCTATGGGTTCCATTCGAATGAAAGACAGTCAATGCTTGACTCTATACCTTGGATTAGGGATCCTGGATAGCTTTATAGCCAAGGTGTGGGGCAGTGGCTCCTCTGCAGTAAAACTGAAGCATGTGCCCATAGTGATGGGCATGACAGGTGCGTGCCCTCACTCAGGCCTCATCTTGAAGGTGGAACTGAAGCGATCATTCCCTGGCCCTATTTTTCTGACAATGGTTGTCATCCTACTATTTCCTTCAATACCTGGACTGGTGCTTCCAAATTCTACAGGTTGCCATGACCCTTTCCATGTGAACCTTGAAAAAAATGTGGGTGTATGTTGGGGGGTTAGTAAGTTAATACTTCTAATATCAATTATCTCTTTAATAGTACAGTAGAATCACATTGCCCAGCCCTGATCTATTTTGCATTTACTAATATATTAACTTTCAAATAACCTTAAGAGGAATATATGATTATTCTCAATTTTACAGTTGAAGAAACTGGAGATGTGTTTGCTTAGATAATCTCCCCAAGATTACTCAGCAAGGCAGTGAAGAAGGCAATATTAGAACCCAGGCGGTGTGACTTTGGAACCTACTTGCTTTACTATTATGTTACCTGCTCATCAGGACTATGCCTGTTCAATTAATCCAGTGAATGCCCAGATCTCCTTTAACAAGAGTCTATCAGCTATTAGAGCCAAAGTATAAGTGCATTAACCCAATTTACTGGAACCCTCGAGCTCTTATTAAAAGAGGGAATAAGAAGTTCCAGCACTGATAAGGCCACTGTAGCCTCAAAGTAGAAATAATCTATGGCCCTCACCTGCTTTCATTAATGCTCTGCCTGTTGCACCAACTAAGAGCCAGGTGTCCCAAGGATCTGAATTGAACACTTTACTTGTGAGGAAAATTGGGGAGAGGATGTGGGATGAATCCAAGCAAAGTTCTGGATGAGTGAATAAAAAGAGTCACAGAAACCAGAAGCAAATTCTGATATCAATGACAATGGACTGAGATAATAAAACCACAACAAACCAAGGTGCAAGCTGAGAACCAAATTGGACCTGAATCAAAACATGAAGGAAAGTACAGGCAAACTGCTGCAAAGGCCAATTCTCCTTCCTCTTCTCATCAGTATAATGCTAGTAAATGATTTTTTTTGTACTTGCTCTCTCTCAGGCACTGCCCTAAATACTTTATTATATTGAATATTAATATTTGTATATATGCATACCACCAAAAACCCTATGTGGGTGGTATTAGTATTATTTCCATTTTAAATTGAGGAAACTGATGCCCAAAGTAACAAAATATTGTTTTCAAGGTCACTCAGCTGATATGTGATAGAGGAGCCAGGACTCAAAGCTAGGTGGTTCGACTCCAGGATATATATATGTATTAATTGGCCAATAGGGTGTTGATGAAAATACCAGAAATCTGTTGGTTTTTATAAAGGGTATTTATTTGGGGTAGAAGCTTACAGCTACCAGGCCATAAGGCATAAGTTTCTTCCTTCACTAAAGTTTGTTGCCACGTGTTGGAGCATGACAGCTGCCGATGTTTGCCAGGGTTCAGGCTTCTTGGGTTCCTCTCTTCTCAGAATTCTGTTTCTCTCCAGGCTCAGCTCCTCTCTTTCCTCCACAAGGCCAGCTGTGAACTGTCAGGCAAACTGCTTGTCTCTTTTCTTAGGGCCTTCTCTCCTTCCTCACGACCAAGATCCTCTGTGTGCTTACTTCCCCGGGCTCCAGCATTAAAACTCCGCATCAGAACTCCAACATCAAAAAACTCCAACTCTGTCCTTTGCCATGTCTTTTATCTTTGATTCTCCACCCACCAAGGGGTGGGGCTCAACACCCTATTGATGTGGCCCAATCAAAACCCTAATTATAACTTAATCATGCCCAGATGAACATACCAGTTCACAAGCATAATCCAATATCTATTTTTTGAATTCATAACTATATCAAACTGCCAAACTGCTACTATATATATATGATATAAATATATCAAATATATTTCCTCTCAATAGGCAGATAGAATATATTAATTATATTTGCCCAGAGTCATTTCATTGCTATATCTTTGACAAGAGTGAAATGGCTCGTCAACTTACTATAGCAGAATTAGTATGGGGCATTCTATCATCTTCTACTAAATACACAGCTTTATATAAAACTTTTATGGTATCTCCTTGCCTGCACCTCTGAATACAATCCCAGCCTTTGTTCTGCAGTAGAAGATCTCAGATCACCTTCCAACATATCAAACAGAACTATAATGCATATCTGAACAGATCTAGTCATATGATAAAAGGATCTTTCTTGAGGATCTTATATAAGCATATTACTCACAAGTATCTATATTAATTTTTTCTTTTTTTTTTTTTTTTCCTTTAGGAGATATCAGAGATTGAACCCAGGACCACATACATGTGAATCAGGTGCTCAACCACTGAGCTACACCCACTCTCCTATACTAAAATTTTGAAGGCTTCTGCCCAGGTCCATTCAAGATCATTGTTAATCACCACTTCTAAATTTCTCCCACTACTTACTGAAATGATGCAAATCTATACCATGTTTCATTATTCTCAGCTTATCCTGGGGAATCTAAACAATTTTGTCCACACCAAGCTTCCATATCCAACCCTACAACATTATAAAAGTGGCTGCTTATTCAAGTCAATGAGTCATTTGAATGGTAACAAATATTGATTCCATTGAAAGGATAAAAACCAAAAGAGTACTTGAGGAGGAAATCTTCCCATGTCAATAATGTTCCAATGAATCTAAGTCTTTAAGAGCTAAACTCAGTGATTTCCAGCCCTCCTACCCACACCTAGTAGAAGGATCAAGGAGGGGTAATATCTGTTATAATTATGTACTTTTAAGGCACACATACATGACCAGCATGATCCCAACATTTTCCCTGTGGTTACAAAATCAAGACAAATTCTCTTCATTTGTTTTCAACATTTTCCTCACTTGGAGCCCAAGCACCAAACCTAACTTATTTCTGGGCTCCGAAAGAAATAAATTTAAATGTCCTTAGACAAAGAAAATAAATTATTACTATTTACAGAAATCTTAAAGACAGATTTGAATGTAAATATTCAAAACATAAATATCAAAACATATAAAGCAGAGTCTTGTCAAAAGTATCTGAAAAAATTAGATACCTTTTGCTACAGAATGTCATCATATCATTTCACATAGGTGATTCCTCAGTCCAGTGCAAGAAGATTATAACATTCATTGAACTTTCAAATGTACAGAGTTAAAGCTGGCAAAGTACCCCTGCTTTGGATTTTGTATGAAAGTATAGCCCATAATCAATTGGAATAAAGTCACCAAAACTATGCAGAAGTTCACATTACTCTACTCAGTTTATCGTAACTGTCCACATTATAGCAAAGCACAGGATTTGTGCTAATGCAAAATACTCAGAAGATAATTTTCTGGGATACAGGGGGATTTGCAGCATGCATTTACTGTCACTAATATAAAATGAAACCAACCTGATTTCATTATGATTTGTCAATAATCAGTAAAAATACCTTCCAAATAATCTTTTTACAAGGTTCCTTGACAACATAGTTAAGGTCACTATGAATTCTTTAAAATTTAGTTATCACTGAAAAGATATTACTGAAATCATGTTGTGACTATGAAGTGTGGCTTCTTCACAGAGATTTTCCCACTTATCCTTACTAGGGGTAACACACATGACTCTTGAGGGAAGTTGATACTGTCACTGGAGAACTGATTCACAAGGTAAGAATGTGCTAACAGATTTCCCAAGGATGATTTTCTAAGAGTCAGTGGGCTTTCAATGGGTGCCAATATTATTCCAGTCAGTACTTAAGTGCACTTAAAAATTAAAAAATATTTTTCACAAAATTGAAGAGAATCAGCATTAACTCAATATCTGTCCTCTGTCCTCTGTCCTCAGTCTACACATAGGAACTCACAGTGATTTGTACCAAGTTAGTCAATTCTAAAAAAAAAAAAAAAAAAAGGCAAAATGGTCATAAAGGAAAAAAATAAAGACACATCCACATGCCATTACTTTTAAAGATTACTCTAAGAATATGGGTGTATTTTGTTTTATTATATCAGGAAGATAGACTAAGCCCCCCCAAAACAGCTTCAACAGTTAATAAGAAACAAGGTCTCAGAGAGCCATGTGTGATGATCACTCACCTGAAGAGGCTGAATCCAAGCAATTAACAAGTGTCCTCTGAGAGTAACCCATACAGAGACAACAATAAGAAAAATTGAGAAATCTCTCTTGATGTCTTCCTTGATCAGCTAAGGGATTATATTAAATATGGGCAGCACTGAGAAGCAAAGATCAAATTATCAACATAGAATATTTCAGGAATTATTAAGTGTGACAGAATTTTTGTGAATCCCAAAAAGCAAAAGATTACGTTTTAAACTAATCTATTCCTGTGGGTGAGAGACCCCATTTGAGTGGATTATGTCAGTGGGTGGGTCATGATTCATGTTGAGTCACCGCCCTCTAGCTGAGTCAGATGTAAAAGGAGACACACAGAGGCAGACAGACAGAAGAAGAGGGACCCACCTTGTTTGATGCTGCCATGTAAAAGAGGTTTTGCCCAGAGCTGAACTGCAAAGTAAGAAACCCCTGAGAGGCTCAAGGAGCTGAGGCCCAGAGATCAAGAGAGAAGGCCCAGTAAGAGACAAGCCTTATGCCACATTTGCCTACAGTTGCAGAAAGGCAGAGACCTTGTCAGAGATCAGCGGCCATCTTGCTATACCATGTGCCCAGACAACAGAATCAAGAGTAGCTGACTTTGGTGGGAAAGCACCTCTGATGGTGCCCCGATTGGGACTTTCATGGCCTTGGAACTGCAAGTTTTTACCTCAAATAAATACCCTATATAAACACCAACACATTTCTGGTACTTTGCATTGGCACCTTTTTGACAAACTAAAACATTAAATGAGTTTCATAATGATTCTGGGAGAGAAATAAAAATATTCAGGGCATATGAAAGGGGCAAGGTACCAGGAAAAAAAAGAGATGATAAAGTGAATATGAAATGCCACAATATAACAAATCTAGACCTGGATATATAGGTAGCTGGGAAGATTTCTCCTGGGGAATAACCTTACTGAAGATGAGCAGGAAATTTTTAATAGAACCAAACTACTTGGCTTCATCTCTCTCTATGGGCACTCCACAAGTAGGAATTGATAATATATCTTGGGAAAAATATCTGAGCCTGAAAATCAAAGAGAAATGGAAAGGAATTAATGGCACAGTTTTCTGTACAAATGGTTGTGGTAGAACAACCTTCAGAGCAGCCTTTTACCAGAGCTCTCTCCATTATGGAAAAAGCACTCAGTGAACTAGTAAATGACAGAATTGAATTCACATCAGTTTTACATTATAACTTCAATCCTCTAGGAAACTTTGTGGGGGAGGAGAAAGAGGTTCTTCATAGCCGTAATATTACATAATACCATTAAAACCTAACCGTAATGCCCAATACAAACTATAAAATAATTTAAGAGTTTTAAGCCGCCCCATGTTTACTCTAATTCTACCACAACAGGCAAATGGAGAAAGGTGTCTCAGTCACTGGACTTGTCAACAGTGGAAAACTTCCAGAATGTCAAGAAGATATGGACTTCCTATTTTGCTCTAGAACATTATTATCTTTATAAGCTATTGCTTCTTTCTACTGACACTTCACCTTGTAGCATTCAATCTGGACATAAAGTTAAATGTCCTAATCCACTAAGTCACCAATGTCTTAACTACTCACGAAAAATTCATCTACAGCTCTAAATAAATGGTGAGGAACTCATGCCTAATATGAAATTTCAAAACGACCTCTACAATTATACATTTTTCAGTCTGCACTAGGATATTCATTGCAAACTCCATTTGAAATTGGGACCTCAAAGTTTCTCTGTATGCCTATTATTCCATTTTTATTTATTATCTGTAAAAATTCGCAATTGTATTCAAAATACACCTCTTTCTCTTTAAATCTTCATACAGTCCTTCAGCCACTTCCCTGAGAGAAAAAAGGACACATTCCATTCTATTTTCCACAGTTAATCTTTACCCTATCTTTCTTTCTCTGTGATACTTGTCCCTAAGTAATTCTGTCTTCTTTCCACTAGTTCTTACCATAAGATAGTAGATCTCTATCATATGAAAAATCAAAAATCTTTTCCATTGGTTCGCCCTTTATGCTAAGCACCAGCTCCTCTCAAGTTACTTAAATTTAAACCACTTGAATATATTTTATTAATCAATCACTGCAATCTGGTTCTCTTTACAGCACAATTGCAATTGCTGCTTTAAAGTTCAACAGTTACTGTCTAAACAAAAATCAAAAAAAGAAAGAAAAAGAAAGAATAAACAAAACCAACAGCTTTTTCTTCATCTCAATTTTTGTTGATCTTTATGTTGAACAGTTTATTGGTCAAGAGTGAAAAATGTTGCGACTATATCAAGCAGTTATTTTGCTTCCTTAAACTCTGACCACTTATGATTTCAATAATTTTTATTTGCTTCTTTGGTCCCCAACTCCAATTCATTTATCCAAATAGTTATTAAAGCTATACTATATACTCACCTGAAGATACTTTAAAATTTAAGTATCCCTGTGCCTTACCCAGGCTAGTTATATCAGAATAGTTTCTAGGCATCAGGTTTTTTGTTTGTTTATTTGTTTGTTTGTTTGTTTCAATTTTATTTTAACAGCTCCCTGGGTGATTCTAATGTGCAACTATTTATCAGGAACCATTCACCTAACAACTTCACAGTTTTCTTTGCCTTCACATCTTTCTTCTTTCCACAGGTAATATTCCTACAAGTTCTCACCTTAGACTTTCTATCATCATATACTGTATTTACTCACTCACCATTTGATAAACATTAATAAGGATATACTATATGTTATATACTTAGAGGATCCATATGGATATGGCAGAACATAATTTTGTGAGGAGCTCACAATCCATCAGGTGATTGGGTGATGGGGGCTTGAAGTACAGATGCTTAAGAAGTAGGAAATACAATATTATAGAAACTCACCTATGGGATTGATTAGCTTTCATCTGCTAATCAGATTTCAGAGAACAATTTTCACAGGTAGAAGCAACTTCTTTTGTGAATGATTATGTGCAATGGGTGAAGGAAAATCTAAAGATAAACAATGTTTAGGGTGTATATAAATGACGGATAGACTTTAATGCCTTTAACCAAGATACCACAGGGAAAATAATTAATTCACTTTGATGCATATTGAGTGATTTCTGTAAGGGATATACATGGAGGTATGCATTATACTCTTTTTAAAAAATATATGGTAAATGCATTTCTTTATTTATTTAGATGTTTATGCTTTGCACTAGGTTTTTACAAGCTGGTGAGCAAGGATAAATTATTTCTCCAACAGAAATATAATCACACATTCTCAGACAGTATAAATATATGGTTGAACTAACATTAATACACAGCACAATTTTATCAATCTTATAATAAAACAAATTATCAAATATCCAAATAATGTTACACAGCACAAAAGATACATAAAACATTAGATGTCTGCTGAATTCATTAGCAGAAAACTACTTTTTTTGCAAGAAGTTGGAAAGTGAAGGCAAAAACCACAGTTCAAAAAATAATAGCTGGTAAACAACTTTCAATAGATATGGGGAAAATAACAAGGATTTCAGAAATTTTATGATTAAGAATAATTATAGCCACCATAGCAAAGCATCTTTACTTTCTAAAAATTTACTAAATTAAAGAGCATATTCTACATGTCCTGCACAAGAAAAAAGCAACATTGTACTCAAAATATTTGATAGCCACCTTCCATTCATCTGTCAGGCCTTCCCAGTTAAGTTGTACCCCAAAGTGCAAATGTTAAAGTAACTGTAAGGCTTTTTTGTCTGCAGACATTAAAGACCTGTTCTGCTGGACAACGCACATTTTCAAAACGGAGGTTTTCTATGAAGTCACCAAATGGGATTCATAGATAGACATTAAACAATCACATAAGGCTCGGTAAAATTCCTAACAACGTTCAATTGTTGTGCAAACCTGATGTATACTGCTACTAATGTGGGAGGTATATACATAAAGTGGACAGGCAAATAACCATATTAGGCCCTACTTTCAACGTTTGAAATGTCTGAAGGAATAAGCCATGTAAGGTCTACAGTATTCATAGTTCCCTTTATCTCTCAATTAAAAATGGACATTTTCTAATATTATTCCACTTTTCTGCAACTCTTAGCATGATGGATGAAACTTCTCACTCGAAACATTCAGCTTTCTCAATTATTATAATAGCTTTACTGCTGTGAATTTCTTTCTACCTCACTGTCACCCATTTTCACTCTCCTATGTTGACTCCACCTTTTCTTCCTAAGCACTAAATGGTGGTTATAAGGACTTGATCCTAAAGCCTATTTTCTTTTCTTTCTACATTCTCTTATGACCTTATTTACTATCTATTTGCTGACGACTCTTAGTTTTATATCTTCAACTTACAGTTGTCGTCTGAGTTTAAGGCTAGAGTATCTAGCCACTCTATTTGCCATCTCCACTTGTAAACTGAATAGGCATCTCAGAGTTAAGATGATAAAAATCAAATCCTTGATTAAATCTCCCTTAATTGTTATCCCCTTAACTTCCACTCCCGTTCTTCACCATACCAATAAATTGTATATTTAACTACCAACTACTTAATACAAAAAGCTGAGAATAATGCCTCTCTTTCTTTCAAAACTAAACATCTAACATGTCATGTCTTACTTATTCCTCCTCAATTATAAACCCGCACTCCTTCCACATTATCTCTCTTTCAACAGCTACCAGCTTTGTCTAGGTTACCATTATTTCTCTCTCGGATTGCAGCAAAAGCTTCTTACTGTTTTTAAGGTTTCATTCTTGTCCTAGCTAACACATTATACACTTGGTAATTAGGGATACATGTAAGTTTTTAATTGTAAATCAAATACTTAAAAATAAACTTTAGTGTTTTCTCTTAGACTTAATAAACAAGTCCAATTCTTTTATCATACCCTTCAGAATCCTGCAGGATTTTCTCAGTCTACTCTTCTATAGTCATATTTTGCCATTCACCCTCTCCTTTACTAATTCACACCCTTATTAATCTTCATATTTTCCTCAAACATAATAACGACTTTGTTTCCTCAGAGTTTTTCTGTTTCCACTCCCTGAAATATTTTCATTCTTCAGTCTCATTCATTTATGCCTTATAACAATCTATTTGTGACCATTTGAAATCATTCCATTTATAAATTTAATTGTTTTTTTCCTTCATTAATATTTTGTTCCATTAGGAAAGAAACCATGTTGGACTGACTCATATATACTACCATCAAGGACATGTGCTATAAGTGTCATCTAAACAAGTGTCAAGCTAAATTATAGATCACCAAATGTTCCCACCCAAAGTCATTTGAATGTAAAAAAAAGTAAGATGATAAATGGATTTTATATGTTATGGTAAATGATATTATTCAATATTTTTGAAATGAAATGTTGCTTAAAAAACTCTGTGGACCTTTGTTTTTGGTTTTGAGGAAGGGAAGAAGCATATACCCTCAGGAAGGAAATCACCTTACAATCCTATTCTACTGACATTGAAATAAGGTTTTTATGAGAAAATGCTACAAAAAATACAGCCTTCATCATTGTCTGATCCAAAAATTAACACGTGGAATAATTGATGAAACTAATTAAGAAATAAGATTTTGTGATATTTTTATAATTCAGCAGTATTTCACAATTTAGCTGCACTGGAGCACAGTTGTATGTATCTCTATTTTGCTTATTGTGATAGAGTTTTTAGGCAAGGAATACAATGAAAAAATAATTTAAAAAACACATGACACATGCATAGCAAAACTGTCTTAAAGTGTTTCCTTTAGTTTTTAGGATTCTAGCATTTTAATTTGTAACAAAATTATGACTTCTGAATTGAGGCACAAAAAGAATAGCAAGAAATGCTCCAGGAATAGATTATTTTATGGAAAAAATGAAGATTCATTATGTTTAAGTTGTCATTCTATGTTTCCCAAGAAAGCACAAGTTATAAAGATACCAAGATCTTTCAAAACAGTATAGGTAAATGCCATACATTGAGCAATTTTATTAGAAAATATTACTGAATTACAGATTTTTAGAGTAAAATTAATGAAAAGTTACAAAATTAGAACAGAGAACTCTATACGCTTTACCCAGATTCAGTGATTAACTTTAATGTTTTGCTACATTTAAAATTCTCTCTATATCTATATTTAGATCTATGTATATAATTACTTTTTATGGACCATTTGAGAATAGGTTGCATAAAATATGATCTTTTACCACAAAATACTTCAGGAGGTTTCATAAGACAAGAAAGAAGAATTTCATTGCCAACCAGGATGGTATAAGACCAAAAGAGTTTATATCTCTAAATGAAAGGACATTCTGTGTTTATGCATTGGAAGACAAAATACCATTAATATGTCAATTCTACCCAAATTGATTTACAGATTCAATGCAATCCCAATAAAAATTCCAAACAGCTTACTTTGAAGAATTGGAAAAGCCAATTATCAAATTTATTTGGAAGTATAAGGGGCCCTGAAAAGCAACAAGCATCTTTAAAAAGAAGAATAAAGTTGGAGGACTTACACTTACCGATGTTAAAGCATATTACAAAGCTACAGTGGCCAAGACAGCATAGTAATGGGACAAGAATAGAAGTATCTATACAGATATAGATATATTGACCAACTAAGCATTCAGAATAAATCTTCACATCTATGGCCAATTGATTTTTGAAAAGGCTGCCATAATCCACTCAACTGGAAGAGAATAATATGGATATACATATGCAAAAGAATAAAAGAGGACCCTCATCTCACAGCATATACAAAAATTAACTTAAAATGGATCAAGGACCTAAATATAAAAGCCAGAACCAGGAATATAAAGCCCCTAGAAGAAAATGTAGGGAAGTATCTTCAAGATTTTGTGGTAGGCAATGGTTTGTTGGATATTACACCCAAAGCACCAGCAACAAAATAATAAATAGATAAGCAGGACATCCTCAGAATTAACTTTTGTACATCAAAGGACTTTGTCATTAAAAAGAAAAAAGAACTTACTCAATGGGAGAAAATATTTGGAACCCACATATCTGATAAGGGTTTACTATTCAGAATATATAAAGAAATCCTACAACTCAACAATTAAAAAGGAAGTTAAAAAAAAAAAGACTTGAATAGACATTTTACCACAGAACATGAAAAGCACATGAAAAGATGTTCAACATCACTAACTGTAAGGGAAATGTAAATCAAAACCACAATAAGATATCATTTCATACCCACTAGAATGGCCACTATTAAAAAACAAAACAAAACAAAACAAAACAAAAAAATTAACAAACCAGAAAACTCCAAGTGTTGGAGAGGATGTGGAGAAATAGGAACACTCATTCGTTGTTGGTGGGAATGTAAAATGGTGCAGCTGCTGTTAAAGACAGTTTGGCAGTTCCTCAGGAAGCTAAGTTTAAAACTACCAGATGATCCGGCAATCCCACTAATAGTATATTCCCAGAAGAACTGATAGCAGGGACTCAAACAGATTATTTGCATACTTATGTCAAAAGATGGGAGCAACCCAAGTGTCCATCAACTGATTAGTTAATAAAAATTGTACATATATGCAATGGAATATTATTCAGCCATAAAAAATGAATGAAGTCCTGATAAATATAACAACATGGGTGAACCTTGAGGACATCATGTTGGATGAAATAAGCTAGACACAAAAGGACAAATATTGTGTGATTTCCCTAATATGAAGTAATTATAATAAGCAAATTCATGTAGTTAGAATCTAAAATACAGATTACTAAGAGGTGGAGTCAGGTTAGAGAATAGGGAATTGATGCTTGGCTTGTGGAGAGTTTCTGTTTGGGTTGATGGTAAAAGTTTGGAAATAGATGGTAGTGATGGTAGCACATTACTGTGAGTGTGATCAGCAGTCCTGCACTATGAAGGTAAGTGTGGTTGGAGGAGGAAACCTTAAGATGTAAATATACTAGAATAAATATTAAAAGATAAAACATAAGACTGTACAACACAATGAATCTTATTGTATACAATAGACTATAGTTAATAAAACAAGTATAAGAATATTCTTTAACGAATTATAACAAATGTATGATACTAATACAAAGTGTTAATAATAGGGTAGTAAATAGAAAAAAATATACCCAATGTAAATTATGATGATAGATAATAGCACAATTTTAATGATCTTTCATCAACTGTAGCAAAGGTATTGACTGTTAAACAAATTTTAATTATAAAAAAAGTATTGACATCTATTGTAACAAATCTTCTACACCAATGCAAGGTGTTGGTAATGAGGTGATATATGGGACTTGTATTTTATGCATGACTGTTCTGTTAATCCACATCTTCTCTAAAAAAAAAAACCGATAAGGCATAAATAATGAAAGAAAAGAGAGAGCCGATCTCTCACACTGGTTATAACTAAAAGTTCTGGACAGATTAAGAAAAAGAATGATGTTAGGACACGGAAAAAGTAAAAAATAGCAGGCAGATAAAAGAGGGAAGTCAAAACTTGAGGAACCACTAGCACCAGTGCATTTCCTGAGTGTTTTCCTCTCCTTTACTCCCAGTCTTGACCCAGGGAAGACCCAGTGGCTTGAGGTGTGGAACTGTGCTGTAGGGGCAGACAGCAAAAACTTTGAGAGAAATCTTCTCTTTCCACGACAGGACCAGGAAAAGTGAAGAGTTCAGGGGAAATCCTTGTTTGTTTGTTTGTTTGTTTTTCTCTCTCTTTTGTGCCTGCTGCAGGATCTTCCTATTTGCAGAGAAGTATGGCTATGACACCAGTGGAAGTGGAATCACAGGTAAATAAAATCCCAAGGGCAAATCTGTGTTTCTAGTCAGATGAACCAAGTAAAGGGAGCTTCTGTGATCCAAAATACATGTGGTATGAAATTCCCTTTATTTATTTTTGCCTCTTTTTATCCTCACTGTTATGCCCTAAGAGTAACCCCAATTGCATAGATGGGACAACTCAGGGTGCTGAAACTCCAAAAGAAACTTATCTTCCAAGCCAGAAGAACCAGGAAAGGGAGCAATTGGTAGTGAGAGATTGTAGGTAAAGTCTTGTAGAGTAGAGAACTAGGAAAGGGAATCACATAAGTCTGTGTATGAATCAACACAAGTCCTGAACTCGTCAACAAAGCATGCATGAAGGGCTTTGAGAACTGAATTATAATATGAATTACTGTCCAAGTACCAGAAAACTATGAGTTGCATACATGGGACAGAGCCAAACACCCTAACAAAAGCTTTGAAAAGACAACTGACAATGGAATCACTGCTGGCAGAAAAGAAGAAAGAACTTGTAGCTGACCTAATGAGACTAATTACCTGGTAAAACAACAAAAACAAATTAATGTTCTCCAGAGGATTTTAACAGGTTCGAAGTTCTCATAACTAAATAGTCTGTGTGTCCAGTATACAATCCAAAATTCCTTGACATAAAAAGATCCAGTAGAATATGACTAATTGTCAAAGGAAATGTTAATCAACAGATAACAAACCTGAGATTACACAGCTATGGAAAATATCACACAAAGATTTTAAAGCAGCTACCTTAACCATGTTCTTTGAGGCAAAGAGTACATACTAAACATGCATGAAATGAATGAATGGGAAGCTAGAAGATTTTTGCATAAAAGAAAAAAGTATCTAAAGAAATACCTGGAAATTAAGAATTGAAAAATATACTATCTGTAATTTTAAAAAATTGTTAACTGGGTTCTATGTCAGAATGGTGATGACAGAGGAAGAAGTAATCTTGAATACAGAGTAATAAAAATTATCCACTTTAATGTAATACACAGATAAAAGACTGAAAAAAATCAGTCTAAGGGAATTGTGGGACAATAGTAAAAGGGTGGAATGTTCATGTGATTGGAGAGTTAGAATGAGAGGAGAGAAGGAGAGTTTGGCTTTTAAAAAGTGTTTGAAACAAAATAATGTTGGAAAACATTATTTGGTGAAAGGTATTAATTTTGAGAATCAAGAGCTCAACAAAACCAAAACAAGATAACCTCAAAGAAAACCATGCCCAGACACATCATAATTAAACCACTGAAAACCAAAACTGAAGCAGAACACTGAATTGGAGAATTGCATATTTCTTATTTCAAAACATAAAGATTAGAAGACAATGAAACAACTCTTTAAAATCTTTAAAATGCTGAAAAAACAGAACTGGTGACACACAATTCTTTACCCAGGAAAATATTTTCCATAAATAAAGGTGAAATAAAGAAATTCTTAGATGAAGAAAAACTGAAAGAATTTATTGCTAGTAGACCTGATCTTTTTAAAATGCTGGGTCAAAGATCAAAGGCATAGGTAAATTTTTAGACTTTGCCAGATCCCACTCCATGGTGACTATACTATCTTACATTCTCACCAGCAATATATGAGAGTGGTTGTTTCTGTACAGCCTTGTCAATATTGCTAACAGAATATAATGTCAAGATACTAAATTTTGTTCTATATGCTAATTTACTTAAAAGTGATGGTGAACATATTTTCACGTTTAAAGATTCTATATATGTTCGCGTGTGTGTGTGCATGGTCTATGCCAACTGCCTATTTTATTTCATAGTTTTTTCAGTTTTTCACAATTATTAAAATTTCTTGGTATATAAGGTATGTCAGCTTTGTATTTGTGATATATGTTCCAAATACTTCTACCAATTTGTTAATTGTCTTTTGATTTTTTTTTCCCATGCAAATTTTAAAATTAGGTCTAAAGTAACAATCTTTTCTTTTATTGAATCTGAATGTTGAGATATAGTTAGAAAGCCCTTCCTTACACACATATTATAGAGAAATTCACTCAAATTTTCTTCTAGTACTTGGACAATTGTATATTTTGCAATTAGAACTCTGATTCATTTGTAATTTATTCTGTGTATGTTGTGAGGAAATGGTCCAAATTTATTTTTCACAATGGCTATCCAGATATCCTTACACCATAATTTAAAGACCATCTTGATTGTGGGAAGATGGTGTTGAACTAGGAAGGCAGGGCTCAACTCTCTCACAAAAACAATGGAGAAAGAGCCAAAAGCTGTCTGAGGAACCGGCTCCTAGGAGGGTAAAGGGCAGAGAGACAAAGAATTGGAAACAAAAATGTGAGTTACCAAATCCCCATGGCAGTTGGGAAGGGCACCCCTTCTCCAACACCAAAGTAAAATCCCTGGTTGACTGCAGCTGACTGAGAGGGGAACAGACATCTTCTTCCTGTAAGCTGCTACAAAGGAAAAGGGAGGAAGAGTTGGGGGGTAGGGGTTCTTCAGTGAATTTAGGCAACAGCACTTGCTTTGAATCTTGGCTCTGGCTAGAACAAAACACAGGAAAACAGACATTTACTCTGCCTGGAAAGGTATACCAAGAAGATCCATCTGTGTCTGGTCTGGAAATTTCATGGAAGAGAACTGCTTTGGGGACTTTCTGTATCCTAACTCCTGGGAGAAAATCTGCACCCCATTAGTGAGACACTGGCCCCATTTTGATAACTTAATCTGGGCAATTTTAAAGATGTAGAATATGTTGAACAAAATATCAAAGAAGAGCTGTGAGAAAAAAATAGGCAAGAGAGAAAAATTAGCCATCAGAGGAAATTCACCAACATATTCAGATGCCTAGACATCAGCAAAAAATTACAAGCCATACTAGGAAACAGGAAGAGATGGCCCAGCCAAAGGAACAAACCAAATATCCTGAAGAAATATGGCATTTAAGGCAATAAATCAGTGTTAATCACACAATTCTCCTAAATAACTTCAAAGAATTTAAAGGAAATATGACTAAAGAGATAAAGGATATTAAGAAGAAACTGGGTATGCAAAAAGAACAATTTTAAAGCTTGCAAAGAAAGTAACAGATCTTGTGGAAATGAAAGACATGATGGATGAGATTAAAAATACATTAGAGGCATATAAGAGCAGATTTGACCTGCATGAAGACAGATTTAGTAATTTTGAAGACAAAACATCTGAACTGGAAAATACAGGAGAACAGAAAGAGAAGAGAATGGAAAAAGTGGAACAGGATCTCAGGGAATTGAATGACAACATGAAACACACAAACATATGCATTATTGGTGTCCCAGAAAGAGAAGAGAATGGAAAAAGGGCAGAAAGAACATTTGAGGAAATAATGACTGAGAATTTCCAACTGTTATGAAGGACATAAATAACAATATCCAAGAAGAACAATACACCCCAAACAAAATAAATCTGAATAACCTACTCTGAGACACATACTCTTCAGAATGATAAATATCAGAGATAAAGAGAGGATTCTGAAAGCAGCAATAGAAAAGCAAAGCATCACATACAAGGGAACCTCAATTAGATTAAGTGCTGACCTCTCATTAGAAACCGTGGGGGTGGGTGGAGAAAGTGGTAAGATGTATTTAAGGTACTGAAAGACAAAAACTGTCAACCAAGAATTCTATATCCAGCAAAAATGCCCTTCAAAAATGAGGGCAAGTTCAAAGTCTTCACAGAGAAAAAAAAAACAGAAAGAGTATATAACTAAAAGAGCAGAATTACAAGATATACTAAAAGGAGTGCTGCAGTCTGAAAGGAAAAATCAAGGGCAAAAGACTTGGAGAAGAGTGTAGAAATGAAGATTATTAGGAAGTTACCCTAATAATTTTTAAAGGATAAAAAGACAGACAATAGTAAAATATGACAATGGAAAGCCAAAAGATAAAATGGATGAAATAAGTAATGCATTCACAGTAATAACATTGAATGTTAATGGCTTGAATGCCATAATCAAAGGATATAGACTGATAGAATGGATAAAAAATATAAGCCATCTATATGCTGTATACAAGAGATTCACCTCAGATGTAAGGACACAACCAGATTAAAAGTGAAAGGTTGGAAAAAGATATTCCATGCAAATAGTAACCAAAAAAAAAAAAAAAAGCTGGAATAGTGATACTAATATTATAGAAAATACATTTAAATGCAAAACTGTTATAGGGTTGAAGGTTATTATATATAATAGAAGAGGCAAATCACCAAGAAGAAGTAACTATACTAAATATTTATGCACCTAACCTGAGTGACCAAAGATACATGAGACACACACTGGCAAAAGCTGAAGGGAGAAATAGATGTCTCTACAATAACAGGTGGAGACTTCAATGCATGACTCTCAATATTGGACAGAACACCTGGACAGAGAATAAATAAAGGAACAGACCTTGAATAAAATGATAAAAGAAATAGATCTAGGAGACAACTATAGAGCATTGCACCCCAAAACAGGAGGATGTACATTATTTTCAAGTACTCATGGATCCTTCTGCAAGATATGTTGGGTCAAAAGACAAGGTTCAATAAATTTAAAGTTTGAACTTATACAAAACACTTTTTCTGATTATAACAGAATGAAGCTGGAAATTAATTATGGATGGTAAAAGGGAAAATACTCAAATACATAGACATTAAAAAGCACAATCATAAATAATTAGTGGGTCAAAGAAGAAATTGCAAGAAAATTCAGCATATTTCTTGAGACAAATGAAAAATGAGAACACACCATATTAAAACCTATGGGACAGTGCAAAGGCAGTATAGAGAGGGAAATCTATAGCCCTCAATGCTTACCTTAAAAAAGAAGAGCTAAAATTGAAGATCTAACTGCATACCTGGAGGAAACAGAAAAAGAAGAGCAAAGTAATTCCAAACCAAGCTGAAGGAAAGAAATAGAAAATATCAGAGTAGAAATAAATGAAATTGAGAACAAAATAACAATAGAGAGAATCAACAAAATCAAAAATTGGGGGGGGGGGGGGCTTCAACCTGGAAGGAGCAGGGAGGCGAGGTAGATTGCTCAGAAAAGATTCGTGAGTTTTTCCCCTGCCATTGGTGGTTGACACAGATGGCTGAGCTCCACCCTCAGTGAAAAAGGCTGGTTTGAGATGCAACTCCTGCTGGCAACCTGGTGAGAGGCAGCATTCTCCTAGAGTGGGAGGGTTCTGACAGAGGGTGAAGAGGGATTTCCTTTCTGTGGATTTGGCTGACAGGAACCCCTTGCAGCTTTGGGGAACAAAATAGCTGGCTTGAAGTGGAACCAGGCTGAGGGGAGTGGTGAATCTGCTAAAGAAGGTTGATTTACCTAGCTGCCCAGGGATACGTCCCAACTACCGCCAGCAACCTGGTGAGAGGGAGCATTCTCCAAGAGTGGGAGGGTTCTGACAGAAGGTGGAGAGGGGTTTCCATTCCATGGATTTGGCTGCCTGGACCTCCTCATAGCTTTGGGGAGCAGATAACCTGGCTTGAAGCAGCACCTGGCTGAGAGGAGAGGCGTATCTGCTGAAAGAGCCTGATTTACCCAACAGCCCAGTGACACTGAGGCTTGCTCCAGAGAGGGCGGATTAGCCAATTTTATCATTCTGCACTGACAAGCTTCAGAGCTTCAGCTCCCCTGGGGAGGCCAGGAAATGGGAAGCACTTGATTAGTTTCCATGAGCCTATTTAGGGTCCCCTTGGTGAAGGGGGTGGTCTAGAAGAGGATTTCTTTTCAATCCCTTATTTCACCAAAAAAAAAAAAAAAAAAAAGAAGACAGTCACTTTAAAAAATAAAAAAAGAATTAAAATTTAAAAAAATGTAGTTTAATCACTAAAATCTGACTCAAAACCTGCAGATAGAACCTTGCAGGGCAATTGATTGATGAATACAAGTAGGCTGAGAGGCTCCACAAGGGCCCAAGAGGGAACACTTTTCTTCCTTAGCTTTGTTTGACTGCTTGCTTGTGGTGTTGTTTGGTTTTTCTTTGTTTATTTGTTGTCTCTTGCTCTTCTTTCCTCTTTCCTCCCCCCGCCCCGCTTCTTTTTTCTTTTTTCTTTTTTTCCTTTAAATTAGGTGCTGCTAGCTTGTCTCTTCTTTGCTGTGCTTCTTCTTCCGTGATTTCCCATTCTCTGTCTAAACTGATTTTGTCACCGAATGCTCTTTTCCTTCCCTCATCTTTCTGCCTTCGGCTTGCTGTTGTGGTTCTTACATACCACGTTTTTTCATTAGCCCACAACTTAAGGGTGTCAATTTCTATTCTATCTATTCTGCTTTCTTCTTTTTTGATTATTATTAACTTTTTCCTTTCAGCCCTTACTTTACTCTTTCTATCACTCCTCATCATTCTAGCCTTCTAAATCATTATATATATTTCATATATTTGGTTTCCCAGTCCATCGTAGGTACTCCACTTTTTTCCCTATTACTCCACACTGCCTACATGAGTTAAATATTCATTTTACTAAGTCTTATATGGCCCTTTTAACTTTTACCAATATTACTATTATCCTTCCTCCTTTCTCACAACTTTTGAATCTTCTAGCCCTAATCTTTTACCTTCAAGGGAACATAGAAAGAAACAAGGAAATAAAATAAGAAGAACAGAGTTTCAAAGAGAAAACTTAAAACACACATAGAACCACCAGCTAAATAAAACTCTACAGCAGAGAGAGAAGCAAATCAGGTGAATAATCCATCAAGATAAAATGATGACTAGAGGGCAACAAAAAATTACAAACCACACTGAGAAACAGGAAGACATGAACCAGTCCAATGAACAAACTAAAAACCAGGAATAGATGCAGAACATTGAACAACTAATCAAAGCTATCCAAACAAATATCATGGACCAACTTAATGAAGTGAAGGAAGAGATTAATGATATTAAGAAGATACTGGGAGAACATACAAATTGTAAATATACAAAAAAAGATAACAGATATGATGGTGATCAGTGGCACAATGCAAGAAATAAAAAAGACATTGGATTCATATAACAGCAGATTTGAACAGGCAAAAGAAAGAATTAGTGATGTGGATGACAATACATCTGAAATCAAACAGATAGTAGAACAGATAGATAAAAAAGATAGAAAAAATCCAGCAGGGAATCAGGGATTTAACTGACAACACAAAATGCGCAAACATACACATTATAGGCATCCCAAAAGGAGAAGAGAAGGGAAAGGGAACAGAAGGAGTGTTGAAGGAAATAATGGCTGAAAACTTCCCAACTCTATTGAGAGAGATGGATGTATATGTCCAGGCAGCACAGTGCACCCCAAACAGTATAAATCCCAACAGACTAACTCCAAGACATATACTTGTCAAAATGTCCAATGCTCAAGACAAAGAGAAAATACTCAAGGCAGCAAGAGAAAAGAGAACCATCACATACAAGGGAAGCACAATAAGATTAAGTGCTGATTTCTCATCTGAAATCATGGAGACAAGAATACAGTGGTATGACATAGTCAAAGTACTAAAAGAAAAAAACCTCCAGCCACGAATTCTCTATCCAGCAAAACTGCACTCAAAAATGATGAAGAGTTCAAAATATTCACAGATAAAACAGAAACTAAGAGAGTATGCCCATAAGAAACCCGCACTTCAAGAAATACTAAAGGAAGTTCTACAAGTTGAAAGAAAAAAACAAGGAGAGAGAGTTGGAGGAGAGTGTAAGAACAACTAAAAATACAAAAAGAAATAAAACAACATATGACATACATTATCCCAAAGAAAATATGGCTGAAGTAAGAAATTCATTGCGAGTAATAACACTGAATGTTAATTGATTAAATTCACCACTCAAGAGACACAGATTGGCAGAATGGATAAGGAAATATAATCCATCTATATGCTGCCTACAAGAAACCCATCTTCATACCAGGGATTCAAGAAGGCTGAAAGGGAATGGCTGGAAAACAATTTTACAAGCAAACAATAGCCAAAAAAGGACAGAAGTCACTATCCTAACATCAGACAAAATAGACTTTAAATGCAAACTATTGTAAGAGACAAAGATGGACACCATATATTAGTAAAAGGGGTAATCACTCAAGAAGAAAGAAACAATCATAAACATTTATGCACCTAATCGGGGAGCCTTAAAATACATGAGGCAAAATCTGGAAAAATTAGGTGGAAAAATAAATACCTCTACAATTATAGTGGGGAACTTTAATACACCATTATCACCATTAGACAGAACATCTAGACAGAGAATCAATAAAGAAACAAAGACGCTGAATAATACATTAGAGGACCTGGACCTAATAGTCATATACAGAACACTACACCCAAATACAGCAGGATTTACATTCTTCTCAAGTGCATACGGATCATACTCCAAGATAGACCACATGCTAGGCCACAGAAGAGTTTTCAATGAATTCAGAAAGATTGAGATTGTACAAAGTAATTTCTCTGACCAAGGTGGAATGAAATTGGAAATCTCTAAGGCCAGAGAAACAGATTAGGTACAAAGATATGGAAGTTGAACAACACACTCTTAGACAAACAGTGGGTCAAGGAGGAAATCTCAAAAGAAATCAGTAGCTACCTTGAAACGAATGAAAATGACAACACAACATATCAAAACCTATGGGATGCAGCCAAAGCTGTCCTGAGAGGGAAGTTCATAGCCAAAAATACATATATTAAAAAAGAGGAAAGAGATAAAATTGAAGACCTAACTGCACACTTGGAGGAATTGGAAAAACAACAACAAATTAAACCTAAAGAAAGTAGAAAGAAGGAAATAACAAAGATTAGGGCAAAACTAAATGAAATAGAGAATAAGAAAGTCCTAGAAAAAATAAACAAAACCAAAAGCTGGTTCTTCGAGAAGATCAATAAAATTGACAAACCCTTAGCCAGACTAACAAAGGAAAAGTGAAAACAGATGCAAATACACAAAATAAGGAATGATAAAGGGGATATCACTACCTACCCCACAGAAATAAAGAGTATCATAAGAGGATACTTTGAAAAATCATATGCCAAAAAGAATGATAATTTAGAGGAAATAGACAAGTTTCTGGAACTCACAAACAGCCAACATCGACAAAAGAAGAAATTGATGAACTCAACAGTCCAATTACAAATAAAGAGATAGACTCAGTCATCAAAAACCTCCCAAGTAAGAAGAGCCCAAGACCAGATGGCTTCACAGCTGAATTCTACCAAACATTCCAGAAAGAGGTAACCACAATCCTACTTAAGCTCTTCCAAAAATTAGAAGTAGAAGGAGTATTGCCTAACTCATTCGGTGATGCCAACATTACCCTAATACCAAAACCAAGCAAAGATACCACAAGAAAGGAAAATTACAGACAAATTTATCTAATGAACCTAGATGCTAAAATCCTCAACAAAGTACTTGCCAATTACATTCAACAACATATCAAAAGAATTATACACCATGACCAAGTGGATTTCATTCTAGTTATGCAAGGATGGTTTAATATAAGATAATCAATCAATGTAATACACCACATAAACAGATTGAAAGAAAAAAATTACATGATTATCTCTATACATGCAGAAAAATCATTCAACAAAATACAGCACTCCTTCCTGATAAAAACACTGCAAAAGATAGGAATAGAAGGAAACTTTGTGAATATGATAAAGAATATTTATGAAAAACCCAAAGCTAACGTCATCTTCAATAGTGAAATTCTAAAAGCCTTCCCTCTGAGATTGGGAACTAGACAAGGATGCCCACTATCACCACTCATATTTAACATTGTCTTAGAAGTACTTGCGTGAGCACTGAGACAAGAAAAGGACATAAAAGGCATCGAGATTGGAAAAAAGAAGTAAAAATTTCATTATTTGCAGAAGACATGATCCTATACATAGAAAGCCCTGAGAAATCTACAACAAGGCTTCTAGAACTTATAAAGGAGTTCAGTAATGTCGCAGTCTATAAGATCAATGTTCAAATATCAGTAGCACTTCTGTACACCAATAATGAGCAATCTGAGGAGGAAATCAAGAAAAAAATACCATTTTCAATAGTAACTAAAAGAATCAAATACCTAGGAATAAATTTAACTAAGGATGCAATGGACTTATGTACAGAAAACTACACAACACTGTTAAAGGAAATCAAAGAAGACATAAATAAATGGAAGAATATTCCCTGTTCATGGATAGGAAGACTAAACATCATCAAGATGTCTATCCTACCCAAACTAATCTACAGATTTAATTCAATCCCAATAAAAATCAACACTTTTTTTTTAAGGAACTGGAAAAACTAACTACAAAATATATTTGGAAAGGTAAGAGGCCCCGATTCACCAAAGACATATTGAAAAAGAAAAATGAAGTTGGAGGTATCACACTACCTAACTTTAAAACATACTACAAAGCTACAGTGGTCGAAACTGCATGGTATTGGCACAAGGATAGACATACTGACCAATGGAACCGAATTGAGAGTTCTGATATAGATCTTCGCATATACAATCATCTGATATTCAACAAGGCCACCAAGCCAATTCAGTTGGGAGAAAATGGCCTCTATAACAAGTGGTGCTTGGAGAACTGGATATCCATATCCAAAAGAATGAGAGAGGAATACCATCTCACACCTTATACAAAAATCAACTCAAGATGGATCAAGATCTAAGTATAAGGGCCAAAACCATAAAGATCTTGGAAGTTAATGTAGGGAAGCACCTACAAGACCTTATAATAGGAAATGGTTTCATGAACTTCACACCCAAAGCACAAGCAGCAAAAGAAAAAATAGATAAATGGGACCTCCTCAAAATTTAAAACTTCTGCACCTCTAAGGATGTTCTTAAGAAAATAAAAAGGCAGCCTACCCAATGGGAGAAAATATTTGACAACCATATATCTGATAGGAGCCTAATATCCTGCATAAATAAAGAAATCCTACACCTCGAAAATAAAAAGACAAACAACCCATTTAAAAAATGGGCAAGAGACCTGAAAAGACACTTCTCCAAGGAAGAAACACAAATGGCTAAAAAGCACATAAAAAAATGCTTGACATCGCTAGCTTTTAGGGTAATGCAAATCAAAACTACAATGAGATACCATCTTACACCCATCAGAATAGCAGCTATTAAAAACACAGCAGACTAAGTGTTGGAGAGGTTGTGGAAGAATAGGAACCCTCATCCACTGCTGGTGGGATTGTGGAATAGTCCAGCCACTGTGGAGGACAGTTTGGCAGTTCCTCAGAAAACTAACAATAGATCTTCCTTCCATATGATCCAGTGATTCCACTGCTGGGTATATACCCAGAAGAATTGAAAGCAAAGACACAAACAGATATATGCACACCAATGTTCATAGCAACATAGTTCAGTAATGCCAAAAGTTGGAATCAACCCCAGTGCCCATCTACAGATGAATAGATAAACAAAATAGGGTACATACATACAATGGAATATTACTCAGCTATAAGAAGGAATAAAGTGCTAACACATGGAACAATATGGATGAATCTTGAGGACCTTATGTTGAGTGAAGCAAGCCAGGCATTGAAGGATGAACAGTACATGACCTCACTGATTTGAATGGAGGAAAGTGAGGAGTCTCTAAGAACCATTGTCTGAAAGATAGGTTAACAAGAGAGAAAGAGAAGAGGAGGTTGTGAGTCATCACCCATATGGACATAATCTATGCTAAAGAGATAGAGTATAGCTGCAAAATGAAGGATAGAATGTGTGGATCATGATATTACTGGGATTGGTGGTGCAGGGTTGACAGGTGAGTAGATTAGGAAGGACAGGTTAGAATTCCCAGGATCCTTGGGGAAGAGATGAGAGAGGTTCCAGGTGAACACGGGATTTGTGAGTATGAGGTTGAAAGTGCAGGAATGGGAATGCTCTTATGACAATATGACAAGGTAGTGTCACTGGTTTAGGGTGTAGGTTGGGGGGGCATTCAGGATGGGGCACATTTGGAGTAGGCTTCTGGAAAGTGTGTGAGTGTTCATCCTGTCATAAAGTGTTGTGTCGGGGAGTGGAGACCCACACGGTGAGTGAGAAGGAGATGGATCCCCATCTTTGGGAGGACCAATTCACCCAGAAACAGGCAGATGGCTGTCTCTTAGGAGCAAGGGTGAAGCTTAATAGGGGAGAAAAATCAGCATGTCAAGACTTCTTGTTGCATGTAACTATGAATCTTATCGTCCAATGAGTCAAGACAGGATGGTGTCATGGGGAGGAAGGAACAGAAAAGATCAAACAGGGGGTATTTAGTGGTCAGGGGAAATGTTTTTCATTATCTTACAGTAATGGACTCAGGACATGGTAAATATCATCAAAAATTATTAAATGGTACCATCTAAATTGTAAACTATACTGTAAACCATTGACAATGTTTAGTAGCTATGTTTCACTATCTGTATAACAGTTATAACATGCTACCATACACACACAAAAAGGTTTTAATATGGGTTGAGGGAAGGGGGAGAAGGTTGGGTATATGAGAGTCTCTAGTATTCTGTGTGCAACTTTGGTGTGACCTAAAACTTCTTTGAAAATTAAATGAAAATTTAGGAGACACTGGGGAGTGAAGGGGGAGGTGCCATGGTATAGACTGGTCAGCTGATAATGCAGTGATAAAAGGAAAAATGTTTTTAAAAATTTTGTTTTTTCCCATTTTTTGAATATCCCAACCCTTTAATTTTATTTTATTTTTAGTGTTTTTTTTTTTTTGAGTTTCCATGCATTTTATCTCTTACATTTAAACTTATCATTATTATTTCATTTTCCTATTAATTGTATTTGGCTATTATATCGGGTTCATCTTTAAGGAAGTTTTGGATCACAGAAGGGTTACAACAGGGGTGGGAGAGAATTGTTGGAGGGGGGTGTCAGGGATTGGGGTTTCATGGGAGGAAGTTCACCTGAAAATACATAAAAGATATATAAAATTATTCAAAAGATCAAGGGGTGGGGCATGGTCACAGTGGGTGGAGAATCACTTAATAAGTGAGAGAATACTGAATTAACATGCCTAGAGAGCTCTGCCACATTTTCCAAGGGAGCAGCAACAGTCCCCCAAGTGCAGGGGCAGTGTCTGGCAAAGGAGGATGGCCCACTGATGGGTTCTTGTTATTGATGACTAGCCTTATGAGTCTTTGCTCTTGTAATTGAAACAGCCTATTGTTATGGGGTGCCTAAGGGTTGCTGCCTGAGAGCCTCTTTGTTGCTCAAATGTGGTCTCTCTCTAAGCCAAACTCAGCATATGAATGCATTACCTTCCCCCCAACCTGGAACATGACTCCCAGGGTTGAGCCTCCCTGGCAACGAGGGATTACTACCAAGTGCCAACTGGCAATATGACTGGAAAAAGACATTGAATAAAAGGGGGAAATGGTAAAGACAAATTAGTTCATGTAGCTAAGAGACTTCAAACAGAGTCGGGAGGTCATCCCAGAGGTAACACTTACGCACACCTCAGTAGGATCTCATAGAACACCAAAGTGGCTATCACTCCAAAGTGAGGGACTCCTGGGGGCTCTGGAGACACCCAGGTCCTATATAAGGGGGGATAGCTCCAGAGATTGATGCCTTATCAGTGGGCTATACTTTGGAATCAGTGCTCCCAAGAGTGACAGAGTTGGACTCAAATAAATCCTCCCTGCACACAGTCCATCAGTCCCTTCTATTCAAACCTATATATGATGCTGGAGTTTGTAGGTGTACTTCCAGAGTCTGGAGCCTTTGGTCTGCCCATGTGTCAGCTGTGCCTGGAATCTCAGTGGAGTTGCAACTCCTACTCTATAGCTCAATGGACTCACCCAAGTCACCTGGCTAGGAGGTGATGATGGACAATGGCCATCCCAGGTGTAGCCATTTGGCAATTTGATGTAATTATGAATTCCAAAAATATAATTGGATCATGCTTGTAAACTGATCTGTTAATCTGGACCTGATTAAGTTATGATTAGGGCGTTGACTGGGCCATGTCAGTAGGGCGTTGAGCCCCACCCCTTGGTGGGTGTGGGAATCGAATATAAAAGGCAAGGCAAAAGACAGAGGGAGCAGTTTTTCAGTTGCAGTTTTGATGTTGGAGTTTTGATGTTGGAGAGAAGGCCCCAGGAGAAGAGAAGCAAGCCGTTCGCCTGATAATCTACAGCTGACCTTGTGGAGGAAACAGGACCTAAGCCTGGAGAGAAACGCAGCCCCAGGAAGAGAGGAACACAAGAAGGCTGAACCCTGGCAAACATCGGCAGCTGTCTTGCTCCAATACGTGGCAATGGGCTTTGGTGAGAGAAGAAATTTACGCTTTATGGCCTGGTAACTGTGGACTTCTACTCCAAATAAATACCCTTTATAAAGACCAACCCATTTCTGGTATTTCGCATTAGCACCCCTTTGGCTGACAAATACACCAGGGAATGAAGAGTGTCTGCAGCTGCAGGCAGGATAATCCCATCCATCTTATCCATGGGATGTAAGCCCCCTCTCACTTGGAGGTGGAGTGGTCATCACCATCCCAGACTCCTCAGGATTGTGGGAAGAGCTATGGACTAGAGTGGACTTACTGGTATTCTGTGGTAGACATATTGTGATTCAAGCAATGGAATAAAATACAACATAGAGGTGGAGCCAGTGGTCACTGGACGCTTTCAGGGCAGGGAAAGGGAAAAGTAGTTATAATACAGAGGCTTTTTCGGCACTTGGGAATTATCCTGAGTGACATTACAATGACCGATATAGGCCATTTTACATCAGCATATAACATGCAGAACTGTGTGGGAGAGAGAGTGGTCTACAATGTGAACTATGGTCCATGCTTAGTGGCAAAGCCTCAGGATGTGTATATCCATTCCAGGTGATGTGCCACACTAATGAAGGATGTTTATGTGGGAGGTTATGGAAGGTGTGGGAGGTTGGGGACATGGGAATCCCTGTAAGTTTTGTGTAACATTTATGTAATCTAAGCATCTTTTAAAATATAAAAAAAAATTTTTTTTAATTGGTTCTTTGAGATAAACAATTGACAAGCCTTAGGTAGACTGACAAAGAAAAAAGAGAGAAGACACAAATAAATAAAATCAGAAATGACGGTTAGGGAACATTACCACTGACCTTGCAGAAATAAGAGAGATCATAAGAGGACACTATGAACAACTGTATGCCAAGAAACCAGAGAATGTAGACGAGATGAACAAATTCCTAGAAACACATGAACAACCTACCCTGACCCTAGAAGAAACAGAAGACCTGAACAACCAATCACAAGTGAAGAGATTGAAACAGTCATCAAAAACCTCCCAAATATGAAAAGCCTAGGACCGGAGGCTTCAAAGGTGAATTCTACCAATCACTGAAAGACAATCTAATACCAATCTTGCTCAAGTTCTTCCAAAAAACTGAACAGTAAAGAATGCTACCAAACTCATTCTATGAAGCCAACATCACCCTAATACCAAAGCCAGGTGAATACACTATGAAAAAGAAAATTACAGACCAATAAATGATGCAATTCGTTTGCATCTCTAATGAATATAGATGCAAAAATCCTCAACAAAATATTTGCAAAATGAATCCAAAATACATTAAAAGAATTATACACCATGATCAATGGGTCTTACCCCAGGTATACAAGAGTGGTTCAAAACAATAAAATTAATTAGTGTAATAAGCCACATTAATAAATTGAAGAAGAAAAATCACATGATCCTATCGATTGATGCAGAAAAGGCATTTGACAAAACACAGCACCCTTTCTTGTTAAAAACACTCCAAAAGATAGGAATAAAAGGAAACTTTCTCAATATGGTAAAGTTTATATATGAAACACCTACCGCTAGCATTGTACTCAATAGTGAAAGAATGAAAGCTTTCCTGTTGAGATCGGAAACAAGAAAAAGATGCCCATTCTCACAATTATCATGAACTATTGTGTATAAGTTCTAGCTCAAGCAATTAGGCTAAAGAAATAAGAGGCACCCAAATAGGAAAGGAAGAACTAAAGCTTTCACTATTCACTGATAATATGATCCTATAGTTAGAAAGGCCTGAAAAATCCACAACAAAGTTACTAGAATTAATAGACAAGTTCAGCAAATTGGTGGGATGCAAAATTAATAAACAAAAATAGTGTTTCTATACACTATTGATGTGCAATCTGAGGAGAAAATCAGAAAAACATTCCATTTATAATAGTGACTAAAACAATCAAATATTTAGGAATAAAGTTAACCAAGGACATAAAGGACCTTTATTCAGAAAACTACAAAACATTGCTTAAAACAACAAAGAAGACTTAAATAAATGGAAGGACATTCTGTTTTCACACTGGAAGAATAAATATCATTAAGATGTCAATTCTACCCAAACAGATTTATAGACTCATTGCAATCCCAATAAAAACACCAACAGCCTTTTTGCAGAAATTGAAAAGCCAATTATCAAATTTATTTGGAAATGTAAGGGGCCTGAATAGCTAAAAATATCCTAAAAAAGAAGAATGAAGTTGGAGGACTCTCACTTCCTGACTTTAGAGCACATAACTTAGCTATAGCGATAAAAACAACAACAACAACAACAATTACAGTGTGGTACTGGCATAAAGACAGACAGATTGATAAATGGAACTGAATTGAGAACTCAGAAATAGACCCTCACATCTACAGCCAAGTGATTTTTGACAAGGCTGTTAAGCTCATCCAGCTAGGTCTGTAAAGTCTATTCAACAAATGGTGCTAGGAGAACTGGATAGCCATATCCAAAGGAAAGAAAGAAGACCCATGTCTCACACCTTACACAAACATTAAGTCAAAATGGATCAAGAACCTAAATATAAAAGCAACCATAAAACTTCTAGAAGAAAATGTAGGAAAACATCTTCAGGATCTTGTGGTAGAGAAGTGAATGTGTGTAAGCAATTGAGCTCCCACCTACCACATGGGAGGTCCCTCGTTTAGTTCCTGGTGCCTCCTAAAGAAGACAGCGAGCTGGTGCGATGGGCAGGTGCAGCAAGCTGATGCAACAAGATGATGGAACAAAAGACACAAGAAGAAAAACATAAGAGACACAACAAAGCAGGGAATGGAGGTGGCTCAAGCGATTAGGTGCCTCCCTCCCACATCAGAGGTCTTAGGTTCGGTTCCCAGTGGGAGAAACAAGTAAGATGAACAGACACAGCAAGTACAAACAACAAGGGGGTGGGGAGAAAGAAATAAATTGTTTAATTTTTTTTTAAAAAAGGTCTTGTGGTAGGTGATAGTTTCTTAAACCTTACACCGAAAGCATGAACATCAAAAGAAAAAATAGATAAATGGGACCTCCTCAAAATTAAACACTTTTGCACCTCAAAGGACTTTGTCAAATGGGTGAAAAGGCAGCCAACTCAAAGGGAGAAATATTTAACAATCACTTATCTGATAAGGGTTTAATATCCATGATATATAAAGAAATCATACAACTCAACCATAAAAAGACAAACTACCCGTATTAATCAGCCAAAGGTGCGCTGATGCAAAGTACGAGAAGTCTGTTGGCTTTTATAAAGGGTATTTATTTGGGGTAGAAGCTTACAATCACAAGGCCCTAAAGAGTCCAACTCAAGGTACCATAAGAGGTACTTTCTTATCCAAAGTTATTTGCCATGTGTTGAAGCAAGATGGTGGGTGGTATCTGTGAGGGTTCAGCCTTCCTTCCTTCTCATAAGGCTCCATGGTCCCAGCTTCTTTGGATCTCAGCTGTAGGCTGGCATTAAGGCTCATCTCTCTCCCTGGGGCTCATTTCTTTCCGGACTTATTTTTGCTTTGTTCTCTTCACAAGGTCAGCTATAGACTATCATGCTATTCTCTCTTCCCAGGGCCTCTGCTATGTCTAATGAGCTGTCTCTATTCCTCTGTGTTCTTCTCCTGTGTATTTACTTCCATGTAAGAGTCTGTTTTATCAGCCTCCAATGGGGAGTGGACTCAACCCTGCATGCCCTAATGATGTGGCCAAATCAAAGCCCTAATCTTGAGTTAATAAAGTAAAAGTGAAACCTCTGAATTTAATACAATCAAAGGGTTATCATGTCCAGAGGAACAGACCACTTTACAAACATAATCAATTATCTTTTTTGGAATTCATAAATGATATCAAACTGCCACACTGCCCAATTTAAAATTGGGCAAAAGCCTTGAAAAGTCCAAAGAGAAAATACAAATGTTAAAAAGCACATGAAAAAAAAATGTTCAATAGCACTAGCTATTAGGGAAATGCAAATCAAAATTATGAGATACTAACTCATACCTCATACAATGACTATTATTAAAAAAACAGAAAACAATAAGTGCTGGAGGGGATGTGGAAAAAGAGAAACACTCCTTCACTGTTGGTGTAAATGTAGAATGATGCAGCTTCTCTGGAAGACACTTTGGCAGTTCCTCAGTGTATTGGTCAGGCAAAGGGGTGCCAATGCAAAATACCAGAAATCCCTTGGCTTCTATAAAGGGTATTTATTTGGGGTAAAAGCTTACAGTCCCAAGGCCATCAAAAGTCCAACCCAAGGTAACTTAAGAGGTACTTTCTCATCAAAGTCAGCTGCTATATGTTGAAGCAACATGGCGGGCCATTTCTGCTGGGTTACAGACTTTCCCGCAAGGGTTCCTCTATCAGTCTTGGCTCTCTTCCCCAGATCAGTTTAAGCTATCAGGCAAATGGTTCATCTCTTCCCAGAGCTTTAGCTGTTTGAGACTTCTCCTTTTTGTCACATGGCAGGGTCAAAATAACAAAGTTTTCTCTGTGAGTCTTCTAGAGTGTCCATTTATATCAGCCCACCAAGAAGGTGGGAACTCAACCTGAGTCACGCCTTACTGACATGGTCAAATCAAAAGCCTTTTATCAAATAAACTAAATCAGAGGTCCCTCACTGAATTTAATACAATCAAAGGGTATCTCCGGAAATGATTGAAAATTATGAGAACACATGGTGTTTGTGACTAGCAGAGCTATTACATGGGTATGACAGTGATTGAAAGGGAAAGCCTAAAGACATGTATATTACTAGAAGGAAAGCTGAAAAATGTAACATGGGACTGTATAACATAGTGAAACTTCAAGGAAAATACAAATATGGGTGATACTGCATATATAAGACTGTTTTTAAAAAATATAAATACAAATAAACTAAAGAGAAGGTAACAATAGCAGCTATGTGTTAGGGGAAGAATAGAGCCATTGAAAAATGAGTTTTGTTTGTTTGGTTAGTTTTTTGTTTTTTTTTTTTTTAGTATTATTATTACTGGAATAGTGAAAATGCTCTAAAAATGATTGAAGTGATGAGTGCAAAACTATGTGATTATACTGAATATCATTGACTGTACACTTTGGATGGATTTATGCTTTATTAATACATATCAATAAAATTGATTTATTAAAAAAAGTCTACCTTTGTCCCCAGTGATTTGGTATACATCTTTATTTTTCCATAAGTACTTGGTTCTATTTCTGGATTGTCTATTCTATTCCACATGTCTATTTGCTTATTCATATTGATTATAAAGTTTTTATAATATGTTTAATATGTTGTAGTCACTTTCTCCTCATAGCTCATTCTTTCAGCGATTTCCTAGATATTTTTATGCATTTATTTTTCACTATCAATTTGACTAGCTTCAGAGGAAAGCTTTTTTGTAATTTTATTAGTATCACATTAAATTTATACATTAACTTAGAGAGAATTGATATTTTGGTGATGTCATAATATCCTAGAGAGCAGTTTTGCTTATCTACTTTTCTGAATTTCCAGAGTTTTATATTTTTCACATATGTTCAAATGCTTTATGTTAAATTTATTTCTAAAAATTTTATCTATTTGCTTTATCATAAAATGAGGCTTTATCATTCATTATATATTCTCTCTGGTTATCACTTGTACATATGAAGGCTATTGTTTTTTGCTTGTTAATTAATTTTACATTCGTTGACTTACTGAAAATCTTTTGTTGTTTGAGTTAGTTTTATCATTAAATATTCTTTTGGGATATTTAGATAAATTATCATATCACCTACAAATAGATAGGAATTTACTTCTTATGTGTTTAACTTTTTTCTGCCATCTAATTGCATTGACTAATACTGTCAGTAAGGTGTTAAATAATATTTAAGATAATAGGTATATTTTCTTTGTTTCTGACTTCAATGGAAATACCTCTAGTGTTTCTTCATTAATAAGATACTAATTTTAGGATTGCATTACATGTTTTATCACATTAAATTTATCTACCCATCCTTATATTTTCAAGAAATTTTTCAGAAGGAATGAGTGTGGACTTTTGTCAAATCAATGGAGCTAACCATATGATTTTTCTCCTTGGGCCTAATAATATGGTGAATTGAATAAATATATTTTCTAATATTTAACAATTCCTGGATTTCTAATATACATTTCAGTTGGCTGTGGGTTTTTACAAGGTATTACTTTCATAATGTGGTGCTGGAGTCCTTTTGATAATATTTTAGTTAGGATATTTATCTTAATAAACAATAAGTAATACTACTCTGTAATTTTCTTTTTTGTGTGTGCTGTCTTTAAAAGATCTAAGAATAATGTATTATTTGTTTTATAAAATTATTCGGTTTTTGCTTGTTTTTTCTTTCTCTTCAATGTTCTGAAACAATGTAGCTCTGAGAGTGTAACAGAATTTTCTGTGAAACCATATTGGCTGGGTGATTTCATCTGTAAAAAATCCTTTAAATTCTTTCTAATTCTTCTACTGAAATATATCAGCTTTAAGTTTTTACTCTGAATTGAGTTCAGTTTTGTTAGTTGTATTTCCCTAAGAAATTGTATATTTCCCCTAGATGTTCAAATTTATTTGCATAAAGGTGATCAAAATAATTTCCTATGATATTTTAAATGTTTTAATCAATAGTTATTACTGCTTGTCATTTCTAATTTCATATATTAGTGTTTTTCTAGTGATTTATCTGTTTTACTGATTTTTAAAAAAAACAGTATTTTGATTAATTTGACATATTGTTTGTTTTCTACCTCATTAATTTCTGTATAGCCACAAATTGTTTATTTATTCACCTGTTGATAGTCATTTGGGCAGTTTCTGGTTTTTGGCAATTGAAAATAAAGTTGCTAATAAACAGTCACATGCATGTCAGTGTAAAGGCATGTGCTTTCATTGGGGGGGGGTTGGTTAATAAATAGGAATGGAATGTCTGGGTCAGAAAGTAGAATATTACTCAACTTTACAAAAGTTACCAAATTATTTTTCCAAGTGGTTGTACCATTTCATTTCCTATTAGCCATGTAAAAGAGAGTTCCAGTTGCCACCACTTTGTATGTCATCCTTTTAAAATTTTAGCTATTATAATAGTTGCATGGTGGTATTTCATTGTGGTTATGATTCAAGTCTTTAAATAGAATTTCTTTTTAGAACACTTTAAGATTTACAGAAATTTCAGAAGATAATACAGAAAATTCACACATACTTCTTCATCCAATTTCCCTTATATTAACATTTTATGCGAGTATGCTAATTTATAACAATTAACAAGCCAATACAGATTCATTATTATTAATTAATGTCCACAGTTTGTTGGGATTTTAAGACTTCCATCTTATGACTTTTCCTATGCCAGGATCCCATCTACTATAGCTCACATAAGCTGTGACAGTTTTTCAGACTTTCCTTGTTTTTGATTACCTTGATAGTTTTGAGAAATACTGGTAAGTTATATTGTAAGACTCACCTCTATTGGAATTTGCCTGATGTTTTTCTCATGATTAGACCGGAATTATAGGTTTGGGGGAGGAAGATCACAAAGGTACAATACCATTTTCATCACATTATATAAAGGACACATATTATCAACATGAATTATCATTGTTGATAATGACTCAGACCACTTGGCTGAAGTAATGTTTGTCAGGTTTCCCCTGTAAATTTACTCTTTTTCCACTTTTCCATACTGGATTCTTTGAAAGGAAGTCACTTTTGAAGTCTACACTTAGAAAGTGGAGATTTATTCTCCCTGTCCTTGAGATCAGAGTATCAAGTAATACATAAATTACTTGGAATTCTTCTGCAACGGAGATTTGTCTTCTCTTCCCCATTTATTTATGTATTAAATCATTTATTTATATCAATATGGATACGTGGATTTTTATTTTATGTTTTGGGCTATAATCCAATACTACTTTACTCGTTTTGTTGCTCAAACTGTTTCAGCTTTGTCAACCGGGACATTTTTCAGTTGGATCCTGTATACCTTTGCTGTATCCACCATTTTTATATGTATGTGTGCATATGTATGTTTGAGCACTTCCCTATTTTTTGGTACTATAAGATTTCCAGGTTCATCTTGTACTCTTCTGCCCCCATACTAGAATGAGCCATTTCTCTAAATCTTTACTTGGTAAATAAAGTTCTCTCAAAAGAATTTCATCTTAATGAGAGTGGTGATCCATCCTCAAAGTCAACTGAAATCAAGTGGAAATTTGGAAAGGACTTGACAAAAAATTCACGTGAAACACAGAATAAAGTCAGCGGGATGAGGCAGCATGAATATCAGAGAGTTTCTTTACCTGGTTTACTGACCATTCTGATGCAGGTACAGATGTTTAAGGAGAGGTCCATTACAGTAATATTTTGTTCCTAATAAGGATAATGAAGAAGAGGAAGAAGAAGAAGAAGATGAAGGAGAAGGGGGAGGGGAGGAGGAGGAGGAGGAGGAGGAAAAGGAAGAGGAGGATTGGAAGATTTTGATGAAAAGTGGGGAGAGGAAGAAGGGGAAGGAGATGAAGATGATGATGAGGGAGAGGAAGGTGAGGAAGATGAAGGAGAAGATGACTAATAGAACACTGATGGATTCCAACTTACCTTATTTAATTTTCTTTAATCTCTGAAAGCAAGTTTCAGTCTTAGTTTTTTTCCTCTTATGGTTAGTTGCTCTGTTAATGAGATCTCTTTTCTCTCCCTTACACCATGGTTCTCAATTTATTTGGGGGGAAATACCTTGAGCAGAACACAGTGGGAAAAGAATTTCTACCCCTTTTTGTTCCAAATTCGTTTTTGTTCCTTCCTGTCTCAACAAGAGAAAAACTTCATGGAATCAACACACCACTGTGATCTGTGGGAAAAAAAGAAAAACCTCTGCTTCCTTCGCTCTGCTGGAAGTTGGAGGGTGCTAGGCCTCTGTGTAGTAGCACATAGAATTCTAGCTTTATTCTTCCTATCTCTGTATATTGTGCTCAGAGATTACACTGTGTCTCTATATGAATATGGACAGTTAGCATTTACCCACATGTATCTGCACACTTTCTTTCATTAAAAAGAAAAACTTTAACAATGGGCTTATAGAAATTCAGTGAAGGGTGGGTTTGAGATGTTTGGGGGGGTTAAGTGGGCATTTTGACAACATGGCTTCTCCTGAAGCATATTTAACTGTGATGTTTAATGGACATCCTTGCAGTTTAAGATGATGCTTTTAAAATAAAAGTCTCTCTAATGATGACTTGAGCCTTGCCGCTCCATGGGAGAATCAGCAGAATCTGTAGGATCTTATTTGGAATTTACATTCTCTACTGTAATTTTGTTCCTGTTTATTTCTAAAGTTTCTTTTTGTTTCACCGGAAAGGAAAGATGATGCTCAGTTGTAAATGCTTGAAGTATGCATGTTGCTTTGTTAAAATAAAGATAAATGTGGGGAGAAATGGCATCAATGTAGGTAGGCACTGCTCAACTCTTTCACAAAATAAAACAGCAGAGAAGGGGCAAAAACCTACCTGAGTGAGCTGTTTTGTGAATCCACAGAGCAAGAGACTGCAGGGCACTGTTCAGAAGGGAGTGTGACAAAGAGACAAAGAGCCCAAGGGAAAACCATGAGTTGCTCACCCCTGTGGATGGAAACAGCTGAGGCAATTAGCCTCTCACCAGCCAGCTAAGTGTGAGGGAGCATTCCTTGAGAGGAAGAGGGGTCTGGTGAAGGGTGGAGAGTGGTTTCCTAACCATGGGTTTAGCCATCTGGGCCCCATTTGAACCTCGGGGAGGATAACGTCCAGCGCAAAGGTGGCCCTGGGAAGAGGGGAAGGGGGATCTGCCCAGGCAGGCTGTCACACCCACCCACCCTGGGAGAGAGGAACTTGGTCAGGGAAGGAGTGGAGACAGGCACCTAACTAGCCTGGCCCCTGAAAACTTAGAAATCCAACTCACCTAAGGGAAACAGGGGCAGGAAGGGGCAGATCAGCTTTCAAAAGTATTTAGTCTTCCTGCTTTGCATGAAGAAGTTCCCTGGAGGTGGGTGATGAATTGATGAGCACCAACAGCCTGAGAAGGTCCCTAGGGGCCTGTAACCATTGGGGAATTTGATGTAATTATGAATTCCAAAAATATAATTGAATCATGCTTGTAAACTGATCTGTTAATCTGGGCATGATTAGGTTAGGATTAGGGAATTGAGCCCCACCCCTTGGTGGGTGGGGAATTGAATATAAAAGGCAAGGCAGAGAACAGAGTTGAAGCAGTCTTTTGAGAAGCAGTTTTGATGTTGGAAAGAAGGCGCCAGGAGAAGAGAAGCAAGCTGTTCGCCTGATCGTTTACAGCTGACCTTGTGGAGGAAACAGGAGCTAAGCCCGGAGAGAAACGCAGCCCCGGGAAGAGAGGAACCCCAGAAGCCTGAACCCTGGCAGACGCCAGCAGCTGATTTGCTCTAACACGTGGCAATGTACTGTGGTGAGAGAAGAAACTTAACGCTTTATGGCCTGGTATCTGTGGACTTCTACCCCAAATAAATACCCTTTATAAAAACCAACCCATTTTTGGTATTTCACATTAGCACCCCTTTGGCTGACTAATACAGGGCCTAAGAGGGAAAGCTGTTCTTCCTGGATTGTTTCTTTGTTGCAGTTTTGTTCTTGTTTATTCCTTTCCCTTACTTTTTTCTTTTACTTATTTTTTCAACCTACTTTATTTCTCTTCTTTCCCTCGTTTTTCTGTCTTCTGACTTCTGTTGTTTTCTTTCATTCTACCACATCTTGTTTGGTCTTCATTTTTTCTTTTTCTCTCACTCTACTTTTTTTTTTTTTCTTCTCTTCTAATCTGTCCAGCCTTTTAATTCATTCTATTTTCCCCTCTATTTTAATTCTTGTTTCATTTTTTTCTATTCCACCACTTTTTATTCTTATTTCTTTGTATTTTTTATTATTTTTACTCAAAATACTTAGTTTCCTAGCTCTTCTATGGTTCTCTACATTGGAGGTGGTTCTGGGAGATTTGCTATTGGCTATCTACCCAAATTGGATTCAAGGGGACTAATGACTCCCTTTCCAATAATGAAGAGGCCACTAACAGTCCATGGTGTGAGTTGGCAATGGAGATATGCAAAATATCATCACTGGATTCCCTTACCTCCAAGCTTATAAAAGTCAATGATCCTCTGAATAGTCTCGCTGCCCTGATTTTGTGATAATCAGGGTAGGCTATACATTTGCTATATTAGACACCATGCATGTGTCCCCAGACCTAGTTTTTCTCCCTAGGTCTGGTTTTTAGAATGCTGGTGATAAATCAAGTCTGATTTATTATATGACCATCCTGTATGGGAAATGACTGTAACTCTAGGTAACTTTGGTCAACCTTAAGAGATATAGCAGGGGGACGGATGTGGCTCAAATGGTTGGACGTCCATCTCCCATATGGAGGGAACTGGATTCGATACCTGGGACTTCCTGGTAAAATTTTTAAAAAGAAAAATATACAAGGTGCACGGGCTGCCACAAGCCATGTGCAGGTGCACTGTCAGGCCCTGCAAGCAGGTGAGCCCCCCAGGCCCTGCACGTAGGTGCACTGCCATACCCTGTGAGTGGGTACACTACCAGGCCCCACGAGCAGGTTAGTCCCCCGGGCCCGGCACGCCGGTGAGCCGCCAAGCTCCTAGCACAGGTGCGCCATCAGGCCCCGAGCACAGGTGACCCCCCAGGCCCCGCATGCAGGTGTGCCATCAGGCCTTGAGAGTTATGCAGCAAGATTATGACATAACAGGAGAGTGACACAAGGGAGAGCCAAGATGAGATGTGCCAAAAAACCAGGAACTAAGGTTGTGCAGGCAGTAGGATGCCTCTCTCCCACATCGGAGGTTCCAAGGATCTAATGTAGTGAGGACAAGAGGAGAAGATGAGAAGAGAGGGCAGGAAATGGACACAGAGAATTGCCCAGCAAATGGATACAAAAACAGCAAAAACGGGGCGGGGGGTTAAAAATGGATAAAAGTAAATAAATATATAAATAAATCCTTTAAAAAACGTATAGGGGAGGAAGATATAGACTATAGTTAGTAGTAATATTTTGGTGATGCTCTTTCATAGTTTGTTAACAAATGTTTCAAAACAATGCAAACTATTTGTGGTGGGGTGATGTATGGGAGCCTTGTATGATATTATGCATGTTTGTTTTGTAAGTTCACAATGTTTACTAAACACTTATTGTTTATGTATATTCATGTATGAATGATATACTTCAATAAATTGTTTTTAAAGTGAAGGGAAAAAAAGGCAAGGATCTGGGTGAGAGTGTTTTCAACACCTTACCAGAGTTTTGTGCAGTCAAAAAGTATAATGATATTGGCTAGCTCCTCCTAGATACTCTTGATACAGCTACAAAATAAAGAGATGAGCTAAAGTCTTCAAATTTGCAAACTAAATGCCACATGAATGATGTGAAAGTTTCTATGTGTGCTCTGAAAAAAATCGTATTTCTTGCAGCCACAGGCTTGAGATATCTGAGAACCAGACTCAGACTCTAATTGTATGGGTAGCAGAGTTACAAAGAAAACTAAAATCTCAACCCCACAGGGTATCTGCAGTTAAAGTGAAGGCATTGATTAGAAGGGAGTGGAACCCAGAGGATTGGATGGAAACATATGGGATGATAATAATGGTGGTGACGTTGGAACCCTAAATTCTGCTTAGACTTTACTGGATAAACCTGTGAAGGCCTGCCTTGTGGAGACCACACTTTGTCAACCTTGTATCACCCAGCCTCCAGCCTGCCCCAGGGAGTCTGGACCTCCTCCCAGCCCTGAGGCAAACACCAGCCCAACTCCAGCATGGACTGCCCAACCTCCACCCTGCACTGAAGACTCTGCCTTCCAACCCCTGTCTGAAGAGATTAGTCCTGTCTCACCAGAAGAAAATGCAAAGGACTGCCCCAAGTTTCGTAGCTTGCAAGACATTTTTAATCCTTCTTCTTACCCACTCCCACCAACTCTCTTCTCTTTGAGACCTATTACTAGACTAAAATCACAACAAGCTCCCAAAGGTGAAATGTAAAGTGTGACCCATGAGGAAATATGCAATACTCTGAAAGAACTGCATGAGTTTTCCAACTTATATAGACAGAAATTAGGTAAATATGTGTGGGAATGGATATTAAGGGTAAAGGATAATGGTTGAAGGAATTTAAAGTTGGATCAGGCTGACTTCATTGATATGGGTCCACTAAACAGAAATTCTGGATTCAACACTGTAGGTCAAGGGGTTAGAAAGAGCTATAACAGTTTGTTCGAGTGGCGGACTGAAACGTGGACCAAAATGTGGCTTTGCATGTCTGAGGTTGAGATGCTTGATTGCCCTGGTATACAGTAGAAGAGGGAATTCAAAGGCTTAGAGAGATTGGAATGCTAGAATGGATTTACCATTTAACACCTGCACACCCACCCCAGGTATGTCCAGAGGACACACCTTTAACCAGGACTGTGAGGAATAAATTTGTAAGACTAAAAACAGAGAAGAGCTCTGTGGTTATTCTTCTCTGTAGTCCAGGTAATACTGTATGGAGGGCTGTAACGGAATTAGAATCCTTATACATTATGGGGATGATCAGATTTTGGTCTGGTAAAAGTCAAGTATTGGCAATTATTTGCCAAAGACAAGGTGGGCATGGCTATCACAATGAAAGGCAGATTCAAAGCCGCACTCAAAATAGTCTTAGTTGCATAAAGTTATGGCATCGACTAATAGATCATGGGGTACCTAGAATTGATATAGATGGACAGTGTACTAAATTTTTTCTGGATCTGTAAAAACAGAAGTATTCTAGGTCAAGTGAACAAAACCCTAACTCAAATTACAGACACAGAGAATCATGGCCCCTTAATCAATTCCCAGATTTGAGATAGTTCACAGACCCAGAGCCCCTTGAATGAGGAGAAGGTCAGGTTACCTTGGGGAAGGATCCTGTTAAACTACCAAAAATTTATACTGTTAATCTTCCTCTCACCTTTCCCCAGGGAGATCTATGGCCTTTTACCAGAGTAACTGTGCATTGGGGAAAAGAAAATGATCAGACATTTGGGGGATTATTTAACACTAGCTCAGAAATGATATTAATTCCAAGAGACCCAAAACGTCACTGTGGTCCACCAGTCAGAGTAAGGGCTTATGGAAGTCAGGTGATTGATGGAGTTTTAGCTCAGGTCTGTCTCACAGTGGGTCCCATGTGACCCCAGACCCATTCTGTGGTTATTTCCCCAGTTCCAGAATAGACATACTCAGCAACTGGCAGAATATCCCCATTGGATCCCTGACTTGTGGAGTGAGGGCTATTATGTTAGAAAAGGCCAAGTGGAAGACACTAGAGTGGTGTCTGCCTAGCAAAATAGTAAATCAAAAGCAATACTGGATTCCTGGAGGGATTGCAGAGATTCGTGCCACCATGAATGATCTGCAGGATACGGGGGTGGTGATTCCCACCACAACCCCATTCAACTCTCTTATTTGACCTCTGCAGAAAACAGATGGATCTTGAAGGATGACAGTAAATTATGATAAACTTAACCAGGTGATGACTCCAATTGCAGCTGCTGTCCCAGATTTGGTATCATTGCTTGAGCAAATCAACACATTCCCTGGTACCTGGTATGCATCTGTTGATCTGGCAAATGCTTTTTTCTCAATTGCCATTAGTAAGGACAACCAGAAACAGTTTACTTTCATCTGGCAAGGTTAGCAGTATACCTTCACAGTCTTGCCTCAGGGGTATATCAGTTCTCCAGCCCTATGTTATAGTATTGTCTGTAGGGAACTTGATAGTCTCTCCCTCCCACAAGACATCACACTGATCTATTATATTGATTATTTATATTGATAGGACCTAGTGAGCAAGAATTAGCACAGACTAATTGGTAAAGCATTTATGTGAGAGAGGATGGGAGATAAATCCAGCAAAAATACAGGGGCCTTCCACCTCAGTGAACTTCCTAGGTGTCCAGTGGTGTGGGGCATTTTGAGATATCCCTTCTAAAGTGAAGGATAAGCTGTTGCATTTGACTCCTCCTATGACCAAAAAAGAGGCAAAACAACTTAGTTGGTCTCTTCAGATTTTGGAAACAACACATTCCTCATTTGGGTGTGCTACTCCAGCCCATTTACTGAGTACTAGAAAAGCTGCTCGTTTTGATTGGGGACCAGAACAAGAGGAGGCTCTGTGACAGGTCCAGGCTGTTGTGCAAAATGCACTACCACTTGGGTCATATGATCCAACAGATCCAATGGTGTTGGAAGTTTCAGTGGCAAATAGAGATGCTGTCTGGAACCTTTAGCAGACCCCTATAGGAAAATCACAACAAAGACCCTTAGGACTTTGGAGCAAAGCCCTGTCATCCTCTGCAGATAACTACACTCTTTTTTGAAAAACAATTTTTGGCCTGTTACTGGGCCTTAGTAAAGGCTGAACGCTTAACCATAGGCCACCAAGTTTCCATGAGACCTGAGTTGCCTATCATGAGCTGGGTATTGTCTGACCCACCAAACCATAAAGTTGGGCATGCACAGCAGCACTCCATGATAAAGTGGAAGTGGTATATATTAGGTACGGCTCAGGAAGGTCCTGCAGGCATAAATAAGTTACATGAGGAAGTAACCCAAATGCCCATGGTCACCACCCCTGCCATATTACCTTCACTTTCCTAGCCCATAGTTTTGACCTCTTGGAGAGTTCCTTACAATCAGTTGACTAAGGAAGAGAAAATGCTGGCCTGGCTTACAGATAGTTCTGCATGATATACAGGTACCACCCAAAAGTGGACGGCTACAGCACTGCAGCCCTTTTCTGGGAAATCCCTGAAGGACCGTGGTAAGGGCAAATCCTCCCAGTGGGCAGAACTTCAAGCAGTGCACCTGGTTGTTCATTATGCATGAAGAAGAAATGGCCAGAGGTGCATTTGTACACTGATTCATGGGCTGTTGCCAATGGTTTGGCTGGATGGTCAAGGACTTGGAAGGAATATGATTGGAAAATTGGTTACAAAGAGGTCTGGGAAATAGATATGTGGATAGACCTTTCAGAGTGGGCAAAAAAAAAAAAAAAACATGAAAACATTTGTGTCCCAGATAAACGCTCACCAGAGGGTGGCTTCAGTAGAGGAAGATTTTAGTAATCAAGTGGATAAAATGACCCACTCTATGGCTAATGCTCATCCTCTTTCCCCAGCCACTCCTGTCATTGCCAAATGGGCTCATGAACAAAGTGGCCATGGAGGTAGGGATGGAGGTTATGCACAGGCTCAGCAACATGGACTTCCCTCAACCAAGGCTGACTTGGCTACATCCACTGCTAAGTGCCCAATCTGCCAGCACCAGAGACTCACACTCAGCCCCCCCATATGGCACCATTCCCTGAGGTGATCAGCCTGGTACCTGGTAGCAGGTTGATTACATTGGACCACTTCCACCATGGAAGTGGCAGTGATTTGTTTTAACTGGAATAGACACATACTCCGGATATGGGTTTGCATTTCCTGCATGCAATGCTACTTCCAAAACTACTATCTGTGGACTTACCAAATATCTTATCTACCACCATGGCATTCCACACAGCATTGCTTCTGATCAAGGAACTCATTTCACAGCAAATGATGTGTGGGAATAGGCACATGCCCATGGAATTCACTGGTCTTACCATGTTCCCCATCATCCCGAAGAAGCTGGATTGATAGAACAGCGGAATGGCCTTTTGAAGACTCAATTACAGCACCAGCTAGATAGTAATACCTTGTAGGGCTGGGGCAATGTTCTCCAGGAAGCTGTGTATGCTCTAAATCAGCATCCACTCTATGGTGCTGTTTCTCCCATAGCCAGGATTCATGAGTCCAGGAATCAAGGGGTGGAAGTGGGAGTGACACCACTCACTATTACACCTAGTAACCCACTATGAAAATTTTTGCTTCCTATCACTGCAACCTTAAGCGCTGGTAGTCTACAGGTCTTAGTTCTAAAAGGAAGAGTTCTGCCACCAGGGAACAAAACAATGATTCCATTGAACTGGAAGTTAAGACTGTCACCTGACCACTTTGGGCTCCTCTTACCTCTGATTCAACAGGCAAAGAAGGGAATTACTCTACTGGCTGGGGTGGTTGATCCTGACTATCAAGGGGAAATAAGACTGCATCCACATAATGAGGATAAAGAAGAGTTTGCCTGGAATACAGGAGATCCTTTAGGGTGTCTCTTAGTACTGCCATGCCCTGTGATTTAAGTCAATGGAAAATTGCAACAACCCAATCCAAGCAGGACTAACAATGGCTTAGAATCTTCAGGAATGAAAGTCTGGGTCACCCCTCCAGGCAAAGAACCACAGTCAGCTGAAGGCATTGCTGAGGGTAATAGGAATATGGAATCAGTAGTAGAAGAAGGTAGTGATAAATATGAACTTCAACCACGTGACCAGTTACAAAAATGAGGACTGTAATAGTCATGAATCTTTCTTCCTTGTTTTGTAATGAGTATGACTGTATATGTACATAAAGTGAATTTCTTTGTTTTCTTCCCCCAATTTTTCCTTTCTTATATATATGACAGTTGTATTTGTTTCATGTCATAATATTTAAGGATGTCAAGTTTAAGAGTGAATATTACCCAAGGACTTGCACCCGATTCTGTATGGAATTAATGCATTTATGGTTTTATGCAGGAGAGCTGAATATTGTTAGGTGGAAATATATATATATATATGGTATTGTGTTTACTTAGAGATTAAGTATGGTTTAAAGTAATGTGTATGGTTGCTGGGTTGACAAGGGGTAGACTGTGATGGTAAAGCTAATGTGTCAACTTGGCCAGGTAATTGTGCCCAATTGTTTGTCCAAACAAGCACTGGGATAATTGTAATACAAGGGCATTTATGGGCTTTAGGCTTCAGTGGGTTTACTGCATAGATGGCTGATTACATCTGTGATCAACCAGGGAGATTGCCCTCAGCAGTAAGTGACATCTTATCCAATCAGCTGAATGCCTTAAAAGGAGAAATGATTTCAGCATTCAGAGAGAATTTTCCAGATCATCTTTGGACAGCCAATGTCTCCTGGAAACTCATTAAGGACATTCAGTGGACTTTCATCAGAGCCCCTGGTTTGCAGCCTACCTGTGGAACCTGGACTTGTGCATCCCCACAGTCACGTGAGAGAATCTTATAAAATCCCGTACTATTTACAGATATCTTCTGTTGATTCTGTCCCCTAGGGAACTCTGACTAATACAGAGTTTATAAATGAGTTCATTAAAGTTGCAGGTTATAAGATCAATGTGCAGAAATCAGTAGCATCAATAATGAGCAATCTGAGGAGGAAATCGAGAAAAAATTTCCATTTACAATAGCCAATCAAAGAATCAAATACCTAGGAATAAATTCAACAAAAGGTGTAAAGGACTTGAATGCAGAGAACTACACAACACCGTTAAAGAAAATCAAAGAAGACTTAATCAAATGGAAGAATATTCCCTGTTCATGGATAGGAAGACCAAACCTCATTAAGATGTCTATCCTACCCAAACTGATATACAGAATTAACGCAATCCCAATAAAAATTACCACAACATTTTTAGTGAATTGGAAAAGCTAACTATGAAATTTATTTGGAAGGGCAAGAGGCCCCAAATAGCCAAAGACATACTGAAAAATAAAAATGAAATAAAAAGAATCACTCTACCTGACTTAAAAAAAATACTACAAAGCTACAGTGGTCAAAACTGCATGGTAGTGGCACAAGGATAGACATACCACCCAATGGAACCAAATTGAGTGTTTTCATATAGATCCTCACATATACAGTCACCTGTTATTTGACAAGGCCACCAAACCCACTCAACTGGGGGAAAATGGCCTCTTCAACAAATGGTATTTGGAGAACTGGATATCCATATCCAAAAGAATGAGAGAGGAACACCATCTCACACCTTATACAAAAGTTAACTCAAGATGTATCAAAGATCTAAATATAAGAGCCAAGAGCATAAAGATCTTGGAAGATAATGTAGGGAAGCATCTACAGAATCTTGTAATAGGATATGTTTTCACAAACTTTACACTCAAAGTTTGAGCAATGAAAGAAAAAATAGATAATTGGAACCTCCTCAAAATTAAAAACTGTTGAACCTCAAAGGAGTTTTTCAAGAAAATGAAAAGGCAACCTACTCAATGGGAGAAAATATTTGGTAACCATATATATTAGTCAGTCAAAAGACCAGAAACCCTGGCTTTTATAAAGGCTATTTATTTGGGGTAGAAGCTTACAGTTACCAGGCCATGAAGCATAAGTTACTTCCCTCACCAAAGTCTGTTGACACATGTTGGAGAAAGATGACTGCCAATGTCTGCAAGGGTTCAGGCTTCCTATGTTCCTCTATTCCCGGGGCACATTTCTCTTCCAGCTCAGCTGCTTTGCTTTCTCCCCAAGGCCAGCTGTAGAGTATCAGGTGAATGGCTCATCTCTCTTCCTGAGGCCTCTGCCTGTGTTTAATGGAGATTTCTCTCCTTCTTCATGTATCTACTTCTCTCTGTGTTTACTTCCCCAGCTCCAGGAACAAAACTCAAACCTCCCTTCTCTGCAGTGCTGTTTCTCTGTGGGTCCTTGTACACCAATGAGGTGGGACTCAACATCCTACTGATGTGGCCCAATCAAAGCCCTGATCATTATTTGATCAAGTAAAAGTGAAATCTCTGAATCCAATATAATCTAATACACCCAGAGGAACAAATCAGGTACAAACATAATCCAATATCTATTTTTTGGAATTCATAAACAATTTCAAACTGCTACACTCCACCCTCTGATATCCAAAAAAGACATTACAATATTAAAAAAAAAAAACTTAAATCAGTACAATGCTAAATACAGAATCATATCACAATCAGTTTATGAAAATACAATTTGTCTTGCCAGAGTCCCGTCTGGCAGTAGACCTCTAAAACTTACAAAACAATTTATGTGCTTCCAATACACAAATGGACCCACAAAGGATAAACATCTTTATTACCATAAGGAGAATTTGGGAGGGAAACATGCGTCATGGGTCTTCTACAGTTCAGTAAACCTGCAGTGAATATTCTATTTGATGTCAATGTCTGAGAGTCATTCTTAAGATGATGGTTTCTTCTCCCAGGGTCCTCATGAGAACTCACCCTTTCCACAGGCCTGCCCAATTGCCATTTTCTTGCTTCCACCCTCATCAAGCATCTGGGTGTTGAACAAGCTCCAGCCTTTACCCTCCAAGAGCACTGGGGTGATTGCCACACTTTACCCAATCTTTGGGTTAGAGTTTTAACCCCCCTAGTACAACATCCTCCCTAACCTTTGGCATACCGGCCCAACCCTCTCAGAGCAACAAGTTGGTGACCTGGCCTTCTCTAATCCATGGGGGACAGACCTGTCACTCTCAGACCTATGGGATGTTGACCTCAACCTCCCTAATCATTGGGGAATGTGTTCCACCCTCTCTGTACCCTGGGGCAGCAAAACTCTTCCTGAACATTGGGTGGGGATATCCACCCTTTTCAACTCCTGGGGCAAACTCACCCTCTCTGTGCACATGGGTGGAGCTCCTCTCTTGGCCCAAGGTGATGTCTTAATTCCAGGTCTCAGCTTCCATGGTTTCTCCTTAAATCTGTTTCTCCTTCAATCTCTCCCTCCCACATCCCTTTTAGTTGAAGTTGAAAGTGGTTTTGTTCATACAGCTGTCTCAAAAAGCTTGTTGGTTTAGCATGCAAGAAGCAGGGTTCCAAGCCATCAGACAGTAAGACTTTCCACAAGTCTTTCCTAGACAACTGCATCTTAAATCCTGATTTACAAGTTCCAAGTTTAGTTAAGTCTTCAAATGGGGTACTATCTTCGGGGGCTTGATTTCCAGAGGCTTGGTATTTCTGGAATCAGTTTCTGTTTTTTTTGTGCCCAATAATTCTGTCCTCAGATTCTCTCTCTCGTCTAGCATTTTACTATAAGCTGCAAGGAGAAGCCAACCCTCATTCTTCAAGTTTACTTTGGAAAGCTCTTCAGCTAGATGCCCAGGCTCGCCACTTTCAAATTCTGCCTTCCATAAAACCTCAGGAGTCAATCTTGCTAAGTTCTCTGCAACTTTAAAACACAGATCAACTTTCTTCCAATTTCCAATAAGTTTCATCATTTACTTCTAAGCCACCATAAAAAGTCTCTTTAGCATTCATATTCCTATCAACAGTCTCTGCAAAGCAATATAGGCTTTTTCTATCAAGCATCTCACAATTCCTCTGAAAAATATCCCTTACCCATTTACAAAAACCACTCCAGCATCTTGGTAATTGCAAAAGCACTACCCCACTCCTGGTACCAAATTCTGTATTAGTCAGCCAAAGGGATGCTGATGCAAAATACCAGAAATCTGTTGACTTTTATAAAGGGTACTTATTTGGGGTAGACACTTATAGTTACCAGGCCATGAAGCATAAGTTGCTTCCCTCACAAAAGTCTGCTGACACATGTTGGAGAAAGATGTCTGCTGACATTTGCAAGGGTTCAGGCTTCCTGGATTCCTCTCTTCCTGGGGCTCATTTCTTTCTGAGCTCAACTGCTCTGCTTTTTCCACAAGGCCAGCTGTAGACTATCAGGCAAGTGGCTCATCTCTCTTCCTGAGGCCTCTGACTGTGTTTAATAGAGACTTCTCTCCTTCCTTACATATCTGCTTCTCTGTGTATTTACTTCCCAGGCTCCAGGATCAAAACTCCAACCTCCCTTCTCTGTGGTACAGTTTCCTACTGATATGGCCCAATCAAAGCCCCAATCTTTAAGCAATTAAAAGTGAAACTTCTGAATCCAATCTAATCCAATATGCCCAGAGGAACAAATCAGTTTACAAACATAATCCAATATCTACTTTTTTGAATTCATAAACACTATCAAACTACTACACCATATATCTGATAAGACCCTAATATACAGCATATATAAAGAAATCCTACACTTTGAAAATGATAAGACAAACAACCCATTTAAAAAATGGGCAAGTGATTTGAACAGACACTTCTCCAAAGAAGATATACAAATGGCTAAAAAGCACATGAAAAGATGCTCAACATCACTAGCTATTAGGGAAATGCAAATCAAAACTGCAATGAGATACCATCTTACACCCATTAGACTGGTAGTCATTAAAAAATCAGAGGACTACAAGCATTGGAGAGGATGGTGTAGCCATTTTGGAGGACAGTTTGGCAATTCCTCAGGATGCTAACTATAAAACTGCCATATGATCCAGCAATCCCACTACTGGATATGTACCAAGAGGAATTGAATGCAGAGACAAGAACAGATATATGTACACCAATGTTCATAGCAGCATTATTCATTATTGCCAAGTTGGAAACAACCCAAACGTCCATCAACAGATGAATGAATAAGCAAACTATGGTATATACATACAATGGAATATTATTCAAGTGTAACAAGGAATGTAGTATTAACACATGGGATAACATGGATGAAACTTTCAGACCTTATGTTGAGTGAAGCAAGCCAGGCACTGAAGAACAAATATTACATAACCTCACTGATATGAATTAAGCAAATTGAGCAGACTTACAGAACTAGCATCTGGAAGATAGGTTTACAGCAGATAGAAAGGGAGAAGAAGGTTGTGAGCCAATGCCCATAAGGGGAAAACCTATGATAATGTGGAAGAGTGTAGTTGTGCATTGGATTGGCATGACAGTGGTATAGTGGTACTATTGGGTTGGGCATTGCTGGTTTGTGGAGTGGGTCCCAAGGGGAGGGGAAGGGAGGAACAGAATAGATGTAACATGGGCATTTTTGTGGTGATGGATCTTGCAATGATAGATACAGGCCATGTTAAATTTCAGCAAAAGTGTATGGTCCAAAATTTTAAAATATAATGTAAATCATTGAACATGGTTAGTAGCAATGTTTCAGTATTTGTACATTAATTGTAACAAATGTACCATCCACATGTAAAATGTTATTAATAGAGGAAAGGGGAAAAGGGGGAGGATGTTGGGTATATGGGAATCCCCTATATTCTGTACATCACTTTTCTGTAACCTAAAGCATCTTTGAAGACAAAATGAAAAAAAAATAAGACACTAGGGAATAAACAGAAGAAAATGTCACTGTTCATACAAGACTACAGATCTTACAGTGAAGAAAAGCATAGTGTCAAAAAAAATTTTTTAATTTTATATATTTTTATTTTTTTATTATTTGATTTTTTTTTAAATTTTTGTATTTTATTTGTTATTTTTAGAACTATCTGTAGCAGTTTGGTAATATATATGAATTCTAAAAATAGATATTTCATTATGTTTGTAAGTTATCCTGTTCCTCTGGGTGTATTAGATTGTATTAACTTCAGAGTTTTCACTTTTACTGATTAAGTTATGATTAAGGCTTTGACTAGGCCACATCAGTAGGATGTTTAGTCCTCACCCCCTTGTTGGGTGTGGACTCACAGAGAAAATGACACGGCAGAGGAGTTAGTAGGAGTTTTGTATGCTGGAACCCCAGGAAGTAAACACACAGGAGAAAATCACAGAGGAATAGAGACAGTTCCACATACATGGCAGGGGCCCTGGGAAGAGAAAGAACCTGATAGTCTACAGCTGACCTTGTGGAGAGAACAGAACAGCTGAGCCCGGAGAGAAACAAGGCCCAGGAGAGAGATGAGAATTATCCCAGCCTACAGCTGATATTGGAAGAAGCTAGGACCATGGAGACTTAAGAGGAAGAGGGAGGTTGAACCCTTGCAGATATCGGCAGCCATCTTGCTCCAACACGTGGCAACAAACTTTGGTGAGGGAAGTAACTTACTCATTCTGGCCTGGTAACTGTAAGCTTCTACTGCAAATAAATACCCTTTATAAAAGCCAACAGATTGTTGATATTTTACATCAGCAGCCCTTTGGCTAACTAATACACTATCATTATTATTTCATTTTCTTATTAATTGTATTTGGTTATTTTGTTGGCTTCATTTTTTAAGAAGTTTTGGATCACAGAAGGGTTACAACTATGGCAGGGGAAGATCTTTGGTGTGGGGTGTCAGTGATGGGAGTTGCAGGGGAGGAGGTTCACCTGGGGCATACCTATAAGGCATATAAATGTGTTCAAGTGCTGATGGGGTATTTTCATGGTGGGTGAAGATTAACACAAAAACTGAAAGAATATTGAATATCCATCCTGGGGAGCTTTGCCACATTCTCTAATGGGACAGCAAGAATCCCCTGAGTATTTGGGCAGTGTCTAGTGAAGGAGGATGGACCATTGCAATGGGACCTTGATATTGATGACTGTACTTATGAACCTTTTCTTTTGAAGTTGAAACTTAGCCTAGTATTATCTGTTGTCTAAGAGTTACCTCCTGGGAACCTCCTTGTAATTCAAATGTGGCCTCTCTCTAAGCCAAACTCAGCTTATAAATGCATTACCTTTTCCCTGGCATGGGACATGACTCTCAGAGATGAGCCTCCCTAGCACTAAGAGATTATTACCAAGCACCAACTAGAAATGCACCTGGAAACAGACCTTGACCAAAAGGGGAAAAGGGTAAATTCAAATGAGTTTTTATGTCCAAGAGATTTCAAAGTGAGTCAGGAGGTATTCCAGAGGTTACACATATGCACGTCTGAGGATCTTATTGACTGCCACAGTAAATATTGCCTCAAATAGCAGGGCTCCCGAGCGCTCTGGAGACATCCAGATTCCATAAGCAGGGCAAAGAGATCAGAAGTTTGGTGCCCTGTCAGTTGGCCATACTTTGGATTTTATACTCCCAGTTTGACAGAGTTGGACTCAGTTCTGGTTTCCCTACACATGGCTCTTCTGCCCCTTCTATTTGAACCTATAGTTAGTGCTAGAGTTGATAGGTCTATATCCAAGAGACTTAAATGTTTGGGCTGTTCGTGTGCCAGTTGGGCCCTGAATCTCAAAAGATTTGCAACACCTACTCTCCAGTTCATTGGTTTTACCCAGGACAACTACCAAGGAGATGATGATGGGCAATGACCATCCCAAGGAACAGAGAGAGTTTGCAACTGCAAGCAAGATAGTCCTATCCATCTGCCCCATGGGATCTAAGCCCCCAGAATCCTGAGGGAAGGAATGATGGTCTAGAGTAGACTTACTGCTATTCTACTATAGACTTACTGTAATTCTAGCAATGGAAGAACTTTTATTATTGGCCACCAAAGGCTCTGTGGGGAGGGAGAGCGAAAAATAGGTGTAATATGGGGGCATTTTCAGGACTTGAGAATTGTCCTAAATGACATTGCAATGACTGATACAGGCCATTATATATCTTGCCATAACTTAAAAAATTGTTCAAGAGAGAGCGTAAACTACAATGTAAACTATAATCCACACTTAGTGGCAATGCTCCAAAATGTGTTCATTAATTGTAACAAATGCACCACACTAATGAAGGATGTTGTTAATGTGGGAAAATGTGGAAGGTGTAGGGAGTGGGACATATGGGAATCCCCTATATTTTTTATGTAACATTTATGTAATCTTAGTATCTTTAAAAAAAAATTAAAAAGTATATATTTAAAAAACCTAAATGTGTCCACAAATAAACTCTCCTCAGTTTGAATGTGGAAAATAAATGAAATACAAATAAAATCCCTCTTGTATCTTTTCATTAATTAAATTATTGCAAAACTTTTATTTGACTAAAAATATTTTGAAGCACTTTTTAATTTAACAAACTATCTTAAACTATTTTGGTTTTATGACAGATCTCTTTTAAAACTTTAATTTGTTATAACTCCTCTCTTTCAGGAAAATTATCAAATCCCCACAGCTATGATTGTAGAATATTTAACTGCTTAGAGGCTCTGAATATGAGTATGATCTAAACTGTTTTCTCAATTTTTTAAATGAGTTTGTTATGTGGAACTAAACCAGAATCCCTGTTAAAATTAAAGTATATTATATCTCTATTTTCTTCTGTTATCTACTGGTCTTGTCACTCAATTAAACTGAAAAGTGAAGAAAAATCCTGAATCTGTACAATGTATAGAATTTGTCTCTGATGTAAACAGGTTTTTAATGGGCTCCAGAGTAGGAGACAAACACTAACGGGAAAATCTGTTCTTTTCCCTTTTCTATGTCAGTTTGTACAAAACTGACAAATTTTTTTTTTCATTCTTCTGGTACTTCTTTATTTATTATAATTATTGTAGAGCTATTGAAAGGTTTAATAATGATTGAAGAGAGGAATGCACATCACTGTGAATATACCAAGGACCAGGGAATGTACACATTGGATAAAAAAAGGTATTTGTTATATATGTCTCAATAAAACAGATTTGTTTTAAAAATCGTGGGGATGTCAAGAATTGTAAATCCAAGTTGAGCCAAGGATAAGAGTTATTTGTCATGTTTCAGGAATGCTCTGGCCAAATTGTAAAAATGAATTGACAAATGTTTTTGCAAGAAAAAAATAACAGTAATATTTACAACCCTTTAACACATCCTCATGTAACCACATAAGTTCAGGAAAGGAGGCACATCTTTCTCTTAACATCCCTTAGAGATCTAAATTGACAGACTCAAGCTATGACAGAATAGTAATCCTTGGAAAAATCACTTTCCATGAAGATATTCAGCATTTGGGTCCCTAATTTGCCAGCATCCCTGAAGTGTATATGACAGCACAAGATAGTTTTTAAATAACCAAGAGTCTGAAATTTCATAGTGCTCTTATTTGATAGTCTGAGAAGAAATACAGAATGCAGAAAAAATAATGAAGAAGTCAGAGCAAGGGAAAATTGGACATGATAAATTACAGACCCTAGCACTATCACTGAAATTTCTATCTCCAATGATGTTATACTTTCTTGGTTTTTCATCTTGCACCATACATACTCCTCTCTCCCTCAAAAGAAAGTCAAAAAAGCACCACAAAATGTCCTTTCTGTTGTCCCTGATATTGATTTTTCTCTTCATGTCCCTAAGATATGAAGGAAAAACTTCCCTGGAAAAAAAGACAATTCCTTCAGACTGCTGTTCAGAAAGTTACTGAGATTTTGTTTCTGCCTTCTAAGCAACATTTCAAAAACGAAAACTTGAATCCAGTGAGTATGTTTTCTATGAATAAGGAGATCCAGAGTGACAGTTATTAAAAACCCTCCCCTATCTACTTGACGAGTGTGTTTTTACTCCTCTGTCATCAGTTTAGTGACAGGAGTTTCTTATCCCCAAAGACTTGTGCTGTAAGGACATCAAACATTTACCTTTTATTCTAGAATAAATATATTTAATAGGAAAATTGAACATACATTTTCCTAACTGAATGGATATCATATTTACTTTCTTCCTACCAGTGAGCACAGTGATCTTGTCAGCTCACACAAAATGGACCCATTTTTCCCTACTAACTACCTAGGCCAATTCAGGATGTTGATGCTCCTTAGAATTCTCTTCTCTTTTTCCCTTATAATTTTTCTCTTCATTCTCATTATTCTCTTTTGTAGAGGAAGAAAGATTATTTCTGACCTGGTTCCCAGGTGGGACCCCACTGATGCTAAGTCAAACCTCTTATGTCTTGTTCAGGAGGATTTAAAGGTATGGAATAAATTTATTTTTTGGTACAAATATATACATTATGTAAGATATTAGTAAAAACTCTGAGGACAACCAATAAATGACAGAAATAAAATGTATACATTTCTAGCCACTAGGTCAGGGGCAAGTGGTGGGAGTGATGAAACAAGACAAACAAAAGAATAATCAACCTATCCAATAAGAAAGAGAAATTGCATAAAACAGAACAAGAGAGCACAGCAAATATGAAACAAAGAAGTTAAACAGCAGAAATAAGTATAGTCATTTCTGTTATTCAGTAAAGATTATATAAATTAATCCTGTATTAAAATTCAGAGATTCTCAGATTAGACTTTTTAAATGTAACTTGTATATTATAAGTGATGCAATTAAAATAAAATAATAGAGAGCTTTTGAAAATAAAATGATGGAACTAATGATATTACGTAAATAATAACTAAAAGTTATTGGCACTGGGAAAAATACAATTCAAAGGGAAATTATTAACAGGAACTCACATCATAATACCAAAAGGAAAGTATACCAAGAATACATAAAACTTACAAGGTCTTATGCAACAGAAAGTACAGAAAATCTCTATATCTATCTATCATCTAAAACAACTTACATAACTGCAAGAAGAAAATGCTAAGTCTATAGCCATTAGTGTGAACACATCTCTCAGAAATCAAAATATCAGGAAAGCAACTAATAAGTAAAGAAACATAAGATTTGAATGATACAAAAAATAAGTATTATATAAAATATGCACTGTATATTTATTAGATCACAAAGGAATACTCAACAAAAGTTTTTGACACCAATACCACCAATATCATAGAGTCCATGTCTACTGATCATTAGAACTCAGAATAAAATGTTTTGGAAAACTACAATATTTGGAAACTAAAAAACTCAATTTTAAATAATTCATAAGTTAATGTTGAAATCATAAATAAATTACAAGATGACAAAATTATTGTATATCAAAACTCTTGAGTTTAAGCAAATTACAGAAAGAAAATTTTAAATACTCAAATTCATTTAATGAACATACTTTCCCAAGAAAAGACACATAAAATCGCAATAAAATACAACCATAGTTAATCACAGTAAGGAAATAACTGTGATTAAAAATATGATTAAAATATAAATAAAATAAAAGCAATATAATTGATAAAAATGGATTGAAAAACTTATCACTATATAAATTGCTGGCCAAGTCTGATTAAGAAAAGTAATTGCATCCAGCTTTTTAAGATCTACATTCAAAGATAAGTAAATGAAATATCTAGCAAATAAGCCCTTTGGTTTAAACTGCACTCCTCTTTATTCGAATCACATCTTATTCCCTTGGCAGGGAACGGGGTAAAGTATAGTTCAGGTCAATCGTCTTGTGTCTAGTCAGGTTTTCTCAAGTTCACTGGACATTATTTTACAACAAATAGATGTGTTAAGAGGTGCTTGCTTCTTTATTTCCTTCCACCTGTATTCTGGAAGGGCGTGAGAGCTGGCACTCAGTGCAATGGTACATTAAACCATTCCTCACTCAACAGTTTCTTTGCCACAATAGCAAAGAAATTGCACTGAACTCTCTTAAAACTCTCTTAAGAGAGTTCCAAAATCATTCCACTCCCTCCCTTAATATAAGGGGACACTCAGGGCATGCTTTAGCAAAGCACTAAATGTGCAATTTGCTGACTGGTGCCCATCAGAAAACTCTTATTTCCAGTCCACAACAAAATAAGTACAGAATTGAGAGTATGCTTGCAGACATTTATAAGTAATTTTAGATTTGTAGAAACTAATATTTTAAAAAGGACTTGTATTTCATATACCCTATTTTGCCATTTTGTTTATTCTATTCATTAATTTTTATTGTACGTTACTAAAATATTGGTCTGCAATGGAATGCAAAGTAGATTTAAAAAAAATTTTCACCTTCAAAACAGATTGTTTGAGAAGCACTATTTTAGTACCTTCAGTGACTCTTCTTGCAACGTAACTGTGAGCTACTTCTAAGAATCCTGTAGGAAATTCTGCTTAGCAACTACTAAGTAAAACAGCAGCTCCAAATCCTAACAGTTGTGATATTAAAATTTTGTTTGCAGCACCACAAGCTTTCTTTTCTTTAGCTCCCTTTCCCAATCTCAGAGAGGCTTCCTTACAGCCCATCTACCCAGCACATGCCCTCACTTCAGGAACAGATATGATGTGCCAGGCTCCATGCTGAGTACAGACACTCAAGAATGAGCAAGACAGACAGGGTCTCCTTCAGGACAGATATCACCTCTCTGCTGCTACTGTCCTTAGAGTTTCATTCTACACCTGGTTTCCAAAACTCACACTTAACAGTTTACTGTTTTAAAAAATTAAATACACTGTTACTCTATCCAAGGATAGCTCATGTAAAATCTTAGTCCCAATTATGGGATGAAAGATTTCGGTGTTAGTGAAGTCCAGAAAGAAGCGGGTGGAGGGTGGGATGCCTTTCCCAGGGGAAAATATATCAGGTGCAAACACTGATATATCTGGGTTAAGCCTGGAGTCTCATCCTCCGTTCCCATGAACTCAAGGATCATGGCCTTGAATTTAGCACTGTCCATCTTCATCAATTAACAGTCAAGTTACTATTTGGCCTTTCTCAGATTTATCCTTTTGGATTACTCTTTCTCAAAATGAAAGTGTTAAAAACAGCAGTTGCAAAATTCCTCAGTTGCTACCTTTAATTGAGAGGAAAAAGTCACTGTTGTTTCCAATCACTGTCAGTTTGTTTCTCTTTAATTCCTTAGGAAGGCCTCATGCTAATAACATGCCAGGAAATATTTTATACTTCCCGGGAAAGGCTTGATCTTTTGTGGCTACTAAAAACCTCTTAGCAAAGAAAATAAAGTGGATGACTAAGTATAAAACATTCATTAAAGTGTTCTCTAAACACGTTTTATATGAAAAATTATTTGGCTACAGAGAATTATTGGTATGTCAAGAATTTCATTGCAGGCAACAATTTTGTTATTAGAACAAGCCTCAGTTGTCTACACATTGGTATTGTTCAGAAGATGTAATGCAAGATAAATAAAAGAGAACGTTGAATGCTGTTATCTGCCATGCAGTACTTCTATTGTAAGTATAGATAATAACAGTTCTAATATTTTTTTCATTTCCTTGGGTGCCAAATTTCCCTCTCACCACACATGCTGCCCTTTACACTGCGGCTGCTGTGGCAGCTGCTGCTCCAGCTGCTCAGGAGACCTGAACAAATCATTAGGCAGTGTGTCTCCTCGGAGGAGGACGCATACCCTTATCTTTAAACTCGGTCTCTTGCCTGTCTGGTAAGGAAAAACCAAAGTGTTTCTTAGAGTCTAGGATACCTTAAGAATGAAAGTCACTTAGAATAGAGGCATGGCCAATTCTCTGGGTAGAAGTGGCTTAAAGATTAAAAAGGGTGTATGTGTGTGGATTATGGGCTAGCCAAGTGCATTCATGGGCAGCTGAACATTGCTGCCCCTAGATGCAGACCCCAGAGCTTGATTCCATCCAATGCTCATGCAGCCCCACAAGATAAATATCACTTCCGTGTTCAGATTACTGTCATGCAGACATGTAAATGTATCCTTTCTGCTTTGGAATATTTACAGGTGAGATATTTTTTGCTCTCATCACATAATTGCCAAGCACCATTTAAAACTATAGCTCAGCTTTGAACTATATAATTTCCATGAAAGAAGAGACAAATCACAGTGGTCACATAATATGTTTAAAAGTCCCAGCTCGATAGTGAGAAGACCAGAATGTTAGTTTTAACTTTGGGTTGGGTCTCTCAGGTTTCGCAGCTATAAAGGAGGGAGAACAAATATCACCCAAGAGTGTGATAAAAATCCAAGGAGTGAATATAGGGAAGAGCACTTTGAATCACCTAGAGGGCTTGTTAACACACACATTGCTGGACTTCACCCCAGGGTTTCTGATTCAGTGGGTGTAGCGTATGGCCAGAAATTTTTAATAAGTTCCCGGGTGATGCCGATACTTCTGGTCTTTGAGAATAACTGATATAAATCAATTGGTTTCAAATTACATTCAGCAGAGCTCTAAGAACCCTAGGGAGTGCCCTGAGGGGCAGCCAAGAAATGTTTCCGTGGACAGAGCTGGAGGGTCTCACCTTTATCCCCCACCCATCACTGCTTCAAACAGCAGCTGGACGTGTTTTATTTTATATCTTTGCAAATATTGAGATTCTGAATAATATTTCATTTGAAAGAAGCATTCAAATTGTTGGTTTTTAAAAGTATTTATCAATGGGTAAAGCACTGAACTGTATATCTTCCATCTCTTAGCAAAAGTGAAATAAAGTTAAAATTATCTGAGTAAATTGATCAAATGAGAAACCTAAACTAAGTCTTTATGGATTCAAAATTTGGAAAATTAAAGGGCTGAATTCCTAGATACTAAGAAAATTTAAAAATGTGCCATATAGGACTGATTAAACACTCACAGATTTAAGTCCGGAAGAATCTGTAAGGAGAAAAAGCTCTTAGTCTGGTCATATCACTAACATTGTATTATAAATCTAGGTAATACACTTGACCTTTTTAGGGTTTTTTTTAGGAATATTGAGAGCATAAAATGAGTTTGTTTTAGAATGCTGGTGATCTTTCTAAAAGGCATTATATAAATCCAACTTATATGACCAATTATTAATTATCATAGTTCTTGGAGGAAAGAAGATTAAACAATCAAATGCCTCCTTCCAAACACCACCAATGACCAATATATGTGAACAATATTTATTTAGGTTTGAGTTATATTGTGGGACTTTCTTAGAAGTTTTTTAATTCCTAATTTTAGGTAGAGTTTCTAATACTATCCTCTGTACCAGGTCTCCTTGGTTATTTCCATATTTGCAGCAGGAAATATGATAAGCCTGGGATATCTAGTATTACTAGAAATTAAGAATCATTAATGGGGTCATGACACACAACATGGGAGCCAGTTTGAAGGGGCTCCCACTAGACAAGATTGGGGCAATTTGATCATCAGAAATAATATTGATAGCAATTGATTAAAACACATTTTTAAAAAAGTATTTTTTCTTTATAGTGATTTGATCTTGGCCAACATTGGTGGTTACTAGAGCACTGAATATTGAAAAGCAAAGGATAATTACCAAGTATTTATTCTGTATTTCCTGATTTCTTGAATGAACTATATTTCAGAGTAACCAATAGCAAATGAAGGAAAAAAAACTGTTCTTCATAGAAAAGGCTCAATTTTTTAAAATGCAGAAAGTATGATAAAAGTGAAAAGCACCCCAAATGAACTAATGAATCTAAGAAATGATCAACAATGGAGTCTAAAGTCATTAATAAAATGTTAATAAAGAACTTTATAGTAGAAAAATTAGACTGACCCCACCTATACCTACTGATAGAACATAGCATTCATTAAAAACTGGAACAAGCCATTTGTGCCTCATGATGTACTTCAAAAGGAAGCTTAAAGCATCCATCTAGAAAGTATTGCCAAATAACATGTGAATGTAATCACATCTCCCCATCTAGCTACCAGTTTACAGGGAATAGAGGGAAAAGATAATTACATCACAAGGAAGCAACCAGCCCAATAAGGAAAGTGAAATGTTCTATTGGACAGGAGATCTGGTTTTTCCAACATAGAACTAGAAAGGATGTGCAAGGAGGGAGAGTGTCATAGAGGAAAAAAAGAGACATACCCCTTGTCAATGAGAAGACCTTAACTGGATTCTTATTTGACAAACCAACTATAAAAATGTATTTCTGAAACAATTGGGAATAATTGAATATAGACTAGATATTGGGTTAAAAGATTATTGCTAATTTTCTTAGATTATGGCATAGTGATATCATCTGTATGAAGTTTATGTATACATGCTATATACATATATACACATTGAATCAGCCATACATACATACTGAGTCTTTCCTTGGTGATGCTTTATCTTTTGCTTTTAAAACATTTAAGCAAAATAAAGTAATAAAATATTAATGGGAAGAAGAAGTAGTTGGAACAAGATTGGCAAAATATAATTGTTGAAGTTGGGTATGGGTATATGGAAATTTGACATATTTGTTTATTTTCTTTTTTTTAGGAAGTACCAGGGATTGAAACCAGGACCTTGTACATGGGAAGCAGGTGCTCAGCCACTGAGTTATATCCTCTCCCCAATGAGATTTGGTTTTATTGTTTCTTTGTTTGTTTTTAGGAGGTACTGGGAATTGAATCCAGGACCACATATGTGGGAAGCAGATGCTCAACCACTTAAGCTATATCCGTTTGCCATATTTCTCTATTTTCTGTATACTTGAAATCGTCCCGAAAAAGGAATAAGAAGTAAAAGAAGATGACTTCAAATTGATAAGGAGGGCCAGAGGAATCTAGTCCAGTGGATCTCAAACTCTTTGATCTCAAAAACTCTTTATACTCTTAAAATCTATTAAGGACCTCATAGAGGTTTTATTTAGGTAAGTTATATTTATAAATATTTACTATATTAGAAATTTTTTAAAAATTTAAAAAATATTTTATAAATCCATTTTAAATAATAACAAAGCCATTATATGTTAGAAATAATATGGTTTTGCTATAAAAATACATGTTTTCAAAAATTTCTGAGAATGACAAATTATTAAAGATTCTTTAATATCTGGCTCAGCAGAAGAAAGCTACATTCTCATAACTGCTTCTTTATTCAATCCATTGCAATATCTTCTTTTGGTTGAAGTATATGAAGTATATGAAAATCAAGCTTAACACAGAGATATCTAGTCAGAAAAGAAAGGAATAGTTAATAACCTTTTCAGCTAATTTTGGATAATTTTCTGTAATACTACACCCAAATTTGACAAGTAATTCTTCCTTAAATCTTATTTGCAGTGTAGAATCTGAAACCATGTCAATAAGTTTTACATACTCTTTTACATAAGCTATTAGAATGAAATCCATTGGTCTATCTTTCATGCAAAATGGATCCTTTATCTATTCATGATTTTTTTATATTAGTCATTGGTCATTCAAAAGTACTGGTTCACTAAATTATGCAGCTTGCCCAAAAGTCACCATATTTCATTGTAAAATATTTAACATTCACATTTGTTAGTACTACCACTAATATCACCAGAAAAGGCATTACATAGTGAGAAGCTGTCAAGCTCATGATGATGGATGGAAGTTTTCCAAAATTCTAATTTTTGTTGAAAGCTCAAATTTTATCTTTGTCAACAAATACTGTCAGTTGTTTTCTTGAAATGATGGATTCACTTTTTATTTTCAAGAAAATGTTTGTCAAATACGCAAATGTGAATAAATATATTTGTCTGTCAGTCATTTTTTCCATGAAGAAAATCTGCTATTTCAGCTCACAGCTCAAATAATTGCATAAGTGCTTTTCCTTAAGACAACCATTCTACTTTGGTAACTAAAGGAAGTGCTGTAATCAAATTCCCCATGTTGTTACACAGAACATTAAAAACACATATACTCAAGGTTAAAGAAATAATGAAATTAATAAGTTATACTGCTACATTAAGAACATTCATTTTTATTATATTTTTGGTATTTTGACAAATCAATTTTATTGATACATATTAATAAGCATAAATCCATCTGAAGTGTACAATCAATGGTATTTGGTATAATCACATAGTTCTGCCTTCATCACTTCAGTCATTACTAGAGCATTTTCATTATTCCAATAATAATAATAAACAAGAAACAAACAAAAAACACTCATTACCTCTCTCTCTGTGCTTACACTGCTGTACATAACTGTTATTCTAGTTTATTTGTATTTATATTTTGTACATGCAATATTATCCATATCCGTATTTCACATGAGGTTTTGCTATGTTATACAGTCCCGTTACATTTTTTTAGCTTTCCTTCTAGTAATGTACATGTCCTTAGACATTCCCTTTCATTCACTGTCATACCCATATAATAGCTCTGCTAGTTACAAATACTATGATATTGCTTTCATCATTTCTAGTCATTTCCAAAGATTGACAAACAACTTTTTTACCAATTATATACAGATTAACCCCCTGCTTTCCATTCACTACCTTCATTCTATTTTCTGGTGACCTATATTTTAATTATGAACTCCATGAGTTTACACTATATTTACTTCATAGGAGTGCAATCATACAGTATTTGTCCTTTTGTGTCTGGCTTGTTTCACTCAACATAATGTCCTCCAGGTTCATCCATGTTGTCATATGCTTCACAACTTCATTTCTTCTTACTGCTGCATAATATTCCATCGTGTGTATACTCCACAATTTGTTTATCCGTTCAGTACTTGATGGACACCTACCTTGTTTCCATCTTTTGGCAATCGTGAATAACACTGTTATGAACATTGGTGTGCAGATGTCTGCTCATGTCACTGCCCTGTTGGAGAAGATGCCGAGAGTCAGAGCATAAAGGGTTAAGCATCTAAAAAGCATGCTTGCTGGAAAAGAAACATTAGTAAATGTCTCCAAGGACACTGCATGCTGCAGCTATCAGTGGGAGGAGGCAGAGCAGAGTGAACTCACCACACAGATGTTATTGTCTGAATTCCCAAGAAAGATTGTCTGGGAACTCACAAACAGGTAGCGCTCTCACGCACCAAGCTGAGAAACTAGTGAAGGACTCCCTACTTTTGTTATCAGCTATGTAGTATAAAAAGCAGCTTCGGCCTTAATAAACTTGCCTGCATTCCACATGGAGTGAGGTCCCCTGATCCCAATCTTTCTTTTGATCATTCCCTGCACTGTCTACCTCCATGTTGAATTACAACAGATGGCGCCCAATGTGGGGCTCGACTAGTCTTTTCTCATTGTCTTTTTCTCTGGATCAGTGCCGTGGAAGTAAGGACTGTTGTAGCTGGGTCAGCGGTCCTTGAATCTTATGTGGTGAGTCAATTAATAGTGATCGTCAGGGTAATGGGTAATCAGTCGACTCAATTAGAGGAATATTCCAAAGTTTTGAAGACCCTGTTAAAGAGTACAGGGGTATCTGTGACGACCCACAAGTTACTAGAACTCTTTTCTCTTGTACATAAACATTGTTATTGGTTTCAGCCGCAAGGGCGGAATGTGTTAAATTTGAAACAATGGAAACTAGTAATGAAATCATTGCAGCGAGCTTATCAAAAAGGGGAAACGGTTCCTCTTCAAGTATGGTCTTTGTATAGTCTTATTTCTGTTACTCTTGAACCAGTACAGTCAGATGAAAATGAAGATATTAAAATGAATATTACTATTGCTAAAACTATAGCAGAACAAGCTAATGATGATTTTAATGTAAATATATATGAAAAAATTAACGAACAGGCAAAAACAGATAAACTCATGTTTAATAAAAAGAAAAAAAAAGAAAAAGGGAGTTTATGAAACTTTTCCAGCGGTCGTTAAGCCGTCCACTCCAAAAGATAATTTATTGTCTTTTGAACCAGCGTCTGCACCTCCTAAGGTATCTACTGATCCATTCTTTACAACAAAAGTTTCTCTTTTTGCGCCAGCACCATCCTCTTCAGTTATGAAAAGTATAGCACAGGGAAATAGAGAAGGAAATTCAGAGGCTATGCAATATTTTTTTACTTTTCCGGTAACAGTAACTCAAATTCCAGTAGATGCTAACAGTCCCCAAGGGGGTGTACAATATGAGCATGCGCCTATTCCTTTTAAAACTATCAAAAAATTAAAAAAAGCATGCACTCAATATGGTGTAAATTCTCCTTATACTCAAGAATTGGTGCAAAAACTGGCACAAGCAAACAGATTAATATCCTGGAACTGGGATTTGTTAGCTCAAACTGTTCTTAATTCAGCAGAATTTTTACAATTTAAAACTTGGTGGACTGATGAAGCTAATATTGTAGCACAACGAAATCAACAGCAAAATCCACCAGTGTCTATCACTGCTGAACAAATATTAGGAACAAGTCAGTGGGCTGGGATTCCTAGCCAAGCTCAACATGATAATATTGCCATTGTACAAGCGCGATTGTGCTGCCTAGCTGCCTGGCAACTAATCTCCACCCCTGGACAGGCTGCACAATCATTTTCAAAAATTGTTCAAGGAAATACTGAAGCCTATGCTGAATTTGTAGCAAGGCTGGCAGATGTAGTCAACAAGACAGTAACTCAATCTGATCTTAAAGAAATGCTTATTCTAATGTTGGCTTTTGAGAATGCTGACAGAAAGTGTAAAAAGGCTTTATGTCTGATAAAGGCAAATAGAAGTACTTTACAAGATTATATAAAAACATGCCAAAGCATTGGGCCTAATACTTATAACATGAACCTTCTTGCTGCTGCTCTAAAGGGATGTAGTCCTATGATTAATAATTTAAATTGGTTTAAATGTGGAAAACCAGGTCATATGAAAAAAGATTGCCAAGCCAAAACTAGTGTAAAAGCTCCATTTAGTGGCAATAATAAATCAACACCAACTCGTGTGTGTCCGAAATGCCAAAAAGGATTACACTGGGCCAAGGAATGCCATTCTAAATATCATAAAAATGGCAGTCTCATTAATAAGTTGGGAAACTTCCAAGTGGGCCTTGCTCAAGGCTCTCAGACGAACAATATGAGCACACTTCCCAGCCTTGCTCAAATCTACCCAGTCAGCAACAGAGCAGTTCACTCGGCCTGTAACAGAACTCGAGGCAGTTACCAAAAGCAGTACAGCTGTTGATCCTCCCTCAGCTGAAACTAAGTTTATTACTCCTTCACTGGGTATACCAAAAATAAGAACAGGAATTAAAGGGCCTATCCAAGAAATCTGAACTTCGAAATTAAGTATACTCCTAAAGAGTAGTAATCCAAAATATACATGTTAAATATCTGTATAAACTGCTAAATTAGAGCTTAACTGTATTTATGCTGTTTAAGTTGTCCTACCTGGTTGCTAATTATGAACAAAAGTGTTTCAAAAAACAAGCTTATATATTACAGGTAACACAGATTCCAGAAAAAATCTTAAAAACAGTAAAATCAAAGATGTGAAATGATGGAGGGCTTGAAGACAGCCATACCAAAGGAGTAAAAATTACGGGTAAAATTAGTAAGCTTTATGTTTCTGTTAGTGTGTCTTAATTCTTTTTGTATTTGTCTGTTTGTTCAGTGTCAATGTATATTTAAATACCTCCAGATGGTAATATTACATTGATAAATGAAGATTATTATAAGAGCTCTATTCAAATGGCCAAAAATTATATAAGCACTTATATTAATAAATAAATATAGATAGTAGTTTAAAATGATAAAAATAGTTATACTCAAATTAAATCATTATTCTAACAAGTTTGTTTAATATTGATGGTAATTATATGTTGTCAGAAGTTTATTTGGAAATAGTTTCCAAAATCATTGTGGTGACTTAAGTATGGAAGGCATATAGAATGTGCTTTTATTATTAAAGAAAAGAAAGTAATTTTATCCTAAGATAAAATAACTAATTATTAAAACAAAGTAAAATGTGGGACAAAACCTAAATAAATATAAAAGTGCAAAAGGTTTGTAAAAAAGGAATTTTTGTGGTCAAAGCTAAGTAAAATTTAAGCAGGCTATCTATAAAAATTTAAAAGCTTTAATGTCAAACAATATAATAATATAAAGTTGAAGTTTTATTCTTTCTCAAAGTTTCTCGAGTCAGTAGTCTGTTTTAGTAAAAGTTTATAAAGTTTTTCTCCTAAATAATCAGTATGCAATAGAGAAAGTCTGTTTTATCAAAATAACTTCTTAAAATTTAACCTTATTGTTTCCATGGAGAAACAGGTCTTATCACTTTTAAAAAGAACTCAATGTTAGAACCTGCTTTCTCAAAGTCAAATTCTGAAGAGTAGACTTTTTTTCAAACTGTTAAAAATAACTTGGCCTTTTCCAAAAAAAAAAAAAAAAAAAAAAAAAGGTAAGATACTAAAAATGGTTAAGTTCATGTAATATAAGTTGAATGAAGTATTTAAAATTGTTGTATAATTAAAAGAAATTTTCTAATTTTATAACAATTAAAGTTATATGAATAAAAAGTTCATATGAATACTTTAAAAGTGTATAAAATTCCTGAAAATATGTTTCAATATAATATTAAATAAAATATAATGTTAATCATAATTTTTAGTTATAACTACAAAAAGAAAGCAGCCATTAAAGGCTGCCAGGGTAGTGCATAACAGTAAAATATAGTAAAATAAAATAACACCACTGCAACATGCAGTGGTCCCAAATATTGCTAGTTTGTTACAAAAAATTAATATCCAGTTATGTTACTATCCCTTTGTTTTAAAACTTGCTAAAGCTTTCTTTAATATTTTCTCAAACAAGTCAAGCCAGCCAACATTCCCCATCCTGTAAAATAGCCAACAATAAATCAAGTTTATATTCAACACTGTCAGCAACAACCCCAATTCTAATTATAATGTTAACAAGAAAACCAAGACAAGTATTAAAATTACAAGTTAATGTATTACCCCACAGCCCAAATAGAAAATACTAATTTGTTTATACCTATGCCTCAAACTATACAAAATAAAGAAATTGAGGTCATTCTAATCATGCTACTAAGATGTGCTTAAGAAATAAAAGTTTATTCATTAAATGTCTGTTGTTGTATCATCTATTATAGTTATGAATTACATATAATATACTTAAATACTAATCAAAACTTCAGTACAATACATTGCATATATAAATAATTTAATAACTTGTATGTTACACATAAAGGTATTTTATTAAGTATATATATAAATCTCCTGTTTTAAATTTGAACAGTCCTGAAACTGAATGTATTAAGAAAAAGTTTGGTAAGTATTGTTCAAACCTAAAGTAAAGCATCATGCAGAAAACTTTGTTAATCAACAAACCAATGCCTTGCTAGTTAACACTTTTCACATTTCAGAAAAAATATTGAAAATTAAAATAGTAAGCACATCAAAAATGTTTTGTAACAAAATAAAAAAGATAAAGTACATTTCAACGGGTGTTGTATTCCTCCCTGGGGGAGCTGGCCACTCTCCCAGGGACTTATGCATAAACATTAAAATGTGCTGCTCAAGGAGTCGTTGTGTTCATTCCTGAGGAGGCTGGCCCCTTCCTTGGGAATTAGCAAAGTACTCACAAGTTGGCATCTATAATATCAAATTCATTAATCCTAAACACAGTCAACCAAAACTCTAGTATCAGTTGCTACTTCAACACTTCCCAGCTAAAAGCTAAATATTGGTAAGGATTTATATATAAAACTGCTCTATTTATCTGTCATTCTGTAACTTTGTTCAATATAAACTTAATCTTTTCATGGATTACATTATTTATGTTTCTCACCCTAATTGTCAATATAAGCTTATTAAACTAAATATATATTAACTTTTATCTTGTATCTATCCAAGACTCTAGCCAAAAATTAACCAAGTATCTCAGTGTATCCCCTGATATAGTAAGCATGTAAATGTATGTATACTTATCACACCCATTAGAATGGCCATTATTAACAAGTTAGAAAACTACAAGTGTTGGAGAGGATGTGGAGAGATAGAAACACATATTCGACTTGTTTTGCTCCTCTTTTTCTATTTCCTCCAGGTGTGCAGTTAGATCTTCAATTTTAGCTCTTTCTTCTTTTTTAAGGTAAGCATTGAAGGCTATAAATTTCCCTCTCAGCACTGCTTTTGTGGTACCCAATAGTGTTTTGATATGTTGTGTCCTCATTTTCATTTGTCTCAAGATATGTACTGAATTCTCTTGTAATTTTGTCATTTAGCTTTCTGTTGTCATATCATACTCTTGTCTGTCTTTTTACCCTTTAACTTACGCTTCTCAATAATCTTTGTTTCTACACTCTTCTCCAAGTCTCTTGCCCTTGAATTTTTCCTTTCAGGATGCAGCAGTCCCTTTAGTATCACTTGTAATTCTGGCCCTTTGGTAGCATACTCTCTCAGTTTTTGTTTGTGAATACTTTGGACTCACTCTCAGATTTGAAGGACAGTTTTGCAGGATACAGAATTCTTGGCAGGAAGTTTTTGTCTTTCAGGACATTATATACATCATACCACTTTCTTCTTTCCTCCATGGTTTCTGATGAGAAATCAGCACTTAATTTTATTGAGGTTCCCTTATATGTGATACTTTGCTTTTCTCTTACTGTTTTCAGAATCGTCTCTTTATCTCTGATATTTGTCATTCTGAATAGAAGGTGTCTCAGAGTAGGTCTATTTGGATTTTTTCTGTTTGGGTGGGGGAGGAAAGCCTTTCCTGGCTACCACAGGGGTTTAGTAGCTCACATTTGTTGTTTCAAGTTCTTCGTCTCTCTGTTCCTCTCCCTCTCCCTCCTGGAAGCTACACAGCATTGTCCTTGTTTTCTGACCCCCAAAGCAGGCCCCTCAGCTTTTTTTCCTTTTTCCATTGTTTTGGTGAAAGAGTTGAGCCCTGCCTGCCCATTCCAACACCATCTTCCTGGAACTCTTCCTAAACTTTCCACAATAATATTCTTAAGTGAAATTATCTTTATATTTTTTTCACTTTTTAACTGTGGGTGTATGACAGTGGAAAATATGACTACTGATAGAGTTTAGTGGCATTGCTTTGATTCAGAGTCAAAACATCAGTAGTTTTAATCACCATTGCTTCTACGCTATCACTGCAATATCAACACAGTGAAAAAAGCAAATAATATCTTAGAATTATTGTGAAAATAATTTTGATCTCATAGTCCACCTGAGAACAAGTATTCTTGTCCAAACTTCTGCAATTATCTATAAAACCAAGAGATAAATGGGTCATCACTGGAAATGCTAGGAGAATTTTAAAAATCTACTTTCTAATCAATCCAGCCCCTCACCCCCTTAATATTTTTTAAAAAACATGTTTAGGCTTATTTTAGGGATTTTTTTTAAACAAAACTTTGCTCTAGAACCTTAACCTTCAAGAGTTTCTTGGGATTTTTATTTTCTGTTCTACAACACTAGGCTGGGATATGGGTTATTATGGAGATTTGAGACAAAAAGATTGAAATGTTTCTCTGTAGACATGGGTTGTTTATTTTCCACCTGGCAAAATTCTGGACAGCAGAAAATTGTGAAATACTCACAATTCATTTGACAATGAATGAAGCTTAGCTCAGAAACTTAAACAGCTGAACCAAAAAGTAAACTGTATCCCAAAGGCAATATGTGGAGAAACTAGAATTTGGAAGATATAGATGAATTTTCCTTCTTCCTTTGAGTTCTCTCTCCTCTTTATAGAAAAAATCTCTGAGCTTTTCTGAAACTGCCCTTTGATTGTTTTGAATATTTTTTCCTTTGACAATTTTCTTACCAACTCCCCAGAGCCAAATCTAGATACTTGTTTTGTATTTGCATTCCTTCTATTTGTCCAAATACGGATTTTTATCCACCTCTCCCTCAGAAATTGACATGAAAAAGAAATCATTTAGGAAAGTTGCTTAAGTTTAATATGGAAAAGCAAGAATGGTGAGATTCCTCTTTTTAAAGAATTTTTAGGAATTAGGGCTAAGTGGGGATTTGACAACTCTAGTATTTTATTTCTCTATGGGTTTCACAAAGTAAACAGAGGCAAAAAAAAAATAAAAAACCTGACAAAAGATGGACAGAAAGTCAAGACATGAAACAACCGTGAGGTCAAGTATTTACAAGTATGTATATATTTTATACTTATATCATTAAATGATAGAACTATTATTTTTCAGAAATACGTATATTGAACCCAAGCACTCTTCCAGCCTGAATCCACATCCTCTTTTCTCTCTTGTTTCACCCACTGATTCACTTTGAATAGATTTTCTACACAAAACTTTATGGTTTCCTTGGTAATAATACAATTAACCTAGTAAACATAACACATTTGTATTACAGACTGAAGCATATTTTCTTGCATACTAATTAAGGATTCATTTATTATTTCTAGTCAAAACATAAGAAAGATTTGGGGTCTCAGATCCCAGGCCATCTGCATTCTTAACGACAACAGAAATCAAGCACATTCACAGCAACAGTTCTTTGGGAATGTGTGTGATTTTGCCAAGCACCAATGTTATTAAAAACAACATGCCCAATGTTACTTTGCAGAAACATTTTTTTCTAACACCAGTTATGAAGGTATAAATAACTGGTTGGTTAATACAAGTGCATTGTATTTGTTTCTTTTTGTTAACTTAAAGGAATTCTGTACAAACTCTAAGAAACCTTTACAGTTGCATGGAGTCATTTGAAAAGAGCTTATTATGTCTCCTGGTTAAATGCTTAACAAAACTTACCAGGAAATATGTTTATTTAGCATTTTGCATGTGGTAGCTGAGCCTCAGTGGCCACTTTATTTGTTCATTTTCTAGGGTCTTTGCATTAAAAATGAAAGCATTCGAATATACAGGTTCATATCACTTTTCACTTTCCATTTTGGAAATTACATGATGTTACAGAGAGTCTTTTGGTCCTTTGCTCAAATTACTCAACTCCATGAGATAAGTGGAAGTGTCTTTTTCTTGGTTCTACTGGTCCACTTATCTGAGGCATAAACCACTTATACACTTCAACACTGAGAAACAACCCGACTCAAAGGGCATCTTTAACTTGGGGCACGGGGTATTGTTTATTTTTTTCTTGTTGATTAATGTAGTTAATCATTAAATGTTTATCTTTGTCTTCTTTTCTTTCAAATCATTGCTATTGCTGAGGCATAGGGGCTACATGCCTCTTTGATAACATTTCTTAGCTAGATGTGAGCATCCAAGACTCTTGAGAAACTAAAAAAGATGTCTACTGGAGAAAATTCTATAGGGGTGACACTAAATACGGATATTTTCAAAAGCCTCCTCAGGTGATTCTGATACATACCCTGATTAAGAACCAGAATATTCATTCTTCAGTAGCACATTCAAATGTTTCCTTAGGTCTTATAACTAATCAGGAACAATTGTTCATCATTGTTTCCAGAAGAATCTAGAATTATTCATTTGGATAGTGTACTTAGCTCTTCAGGCAAACCCTACATCCCATTATGCTTTCTAGACTGCATTGTAACATTTACTTAGGATGCATCTTATGGTTAATGCTCACTGCACATGAGAGAATATATTCTATAAGAGCAGGAAATGGGTTTGTCTTGCTAATTTCAGTATCCACATTCTTAGCCTAGTGTAAACCACATAGAAGGTACTCTAAATATTGAATTATTGAGCAAAAGCCTTGGTATAACACTTAGAGGACTGCCCTTTTGTTAAGCAAATCTTCAACCCAACGAGAATCTTCCAGCACGGCTTTGTGACTTGCACAACTGAATGACATCTTTTTGCAACTATTCAAATGGTCCTTGAAATGGGTTACCAAACTTGTTCTACTTTTGCAATAAACTCAAAGTTTACATTACCTATAGATAAGGCAAGATTCAGTCATTCATTAAACTTTTCATATAATATCTTCCTTTCAAGATTTTTGTGAAGTTTGAACTGATATATCTTGCTATTATGGGTGTTTTTGTGTAGCATAAGTATGAAAGTTTGGCAAATGGACTTAAAAGCCACCAAAAGGATGCTTGAAATCTTCACCATCTTTCATCATTCATGAAAGTGTTATTATTTTTATTACTATTATTGGAAAGGTTGTGAGTTTACAGAACAATCATGCATAACATACAGGATTTTCATATATCACAACTTGTATGGTTATAGAACATCTGTTACAAATGATGAAAGAACAACACCAAAATATTACTGCTAACTATAGTCCATAGGTTACAACTGGTGTATTTTCCCATTAACCACCCTATTATTAACACCATGTATTACTATTTTACATTTGCTATAGTTCATGAGATAGCATTCACATTTTTATACTGTTAACTCACAGTCTATCATCCACAATAGGGTTCACTGTATTATATGGCCCCATGCCTTGTACAATCCATCCAAAGTGTACACTCAGTAGCTCTCAGTTTCATCACAGAGTTATGCTGTCATCACCTGTCAATTTTAGAAAATTTTCATTACACAAAAATGAAGAATTCCTTACCCCCTTATACCCATCTATTGTTGACCAATAGCATTAATATAGTAACTTTGTTGCCATTGATGCAAAAATATTACAATATTACTGTTAACTATAGTCCATAAGTTACATTAGTTGTATTTCTCCCTTGTATCACCATAGTCTTAACACCTGTAATATGATATACATTTGTTCTAGTTCACAGAATATTCTTGTATTTGTACTATTAACCACAATCCTCATCTACCATCAAGTTCACTATGTTATACAATTCCTAGATTATCCTCTAGCTTTCTTTCAACTGACATTAACATTCCTAAACTACTGCTTTCAGGCACAATCACATTTATAAATCAGCAGTGTTAATTATACTCACTATAATGTGTTACCATCAATTCTATTCATTTCCACACATTAACAATCAGCCTTATTAAAAATTTTACATATATTAAGCATCAGCTCCCCCTTCTCAACATTGATTCTATCTCCTAGTAACCTATACTCAAGAGTTTAAATCCATGAGATTACCTATCATACTTAGTTCATATTAGTGAGAATATTCAATATTTGTCCTTTTCTGCCTGTATTATTTCAATCAACATAACGTCCTCAACATTTGCCCATGTTGTTATATGCATCCTAGCTTCATTTCTTCTTACAGTTGAATAGTATTCCATCACATGTATATACCACATTTTGTTGATCCATTCATGGGTTGATGGGCACTTGGGTTTTTTCCATCTTTTAGCAATTGTGACTAATGCCGCCATTAACATGAGTGTAAAAATATCTATTTACACCCCTGTTTTCAGTTCTTCTGAATATATTCATAATAGCGGGATTGCCAGATCAGATGGCAGTTCTATATTTAGTGTCCTGAGGAACTGCCAAACTGTCCAGAGGCTGCACCATTCTACATTTCTGACAACAGTGAAGGAGTGTTCCTATTTTTCCACACCTGCTGCAACACTTGTAGTTTTATAGTTTTTTTTTTTTTTTTTTTTTAATAATGGCCATTCTGTAAAGCATGAAATATCTCATTGTAGTTTGATCAGCATTTCCCTAATAGTGATACTGAACATTTTTTCATGTACTTTTTGACCACGTGTTTTTCCTCTTTGGAAAAATATCTATTTATGTCTTCTGCCCATTTTTTAATTGGGATGTTTGTCTTTTTATCATTGAGCTGCATGATCTCTTTATATAACATGGAATCAAGCCCTTATCAGATATATTTTCTCCCATTGAGTAGGCTTCCTTTTCACCCTTTTGTCAAAGTCCTTTGAATCAAAAAAGTGTTTAATTTGAGGAGATCCCATTTATCTATTTTAGCTTTTGTTGCTCCTAGTTTAAGAAGCCACCACCTACCACAAAATTTTAAAGACGTTTTCTTACATTTTCTTCTGAGAGTTGTATGGTTCTAGCTTTTATATTTAGGTCCTTGATCCATTTTTAGTTAATTTTTGTGTAAGGTGTGAGATAGGGGTCCTCTTTCTCTGTTTTGGATATGGATATCAAGTTCTCTCAGCATTATTTGCTGAATAGATGGTTCTGATACAGTAAGGTGGGTTTAACACCCTTGTCAAAAATCACTTGATGACATATGTGAGAGTCTATTTCTGAACTGTCAATTTGATTCCACTGGTTAATTATGTCTATCTTTATACCAGTACCATGCTGTTGTAATGACTATAGCTAAGTAATATGCTTTAAAGTCAGGAAGTGAGAGCCCTCCAACTTTGCTCTTCTTTTTAAAGATATTTTTGGCTATTTGGGGCAGCTTACCCCTGCAAATAAATTTGATAATTGGCTTTTCAATTTCTGCAAAAAAGGCTGTTGAGATTTTTATTGGGATTGCATTAAACCTGTAAAACAATTTATAGGTTAAGAATTGATGTCATTTTTCAATTAAAAATTTTTTTTAAAGATACTTAGATTACATAAATGATACATAAAAAATGTAGGGGATTCCCATAAGCCCCATTCCATACCCCTCCCACACTTTCCCACATTAACAACATCCTTCATTAGGGTGGTATATTTGTTACAATTAATGAACACATATTGGAGAACTGCCAGTAAGTGTGGATTGTTGTTTACATTACAGTTTAAACTCTCGTGCACAATTTTGTAAGTAATGACAAGATATATAGTGGCCTGTATCTGTCATTGCAATGTCATTTAGGACAATTCCAATGTTCTGAAAATGCCACCATTTACACCTATTTTTCCACTTTTCCTCCCCTCAGAACCTCTCATGGCCACTGCTTCCACATCAATGATAAAAATTCTTCTACTGCTAGAATAACAATAAGTCTTTAGTAGAATAACAGTAAGTCTACTTTAGTCCATTGTTCATTCCCCAATTCTGAGGATTCTGAGATGGTGATGCCCACTCCACCTCTAATTGAGAGGGGGCTTAGATCCCATGGGGCAGATGAATGGGACTATCTTGCCTGCTGTTGTAGACTATCTCTGTTCCTTGGGATGGTCATTGTGCATCATCATTTCCTTGATTAGCTGTCCTGGGTGAGTCCAGTGAACTGGAGAGCAGGTATTGAAACTCTGTTGATACTCAGGGCCCGAATGGAACATGGAATGCCCAAAGATTTAAGTCTCTTGGACATAGATCTATCAAGTCTAGTACTAACTATAGGTTCAAATAGAAGGGACAGAAGAGCAATGTGTAGAGAAACCACAACTGAGTCCAACTCTGTCTCACTAGGAAGCATAAATTCCAAAGTAGGCCCCACTGACAGGGTGCCAAACTCCTGAGCTGTTGGCCCTGCCTATGGGGTCTGGATGACTCCAGAGCTTCAGGAACCCTGCTATTTGAGGCAATATTTACTGTGGCAGTCAATGAGATCCTGCTGAGGCATGCATAAGCACAACTTCTGGAATGACCTCTCAACTCACTTTGCAATCTCTTAGCCATATAAATTCATTTGTCTTTACCATTTCTCCCTTTTGGTCAAGGTCTTTTTCCAGGTGCATTGATAGTTGGTGCTTGGTAGTAATCTCTTGGTGCCAGGAAGAGTCATTCCCAGGAGTCATGTCCCACACCATGGGGAAGATAATGCATTTATATGCTGAGTTTGGCTTAGAGAGAGGCCACATTGGAGCAACAAGGAAACTCTCAGGTTACTCTTAGGCACCCTATAATACTAGGGTAAGTTTCAATTCCAAAAGATAAGGTTCATAAGTACAGTCATCAATTTCAAGCGTCCATCACATCTTAATGATATTTAGTCTTCCAATACATGGACACAGAATGTCCTTCCATTTATTTAGGTAATCTTTGGTTTCTTTTAGTAATGTTTTGTAGTTTTCTGAATTCAAGTCCTTTATGTCCTTGGTTAAGTTTGTTACTAAATATTTGATTCTTTTAGTCACTATTTTAAATGGAATTTTTTCCTGACTTCCTCCTTAGATTGCTCATTAGTAGAAATGCTACCAATTTCTTCATATTAATTTTGTATCCTAGCAATTTGCTGAACTTGTTTATTAGTTGTATTAGCTTTGTTGTGGGTTTTTCAAGATTTTCTAAGTATAGGATCATATCATCAGCAAGTAGCAAAAGTTTTACTTCTTCCTTTCCTATTTGGATGCCTTTTTTTCTTTTTCTTGACTAATTGTTCTAACTAGAAGTTCAAGCACAAGATTGAATAACAGTGATGACAGTGGGCCTCCTTGTCTTGTTCCTGATATCAGCGGAAAAGCACTCAGCCTTTCACCATTGAACACAATGTTAGCTGCCAGTTTTTCATATATGTACTTTATCATATTGAAAAAGTTTCTTATTCTTCCTATCTATCGGAGTGTTTTTATCAAGAAAGGATTTTTGTCAGATGCACTTTCTGCATAAGTTAAGATGATCATGTGATTTTTTTCTTCTTCAATTTATTAATGTGGCATATTACACTGACTGATTTTCTTGTGTTGAACCACACTTACATGCCTGAGATAAAACCCACTTGATAATGATGAATAATTCCTTTAATGGGCTTTTGGATTTGATTAGCAAGTATTTAGTTGGAGATTTTTGCATTAGAGAAATTGGTCTGTAATTTTTTTTCATAATATCTTTTATTTGGTATTAAGGTGATGTTGGCTTCATTGAATAAGTTTTGTAGTATTACCTCCTGTTCAATTTTTTGAAGAGTTTGAGCAAGGTTGGTATTAAATATTCTTTGAATGATTGGTACAATTCACTTGTGAAGCCATCTGGTCATAGGCTTTACATTTTTGGTGGTGGGGGTGGGGTGGGCGATGACTGTTGCAATCTCTTTATTTGTGATTGGTTTATTGAGGGCTTCTATTTCTTATAAGGTCAGTGTAGGTTGTTGTGTATTTCTGGGACTTTGTCCATTTCATCTACACTGTCTAGTTTGGTGGTGTACAGTTATTCATAGTATTATCGTAAGAGCACTTTTATTTCTGTGGGGTCAGAAGTTATGTCTCCTCTCTCATTTCTGATTTTATTTGTCTGCATCTTCACTCTTTTTTTCTTTTTCAGTCGAGCTAAAGGATTTGTCAATTTTGTTGATTTTCTCAAAGAACTAACTTTTGGTTTTGTAGATTCTCTCTATTGAATTTTTGTTCTCAACTGCATTTATTTCTGCTCTAATCATTGTTATTTTTTCCTTCTGCTTGCTTTTGCATTACTTTGCTTTTCATTTTCTAGTTCCTCCAAGTGTATAGTTAGGTCTTTGATTTTAGTTCTTCTTTTTTTAATGAAAGCATGGAGGTTATAAATTTCTCTCTCAGTGGAACAACCAGCAAGATGGTGGCAGAGCAAAGAGCTCTGAGAATCAGCTCCTGCTATGGGGCAGTTGGTGATCACCCACAACTAACTAGAGTACTTATGGGGGGCTGCAGGAGACCAGAAGTGCATCCTGCAACATCCTTGAAAGAATGGAAGAAGGAGACTGCCCACCTGCAGAGAAGATTCATAAGTAGAGCACTCCATGCCATGGAGGCCAGTGCCCATTTTCCACTGGAGGCACAAGCCACGTCGGGAGCTGTTACACGGCTGGAATTGAAAGCTCCACTTCCCAAAATGGGAGAGGAAGAGACGTTTGGGCACCAACTTAAGCTACTGATTAGTAAATTCAGTTGGCTAAAGTATAATCCTAAGAACAGCTAAAGTTTGAACTTGTCCAAGTAAGAAAGAGGTTGGTGGCTGCCATCTTAACTTTGCACCTGACATGTAAGGAAGTGGACTGACTAAAATCACAGTGCTGGTGGGGACTGGCTTTTTTCCATCTATATCAGATTGGAAGTAAGCCTAAGGCCCACCTCAGGCAGGGAGGAAGCTGGGGGCAGCTGCGCCAGTCTCTCTGGGAAATTACAGGCCATCCCGTGGAGGCCAGTGATCATACTATTTGGCAGCACAAGCTGCCCCAGGAGCAATAATTGGAAGCTCCATTTCCCAAAATCAGGGATGGAAGAGATGGTTGGCCACCAATTTCAACTACTGATTAGTCAATTCAGCTGGCTAAAGTATAACCCCATGAAAAGCTAAAGTTTGAGCCTTTCCAAGTCAGAAGAAGGCTGGTGGCTGCCATTTTGACTCCATCCCCAGAATAAGGGGAAGCCGGGCTGACTGAAAATCACAGTGACGGTAGAGACTGGTTTCTTTCACCCAGATTGGCCTGCAGCTCTATCCTAGGCTTCAGCCCCAACTCTAGCAGGGAGGAAGGTGACTGGCCCTGCACCAGCCTATCCAGGAAACTGCAGATATATTTTGCTGGCACAGACTGAATAATCAGAAATCTACCGGAGCAACTGTGGTCATCTTGGACCTGCACTGCATAGATTGCTGCCCACACCTGCAGTTCCATCCCTGCCCCAAGCAGGGGAGAAAGGGACGTGAAGCTTCATCAGTCTCACTGGGAAACTACAGTCTAGGCCTGTATGACTTGGATTATTCTAGACAGGTGTGGCTCTGTCACTACTCCTGGCAAAGGAGAAAGTGGGGAGAAACTTCATTGGTCCTTGGGGCAATGACGGTAGCTTGAGCCTTCACAGCTTAGAGCACCAACTACATCCTTGGCTCCTACTACACAATCAGCAAGGGAGAAAGGGCAGGAAGCCCTAAATTAAAGAGAAAAACTGCACCCAGAATAAATACTCTAGTAAGCCAGATGTGCCAAGACACCAACAAAAAATTACAATCTACACCAAGAAACAGAAAGATATGACCCAGGTAAAGGAACAAGATAAGCCTCCAGATGACATAAAAGAGTTGAGACAACTAATCATAGATGGTCAAACAAATCTCTTTAATAAATTTAAAGAGATGATTAAAGAAATTAAAGATATTAAGAAGACATTGGATAGCAGAAAGAAGAATTTGAAAGCATACATAGAAAAATAGCAGATCTTATGGGAATGAAAGGTGCAATAAGTGAAATTTAAAAAACACTGGAATCATATAATAGCAGATTTGAAGAGAGAGAAGAAAGGATTAGTGAGCTTGAAGAAATGGCCTTTGAAATTGAACAATCAAAACAACACATGAAGAAAAGATTAGAAAATTTTGAACAATGTCTCAGGGAACTAAAGAACAGCAAGAGACATGCAAATATACATGTCATTGGTGTTCCAGAAGGAGAAGAGAAGGGAGAAGGGGCAGAAGGAATAGTTGAAGAAATAATGGTAAAAAATTTCCCAACCCTATTGAAAGACATAGATATCCATGTCCAAGAAACATGATGTACTCCCATCTGAAAAAATCTGAATAGACCAACTCTGAGACACATACTAATCAGAATGTCAAATGCCAAAGACAAAGAGAGAGTTCTGAGAGCAGCAAGAGAAAAGCAATGCATAACATATATGGGATACCCAATAAGATTAAGTGCCAATCTCTCATCAGAAACCATGGAGGCAAGCAGTCAGTGGTAAGATATATTTAAGACACTGCAAGAGAAAAATTTCCAGGCAAGAATTTTATATCAGGCAAGAGTGTCTTTCAAAAATGAAGGCAATTTTAGAATATTCACAGATAAACAGAAACTGAGAGTTTGTAATCAAGAAACCTGCTTTGCAGGAAATACTGAAGGGTGTGCTACAGCCTGAAAAGAAAAGACAGGAGAGACAGGTCTGGAAGAGAGTCTAAAATGAAGGTTATATCAATAAAAGTAACTAAAAGTGTTCAAAAGAGTGCTGAAAATAAAACATGACAGATAAAACCCAAATATTCAGGAATAAACTTAACCAACAATGTAAAGCACTTGTACTCAGAAAACTACAACTCATTGTTAAAAGAAATAAAAAAAGATCTAAATAATTGTAAGAACATTCCATGCTCATGGATTGAAAGACTAAGTATCATTAAGATGTCAATTCCACTCAAATTGATATAAGATTCAATGCAATCCCAATAAAAACTCCACCAGCATTTTTTTTTTAAATAAATGGAAAACCTGATTGTCAAATTTATTTGGAAGGGTAAGGGGTCCTGAATAGCCAGAAACATCTTAAAAAGGAAAAGTGAAGTTGGAGGACTCTCATCTCTGGACTTTAAATTGTATTACCTAGCTACAGTGGTAAAAAAAAAAAAAAACAAACAAAAAAAAAACAAAACCAGCATAGTACTGGCATAAAGATAGACACATAGACCAATGGAACCAAACTGATGGTTAAAAAACAGACCTTCATATCTATGGTCAAGTGATTTTTGACTAACCTGTCAAACCCACCCAGCTCGGGCAGAACAGTCCATTCAACAAATGGTGCTGAGAAAATTTGATATCCATAGCAAAAGAAGGAAAGAGGACCCCTATATAAAAATTAACTCAAAATGAATCAAAAAACAAAATATAAAAGCAAGAACCATAAAGCTTCTAGAAGGAAATGTAGGAAAATATCTTCAAGACCTGGTGCTAGGCGGTAGATTCTTGAAGGAGATAAAAGGAGGACTGAGATGGACTACTGATATTTAATGTATGTAGAAGTTTTAATTAGCGTTACTGTAAAAGTGTGGAAATGTACAGAGTTTATGGTAACACATTATAATGAGTAACAGCTTGTTTATAAATGGGGATGTGGCTGAAAACGTTAGCTAGGGATGTAAATTAGCCAATTGATAGAAAGCTAGAGAATATTCTAGGTACTGAATCGCACAGTAAACCCAGAGGTGGATGAGAATAGTGGTTGATGGTACAGATGCAAGACTGTCCTTTGTGAGCTCGAGCAGGTGTATATCAGTATAGCAGGGTGGTGGGAATGTGGAGAAGCATGGGAAAAATACAACTGGAGTCACCTGTGGAGTGTGGCTAACAGTAATAATGTAATATTCTTGCATCTATACCAAAGATGTATGGTGTTAATAATGGGGGAGTATGGAAAATGTGTGACAAGTGTATACTGTGGAACTGGTAATAATCAGATGATATTATCTCATAATCTGTAACAAATGTTCCACCACAATGTGGTGTGTTGATAGAGGGGTGTTATTTGGGAATTCTGCACATGTGTATGATTGTTTTGTAAGTTTATAACTTCTGTCATAAAAAATATTTAAAAAATAATAATAGGGTGGGGTTGGAGGCAAAATACACCAAATGTAAGATAAGGACTATAATTTGTAGTAAGATTTTGACAATATTGTTTCATAATTTGAACAAATGTCTCATGACAATGCAACATGTTGGTGGAGGGTTTATGTATGGTACCCCTGTATGATGTTATGAATGTTTGCTTTGTAAGTTCACAACTTTTACTATGTATTTATTGTTTATGTATGTTCATGTATAAATGATATAAATAATAATAATAGTGTGGGTTGGGGAAAATACTTTGGTTAGTAGTAATATTTTGAGGATGCTCTTTAAGTATTAGTTAAAAATGTTTCATAGCAATGCAAGGTGTTGGTGGTAGGGTAAGGTATGAAAGCCCTGTATGATGTATGTATGTTTGTTTTGTAGGTTCACAACTATTACTATACACTTATTGTTTATGTATGTTCATGTATGAGTTATATATTTCAATAAATTTTTAAAAATTCCCTCTCAGCACTGACTTCACTGCATCCCATAGGTTTTGATATGTTTTGTTCTCATTTTCATTCGTCTCAAGTTGTTTACTGATTTCCCTTGCAGTTTCTTCTGTGACCCACTTATTGTTTAAGAGTGTGTTGTTTAACCTCCATATATTTGTGAATTTTCCCTTTTTCTTCCTGTTATTGATTTCCAAGTACATTCCATTATGACCACAGAAGTTGCTTTGTATAACTTGAATTTTTAAAATGTATTGAGACTTGTTTTGTGACCCAACATAGTGTCTATCACACAGAAAGATCCATAAGCACTAGAGAAGAATTTATATCTTACTGTTTTCTGGTGCAATATTCTGTATAAATCTGTTAAGCCTAGTTCACTTATCATATTATTCAATATCTCTGTTTCTTTATCGATTCTCTGTGTAGATATTCTCTACAATGCTGGTGTCTCAGAGTCTGAACCACAATTCAAAGTGGGGCTCTGCAGATTAAAATTGCTTAAGAGAAACCACAGTCAGCTATCTGCCACACCCTCCCTCTTCCCATAGAGGAAGATATCCATTCTGCTCTAAGCTGGTTGCTATCAGCCACAGGTTTACCAAGGAAATTTTTCTCAAGGATAGAGAATGGGCACCATGCCCAGCAATGGGGGTGAGTAACTCATGGTTTTCATTTTGGCCTCTTTGTCTCTCTGTCCCTACTCTCTCCTGTACAATGCAGATCTCCTGGTCTGCAGATCCCCAAAATACCTCTTTGAAACAGCTCCTACCCTTTCTTCTGCTGTTTCTTTAAGAGTTGGGCTCTGCCTACCTAATTCATCACCATCTTCCCAGATCTCCATGAGAGAGTTTTAAGATGGTCAATATATTTTTTTATGCATAGGGGAAGATTGTTTTGACTATGTTCTCCTGGATTCCTAAAATCAGGCATCTCTCTTTATGATACTAATACTTATAAAACCAATATTGGGGAGAAGCGGCAAGATGGCATCAGTTTAACTGGGTATGCACCATCTCTCTCACACAAAAAAATGGCTGAGTGGGGGCAAGATCCTGCCCAAGTGAGCTGTTTTGGGAACCCACAGAGTGGTGGGATTCAGGGCATCGATCTGGAGGGAGCTGGATGAAGAGATAAATAGCTCAAGGTAAAACCATGAGTTTCTGGTCCCTTTGGCTGGAAACTGTGGACAGCTAACTCCACCCTCAAGGCAAAAAGCCTCTGTGAGCCCTGACTCCTGTTGCTGGTCACCCAGCAGGAGGGAGAGTTCTCCAAGAGTGGGAAGGCTCTGGTGAAGTGTGGAGAGTGGTTTCCTTTCTGTGGGTTTGGTAGTCTCGACCCCATTTGAGCTTTGGGGAGCATACCAACTGGCTCAAGGTGGCACCAGGAAGAGGGGATAAATGAATCTGCTGAGGCAGCCTGATTTACCTAAGCACCCTGGGATAGAGATACTTGCCCTAGGAGAGGGCAGAGTCAGGCAATTGATTAGTCTGACAACTATCAAAATTAGTGCTGAAAACTATCAAAATTTCAACTCCCCTAAGGGAGGTGGGAAGTAGGAAGCATTTAATAAGCTTCCAAGAGCCTATTTAGGGTCCCCTGGGAAGAGGGGGTGGTCTGGAAGGGGGTTGAGAGTTGTTTTTCTGCAGTGAGTTCACTTGCCAGGGTCCCATTTTGAATTTCAAAAAGGAACGCAACCTGACCTGGAGAGGTTAGGAGGGATTAGCCCACACAGGCTGTGAAAGCAATAAGACTAGGAAGGGGGCAGGACAGACTCCTAAGCAGCAGGAATCAATGCAACTGCAAAGAGTCAAACCTGCCCAAGGGAAAGTGACTGTATAGCTGTCTGAAGAGCTAGGTGACCCAACAAGAAAGTTTAGCTCAGTGGAGGAGTTTCTGCCTTGAATATAGGAGGTCCCTCATTCAATTCCTGGCTCCTCTTAGAGCAGTGTTCCACCGGGATGTCAAACATCTAGCTGATAATTTAGGACAGGGAAAGCATAGACATTATTTTTGTATTAGCTACTCTTGGGTCTCTTATTTTTCCTAAAAAAGATGACTTTTTTTTTTTAATTTAGCTTAGTTTACTCTCTAAAACCCACTTCAAAACCTGCAAAGGTCAGGCTGCAGGGTAATTGATTGATGAGCATGGGTAGCCTGAGAAACCCCTCATGGACCAAAGAGGGAAGGCTGTTTTTCCTTAGTTTTTCTTTCACTTCTTGTTTGTGCATTTGTTTGTTTTTTATGTTTTCTTGTTTTTCTTTCCTCTTTCCTGCCGCCATCCCCCCCCCTTTTTTTTTTAATTAGGTGCTGCTGGCTTGTTTCTTGTTTGCTGTGTTTCCTCTTCCTTGATTTCACCTTTTCTTTGTATACCAATTTTGTCTTCCAATGCTATCTCTTTTCCTTCCTTCATCTTTCTATCTTCCACTTTCTTACATTCCACCTCTCTGTTAATCCTCAATTATTCTGGTTTTTATTTCTATCTATTCTATTTGATTTTCTTTCTTTTATTAACTTTTTTTCCTTTGTCTTTTCTCTTCTCTATCTCTCTCTCCTCAGCATTCTGGCCTTTTAATTCATTCTATATATTTTTCTCTATTTGGTTTCCCATTTCATTGTTGGTACTCCATTTTTTTATTCCTATTACTCTGTACTACTTACATGAGCTAAATATTCATTTTCCGAGGTCTTATATGGTTCATCTTTGTGGGAATCCTCTAATCTTTACATCTAAGAAATAGCTTGGAGGCCTGTTTCTCTGCCCACACAGAATTCACCTTATCAGTTCCTGCCATAAACAGGAATTTTCCTGGTTATCTTATCTCCCTTATCTCCCACCTTATCTCCTCTGTATATCACTTAATGTTTTTGTAATCTTGCTTCCCCATTTTCAGCCTAGAATTCTTATGATGTGATTTACAACCCCTATACCTGCCTGCTCCCCTGCACATGCATCCTGACTTTGACTGTAAAAAATTCCTGACTAAAAAGCATGCTGGGGATCAGCTCGAGAGCACAGCTTCTTCATCTGTTCCCCCTCTGATCGCTCTCAACCTCCGTGTTAAGAGTAATTTCATTGCACCATCGCGGGCTTTGCTGGAGAGATGCCCACAAGACTTTGCAAGACCGATTCCTGCAATTCTTCTAACTTTTACTATTATTATTACTATTATCCTTTTTCTTTTCTTACCACTTTTGCTTTATCTAGCCCTACACTTTTTCCTTCAAAGGAACATAGACAACAGCAAGGAAATAGAATAAGAGGAACAAACTCTCAAAAATAAAACAACACACACTGAAAAAAAGAAACTAAATAATACCCTAGAGTAGAGAGAGAAGCAAATAAGCTGAATAAACCCAGCAAGAGCAACAAAAAATTACAAACCATACCAAGAAACAGGAAGACATGGAACAGTCCAACGAAAAAACAAAAAACCAGGAAGAGATGCAAAACATTGAACAACTAATCAAACTGTCCAAACAAATATAATGGACCAACTTAATGAAGTGAAGGAAGAGATTAAGGATATTAAAAAGACACTGGGAGAACATACTGAAGAAATTGTGAACATACATAAAAAGATAATGGATATGATGGTGATGAATGGCACAATCCAAGAAATCAAAAATACACTGGAAGTACATAACAGCAGATTTGAACTGACAGGAAAGAATTAGCAATGTGGAAAACAGTACAACTGAAATCAAACAGATAGTAGAACAGATAGAAAAAATCCGCAGGGACTTAAGGATTTGAATGACAACACAAAACGCAAACACATATGCATTATAGACATCTCAGAGGGAGAAGAAAAGGGAAAGGGGGCAGAAGGATTGTTGGAGGAAATAATGCCTGAAAACTTCCCAATCCTATTGAGGGAGATGGATGTAGATGTCCAGGAAGTACAGTGCACCACAAACAGTATAAATCCCAACAGGTCTACTCTAAGACATATACTTGTCAAACTGTCCAATGCTCAGACAAAGAGAAAATACTGAAAGCAGCAAGAGAAAAGAAAACTATCACATACAAGGGAAGCTCAATAAGATTAAGTGCTGATTTCTCATCTGAAACCATGGATGCAAGAAGGCAGTGGTATGACATAGTCAAGGTACTAAAAGGAAAAACTTCCAGCCAAGAATTCTCTATCCAGCAAAGCTGGCATTCAAAAATGATGGAGAGTTCAAAATATTCACAGATAAACAGAAATTAAGAGAGTATGCCAATAAGAATCCTGCCCTTCAAGAAATACTAAAGGGAGTTCTGCAGGTTGAAAGGAAAAAACAGGAGAGAAAGAGTTGGAGGAGAGTGTAAGAACAAGTAAACAGACAGAAATAAAAGCAACATGTGACATGCATAAACCCAAAGAAAATATAGCTAATGTAAGTAATTCCTTGAGAGTAATAAGACTGAATGTTAGTGGATTAAACTTACCAGTCAACAGACACAAACTGGCAGAATGGGTAAGGAAATATGACCCATCTATATGCTATCTGCAAGAAACCCACCTTAGACCCAGGGATTCAAGGAGGCTGAAAGTGAATGGCTGGAAAACAATATTACAAGCAAACAATAACCAAACAAGGGTGGGATTAGCCATAATATCAGACAAAATAGACTTCAAATGCAAAACTGTTGTAAGAGACAAAGATGGACACTATATATTATTAAAAGGGGTAATCTTTCAACAAGAAAGAGCAATCATAAACATTTATGAACCTAACCAGGACATCTCAAAATACATGAGGCAAACACTGGAAAAACTAACTGGAGTAATAGATGACTCTACAATTATAGTGGGGGACTTGAATACACCATTATCACCATTAGACAGAACATCTCAACAGAGAATCAATAAAGAAACAAAGACTTTGAATAATACATTAGAGGACCTGGACCTAATAAACACATACAGAACACTACACCAAAACACAGCAGGATATACATTCTTCTCGAGTGCACATAGATCATTCTCCAAGATCGACCACATGCTAGGCAACAGAAAAATTCTCAATGAACTTAGAAAGATAGAAAGTAATTTCTCTGACCACAATGGAATGAAATTGGAAATCAGTAAGAGCCAAAGAACCAGATTAAGCACAAAGATATGGAAGCTAAACAACACATTCTTAGACAAACAGTAGGTCAAGGAGGAAATCTCAAAAGAAATCAGTAACTACCTTGAAACAAATGAAAATGACAACACAACATATCAAAACCTATGGGATGCAGCCAAAGCTGTCCTGAGAGGGAAATTCATAGCCATAAATGTATATATCGAAAAAGAAGAAAGAGTTAAAATTGAATACCTAACAGCACACCTGGAGGAATTGGATATAAAACAATAAACTAACCCCAAAGGATGTAGAACAAGGAAATAACAAAGATTAGAGCAGAACTAAATGAAATTGAAAATAAGAAAGCACTAGAAAAAATAAACAATACTAAAACCTGGTTCTTCAAGAAGATCAATAAAATTGACAAACCCTTAGCTAGACTAACAAAGGAAAAAAGAGAGAAGATGCAAATACACAAAATAAGAAATGAGGAAGGGGATATCAACACTGAACCCACAGAAATAAAGAGTATCATAAGTGGATACTTTGAAAAATTGTATGCCAACCAGAGGATAATTTAGAGGAAATGGACAAATTCCTGGAAACACAGAAGCAGGCTACAATGATTAGAGAAGAAATGGATGAACACAACAAGAGCAATCATAAGTAAAGACATAGAATGTCATCAATAACCTCCCAACTAAGAAGAGCCCAGTACCAGACAGCTTCACAGGTGAATTCTACCAAACATCTCAGAAAGAACTAACACCAATCCAGCTTAAACTCTCCTAAAAAGTAGAAGTAGAAGGAACATTGCCTAACTCATTCTATGATGCCAACATTACCCTAATACCAAAGCCAAACAAAAATGCCACAAGAAAGGAAAATTACAGGCCAATCTCTCTAATGAAACTAGATGCTAAAATACTCAACAAAATACTTGCTAACCATATTCAACAACACATCAAATGAATTATACATCGTGACCAAGGGGGTTTCATCCCGGGTATGCATGGATGGTTCAACATAAGAAAATCAATCAATGTAATACACCACATAAACAGATCTAAAGAAGTCACTTGATCATCTCTATATACACAGGAAAAGCATTTGACAAAAACAGCACACTTTCCTGATAAAAACAATGCAAAAGACAGAAATAGAAGGAAACTTTCTGAACATGATTAAGGGTATATATGAAAAACCCAAGGCTAAAATCATATACGATGGTGAAATCATAAAAGCTTTCCCTCTAGGATCAGGAACAAGACAAGGATGCCATCTATCCCTGCTCCTATTTAACATTGTATTATAAGTACTTGCTTGAGCACTGAGGCAAGAAAAATATATAAAAGGTATCCAAATTGAAGAAGTAAGAATTTCACTATATCCAGATGATATGATCCTATACATAGAAAGCCCTGAGAAATTTCCAATAAAGCTTCTAGAAATTATAAATGAGTTCAGTAAAGTTGCAGGTATAAGATCAATGTTCAAAAATCAGTAGCATTTCTGTACACCAATAATGAGCAAGCTGAGGAGGAAATTAATAAAAAAAAATAACATTTACAATAGTAGCTAAAAAATCAAATACCTAGGAATAAATTTGACTAAAGCTGCAAATGACTTATACACAGAAAACTACACAACACTGTTAAAGGAAATCAAAGAAGACAAATAAATGGAAGAATATTCCCTGTTCATGAATAGGAAGACTAAACATCATTAAGATGTCTATCCTACTCAAACTAATTTACAGATTTAATGCAATCCCAACAGAAATCAACATAGCATTTTTTACTGAATTGGAAAAACTATGAAATTTTTTTTGAAGGGCAAGAGGCCTTGAATAGCCAAAGACATATTGAAAAAGAAAAATGAAGTCAGAGGAATTACACTACCTGACTTTAAAACATACTACAAAGCTACAGTGGTCAAAACTGTGTAGTATTGGCACAAGGATAGACATACTGACCAATAGAACTGAATTGAGAGTTCTAATACAGATTCTTACATATACAGTCATCTGATATTCAACATGGTAACCAAGCACACTCAACTGGGAGAGAATGCCTCTTCAACAAATGGTGCTTGGAGAACTGGACATCCGTATCAGAAAGAATGAAAGAGGAACACCATCTCACACCTTATACAAAAATCAGCTCAAGATGTATCAAAGATCTAAATATAAGAGCCAAGACCAGAAAGACCTGAGAAGATAATGTAGGGAAGCATCTACAGGACCTTGTATTTGGAAGTGGTTTCATGAACTAACACCCAAAGCATGGGCAGCAAAAGAGAAAATAGATAAATGGGACCTCCACAAAATTAAAAACTTTTGCACCTCAGAGGAGTTTGTCAAGAAAGTGAAATGGCAGCCTACCCAATGGGAGAAAATATTTGTTAACCATATATTTGATAGGAGCCTAATATCCAGCATATATAAAGAAATCCTATATCTCAAAAATAAAAAGATAAACAACCCATTTAAAAAATGGGCAAGTGATCTGAACAAACACTTCTCCAAAGAAAAAATACAAATGGCTAAAAAGCACATGAAAAGATTCCCAACATCATGAGCTATTAGGGAAATGCAAATCAAAACTACAATGAGATGCCATCTTACACCCATAAGACTGGTGGCCATTAAAAAATCAGAGGACTACAAGTGTTGGAGAGGATGTGGAAGAATGGGAACCCTCATCCACTGCTGGTGGAAATGTAGAATGGTCAGCCATTGTGGAGGACAGTTTGCGGTTCCTCAAAAAACTAACTATAGAACTTCCATATGATCCAGCAATTCCTCTGCTGGGTATATACCCAGAAGAATTGAAAGCAAGGTCACGAACAGATACATGTACATCAATGTTCACAGTGGCATTATCACTATTGCCAAAAGTTGGAATCAACCAAATGCCCATCAACAGATGAGTGGATAAACAAAAGTATATATATATATATACACACACAAACACACAGAATGGAATATTACTCAGCAGTACTAACACATGGGATAACATGGATGAATCTTGAGGACCTTATGTTGAGTGAAGCAAGCCAGGCATTGAAGAACAAATATTACATGATCTCTTTGATATGATTTAAGAAAATTGAGCAGACTCCGAGAGTAGAGTCTGGAAGATAGGTTTATAGGAAATAGAAAGGGAGAAGAAAGTTGTGAGCCAATGCCCAAATGGGTGAAATCTATGATAAGGTGGAAGTGAGTAGTTGTGCAGCAAAGGCACAAGACAGGGGTATAGTGATACTATTGGGTTGGGTGGTGCAAGCTTGACAGGGGGATAGGGTGGGGAAGATGTGTTGCATGGTCCATGGAACTGGGGGAAGGATTGGGAGAGGGAGCAGGTTAACACTGGGGACTGGTGGTTACATGGGTGAAATTATAATTTTGAGAAAGCTTTTTTGGCAATATGACAAGGAAGGGTTACTAGTTTAGGTTGTTGGATGGTGGGGTGGGGTGGCATTTAGGGCAGGGCGCACCTGGGGCAGTCTTTTATAGAATGTGCGAGTGATCATTTTGTCAGTGTGTTGTATCAGTGGGTGAAAAACCACACAATGAGTAGGAAGGAGTTGGACTCCCATCCTGGGGAAGCGCGAAATGTTCCCAAACAGAGGGGATGGTGTCTCTTGAGAGCATGGGCGATTCCTGATAAGAGAGGACAGACTAAAGAGTCAATCCCTCAGCGTTGTTGCAAGTATCTATAAATCTTGTCCTTCAAGGAGTGAAGCCTGGTGGTCGCTGAGTACCCCTAGGGTAGGGGAGGAAAGAATAGAAAAGAAGGAAGATGGGGTATTTTGGGGTCAATGGAAGTGTTCTGCATGATGGTGCAATGATGGATACAGGCCATGTTAAAATTCATCAAAAATTTATAAAATTGCAAGGTCTAAAATATAAAACATAATATAAGCCATTGACCATGGCAAGCAGCTATGTTTCAATATTTGTACATCAGTTGTAACAAATGTACCATCCCCATATAAAAAGGATATTAATACAGGAAGGGGAAAAGGGGGAAGGATATTGGGCATATAGGAGTCCACTATATTCTGTATGTGACTTTACTATGACCTAAAACTTCTTTGAAGACAAATGAAAAAAAGTAAGACACTGGGGAAGAAATGGAAGAAAATACCACTATACATACAGAACAACAGATATTACAGTGGTAAAAGGGAAAACGTCAAAAAAACTTATTTTTTAAAATATTTTCATTATTTTTTAATATCCCAATTCATTTTTTTAAACTTTGTTTTAGTTTTAGTTTTTCTAAATTATTATGTATTTTATTTCTTATGTTTAAACCTATCATTTCATTTTCCTATTAATTATATTTGGCCATATTCTTGGCTTCATTTTTGAAGAGGTTTTGGATCACAGAAGGGTTACAACTGTAGGAGGGGAAGGTCATTGGTGTGGGGTGTCAGTGATGGGGGATACATGGGAGGAAGTTCACCTGGTCATACATATAAGGCATATAAATGTGTTAAAATGTTCTTGGGGCATTGCCACAGTGGGTAGAGATTCACACAGCAACTGAAAGAACATTGAATTCCCATCCTGGGGAGCTCTGCCACATTCTCTAATGGAACAGCAACAATCCCCCAAGTACTGGTACCATGACTAGTGAAGAAGGACGGTCCATTGGTGGGCCCTTGATATTGATGACTATGCTTGTGAACCTTTGCTCTTGAAATTGCAATTTAGCCTATTCTTATAGGGTGCCTAAGAGTTACCTACTGGAAGCCTCCTTGTTGCTCAAATGTGCCCTTTCTCTAAGCCAAACTCAGCATATAAATGCATTACCTACCCCCCAGCGTGGGGCATGGCTCCTGGGATGAGCCTCCCTGGCACCAAGGGATTACTACCAAACACTGCCTGATGATGCAACTGGAAAAAGACCTTGAATAAAAGGGAGAAAAGGTAAAGACAAATGAGTTTATATGGCTAAGAGATTTCAAAGTGAATCAGGAGGTCATCCCAGAGGTAACACTTATGCACGTCTCAGCAGGATTTCATAGTCTGCCAAGATAGATACTACCCCAAATAGTAGGGCTCCTGAGGGATCTGGACTCACCCAGGTCCTATGGTCATAACAGATAGCTCCAGAGTTTGGTGCCTTGCTGGTGGGCCCTACTTTGAAGTTTGTGCTGCGAGTGTGACAGAGTTGGACTCAGATGTGACTTCTCTACACAGGCGTCTTCTGTCCCTTTTATTTGAACCTATAGTTGGTGCTGGAGTTGGTAGGTGTACATCCAAGAGACTTGACTCTCTGAGCTGTCCATATGCCAGCCGGACCCTGAGTCTCAGCGGAGTTGCAACACCTACACTCCAGTTCATTGGACTCACCCAGGACAACTAACAAGGAGGTGAGGATGGACAACCACCACACCAAGGAACCAAGAAAATCTAAAACTGCAAGCAAGGGAGTCCCATCCTTCAGCCATATGGGATTGAAGCCCCCTCTCAATTAGAGGTGGAGTAGGCATCACCATCCCAGAATCCTCAGGATTGGGGAATGAACTACGGACTAGAGTAGACTTACTGTTATTCTACTATAGATTTATTGTGATAGTAGCAATGGAAGAAATTATATAATGGATGTGGAGACAGTGGCCACTGGAGGTGCTGAAGTCAGGAAAAGGGAAAAAGAAGTGTAACATGGGAGCATTTTCAGGGCTTGGAATTGTCCTCAATGATATTGCAACAAAAGATACAGGCCATTACATATCCTGCCATAACCTACAGAATTGAGTGGGTGAGAGTGTAAACTACAATGTAAAGTATAATCCATGCTTAGTGGCAATGTTCCAAAATGTGTTCATCAATTGCAATGAATGTACCACACTAATGAAAGATGTTGTGATTGTGGGGAAAAGTGAGAACTGTGGGGATTGGGCATATGGGAATCCCTTATATTTTTTTATGTAGCATTTTATGTAATCTAAGCATCTTTTTAAAATAAATAAAAATATATTAAAATAAATAAAAATATATGACACTTGTTTTTCATGGTAGTCAGCAAGGATATTCCCTTTATTTTTAAATTATACTTATAGTATTTATTTCAATGTTAATAACCAAGTTTTTCTTTGCATGTTAGAAAGTCACTGATTTCTTTTTTCTTTTTTTTTTTGTAAATTTGATTGAGGTTTCTGTGTTATTTAGAAACACCTTTTGTTTCCATAGCATGTCAAAATAGTGAACAAGCTAAAAAATATATGGTATCTACTATTAATATAAATATATATATATCTACCATGAATACACATATTATCTTTTCAAATGTAGCAAGGCAGCATGCATGGGTGAGAGCTATCATTTTAGCCAACCAAACCAAGTAAGTTGTTGAAAATTAGGTCATTTTTGTGAAAAAGTATTCAGAAGTTATAGCATATCTGCACATAGTATTCCTTGATTATTTAAAAATATGAGTCACCAACAAATACTGTCTTATCAGGATTGTCTAATGGAACATCAGTCAAGTTAGTATGGGCAATGATCACAATTTAAAGGAGTATTAAACAGTTACGGAATTCTCCTTTTAAAAAGGGTACAATAAAGTAGTTAAATTCAGGTTGTAGTAGCATTTGAAAGTTTTGTGGAGAGTAGACTATAAAAGAATTTCAGAGATGGTAACTCTGCAGGCCAAGAATTGTTGATTAATAATGTGAATAAGATACCAAGCTAGATTAATGATGCCAAGGATTTAATTATGTAGGCTGCCAGCTATTACAGGTCATAAATAAGGTGGATGAGCTTAAATAGAACTGAAAAAAGTTTTAAGTTGGGTATGGCAGTTTGAGTAATCCATTTCTGTGAGTGTGAACCTTTTATAGATGGGACCTTTCCAAGGTTACCTCAGTTACGGGTCTTTGATTAGATTATTTGGTAAAACATGACAGGGGGTGGGTCTTAGTCCTCTGTCTGGAGTCCTTTATAAATGGAATGAATACTAAAAAACAGGCACAGAGAAAAAGCCAGAGAAGAGAGAGAAATCCACAGGAGTTGAGACATCACTGGCAGCTGGTCTTTGGGGAGAGAACATTGCCTGATGATGCCTTCATTTGGGCACTTTTCTCAGCCTCAGAACTGTAAGCTTTCAACCTAATAAACCCCTATTCTAAAAGCCAATCCATTTCTGGTATATTGTTTTAGGCAGTTTTTAGCATACTAAAACAATGTGTAATGAGCTTATGATGAATTCCCAGTTTCCAAGTAAGTACTACTAAAACAAAACCGTCTCTTTTATCCACAGTAAGTAAAATTTAGCATAGTTAGGAATGCCCAAAATTTGGGTATACTATAATATTTGGTTAATAATGGAAAAGATAACTTCTGTTTCTAACAATGACAGAGTAAGAGGGACTGGATTGACTGTCATGCTATACAATAACCAGAAAACTGACAAAATATATAAAACAATGTTTTTCAGACATTGGACTACAGGACATACAGGACTATGAACTCAAAGAAACAGAAATAAATAAGGTGGGCCTTATGACTACAACAGCTTACTACCTGGAGAATGTTTCCAGGACATCATAAATAGGGGTGGAACCAGACAGAGTCTGGCTGTCTCCTTAAATTAAGAAGAAAAGATCAGAGATTGGAGAGAACAGAAGTGAATCGATTTCAGGACAGAATATAAGAAAGGATGTATTGTCAGAGAGAGAGAGAGAGAGAGAACTCTGAAATTATCAGAGTTCCTTTGATTCTGATCTCACCTAAGTGAGAGAAAAATTTCCCAAGGTCAGAAAACAAAAAAAAATTTAAAAAAACTACAAGAAAGCAGTAGGTAGAATAACAATAATAATAATAAATCCCTGGAGCACACACAAGACTGAGAAGTTTTGTGCTCATACCAAACAGAGTGTAAAAAAAACTCAAAATACATGGGGCATATGGTAGGGCCTAATAATAGGGATGAACTGGCCATAGACCAGAGGTTGCTCTGGACCTAGCCTGAAAAATATTAAACATAAGTCTTAAAATAATCAAACTGTTCACAACTAATCTAACTTCATCCAAGACCAATGCTCAACAAAATCCAGAAAATAAAGTAAATTTTACAATATCTTTATAGCCAATGAAAAATTAAGTAAGGAAATATTATCCATAACCCAGAAAAAATGTAAATAAATTGAACAGATGAAAAAAATGACAATGGAATTAGCGGAGAAGGACATTAATATCACCGTTATAACATGACAAAATAATTGGTAACATTTATTGAGTACATACCGTCTCCAGATAGGTACTGTTCTTATCTTCACTTTACAGATACAGAAGCTCAGAAAGAGAGGGCCTGAGTGACTTGTTCTTAATCACACATATAACTAATGGGCAAGCCTGGACAATCTAGCTCAAAAGCCCACACTGTTGAACACAATTCTATACATTCACTCAGTATACAACACCATGAATACACAACATGCTCACAGAACCTACATATCATGGTGTTTTTTTTCCCCCAGATGCACTTACCAAAAAGCCAGGGCTTGAAGTGAACTAAAATTCTTGAGGAACTAAAATAAGTATTAGGCAGGATGGTGCTATCCTGGGTCAACAGAGAGCCAAGCAAGGTACTATTACTTTGTTACAAAGCACACTCCGGAAGATGCTGCTCCTGAAGTCAGTGCAGGTGGATTCAGAATGGTAGGAGGCAGAAATTAGAAAGAAACCCTACAGTGCTAAAATAAAACTGCAGTTTCTGTTTCTTTTTATAGAATATCTGTGGTCCTTTGTATTTGAGAGGAAGGAGCTTTCAAGGACATAGTTCAAGTTCAGAGAAATTTATTGCCAGAAAATAGTCCTAGTTCAACCTTATTTATTCCAAAGCTATATTATACACACACATAAAAATGTCTTCCTCTTAAAAAAAAAAAAAAAGAAAGAAACACCTGTATATGGACTCTGTTACAAATATTCCCATAGTTAATTTGTTTCCCTGAATTCTGCTCAAGCAACATATCACTTTTTGACATGTAACATGTTTCCCCCTCTCCTAGAAGTATTTTTAAGAAAGCATATTTTATTTTTATTTAAAAAGTTTCTAGAGACATTAAAAAGGTCCAAAGGCCTGAAGATAAACAGATTCCACATATCATGTGGTCCTGGCTATGTTGCCTCCATTGCAGAAGCCTCAACTTGATCCTCTGGTTAACTACGCCTGGAGAATTCTTCTAGTTGATGGTAAGTGAATTCCTGTGCCTTCTGACATATGTCACAAAAGGTTATCCCTGTAAAGATGATGAAAAGAGCAATGCCACAAGCAATCAATGTCATTACAATGGGGAAAGTGACATCATCTGGGTGAAAAGCCACCATACATTTGCCATGAATTTACAGATTTTTTTTTTAATATATTTTTTAAATTTTTTAAAGATACTTAGATTACACAAAGGTTACACAAAAAATATAAGGATTCCCATATGCCCCGCTTCCCATACCTCCCACAGCCTCCCACATAAACAACATCCTTCATTAGTGTGGCACTTTCATCGCAATTGATAAATTCATCCTAGGGCATTGCCATTGAGCATGTCCCATGTTCACATAATAGTTTACACTCTCTCCCACACAAATCTGAAGGCTATGGGAAGATATATAATGGCCTATATCTATCATTGCAATGCCATTCAGGACGATTCCCAAGTCCTGAAAAAGCCACCACATTACCACATTACCTGTCTTTCCCTCCCCCTGCCCCAGAGCCTCCAGTGGCCACTGCCTCCACATCAATGCTGTAATTTCTTCCATTGCTAGAATCACAATAAGTCTATAGTAGAATACCAATAAGTCCATTCTAGTCCATAGTTCATTCTCCAATCCTGAGGATTCTGGGATGATGATGTCCACTACACCTCTAATTGAGAGGGGCCTTTGATCCCATACAGCCAATGGATGGGACTCTCTTGCTTGCAGTTGTAGGCTCTCTCACTTCCTTGGTATGGTGGTTGTCAATCCTCACCTCCTTGTTAGTTGTCCTGGGTGAGTCCAATGAACTGGAGAGTGAGTGTTGCAACTCCACTGAGGCTCAGGGCCGAGATGGCACATGGACAACCCAAAGAATCAAATTCTTGGACATGTACCTATCCACTCCAGCACCAAGTATAGATTTAAATTAAGGGACAGATGAACCATGTGTAGGGAATCCATAACTGAGTCCAACTCTGTCACTTTCAGGAGCACAAACTCCAAAGTAGGGTCCACCAGCAAGGCACCAAACTCTGGTTATCTGCCCTGACTGTAGGATCTGGGTGTCTCTAGAGCCCTCAAGAAGATCACTATTTGAGGTAATATCCACTTTGACAGTCTATAAGATCCTGCTTAGATGTGCATAAGCATTACCTCTGGGATGACCTCCTGACACACTTTAAAGTCTCTTAGCCATATAAACTCTTTTGTCTTTACCTTTTCCTCCTTTTATTTGAGGTCTCTTTCCAGTTGCATTGCTAGTTGGTGATTGGTAGTACTCCCTCAGTGCCAGGGAGGCTCATTCCCAGGAGTCATGTCCCACATTGGGGGGAAGGTAATATATTTATATGCTGAGTTTGGCTTAGAGAAAGGCCACATTTGAGCAAGAAGGAAACTCTCAGGAGGCAACTCTTAGGTGCCCACAATACTAAGCTAAGTTTCAATTTCAAGAGCAAATGCTCACAAGCATAGTCATCAATATCAAGGGCCCATTAATGGACTATCTTTTGCCAGTAACGCCCCTGCACTTGGGGGACAGTTGCTGCTCTATTAGAGAACGTGGCAGAGCTCTCTAGGATGGGAATTTCAATATTCTATCAGTTATTGTATGAATCTTCACCCACTGTGACAATGCCCTGTGAATATGTCAACATATTTATATACCTTATATGTATGTCCAGGTGAACTTCCTCCCATGTATCCCCCATCACTGACATCCCACACCAATGATCCTCCCCCGCCCCAGTTGTAACCCTTTGGTGATCTAAAGCTTCTTCAAAAATGAAGCCTATAAAATAGCCAAATACAATTAATAGGAAAATGAAATAATAATGGTAGGTTTAAATATAAGAAATAAAATACATAAAAATTTAAAGAAAACTAAATATAAAATAAAATTTATGAATTAGGATATTAAAAAATAATGAAAAATATATTTTTTAAATTTTTTGACATTTTGCCTTTCACCACTGTAATATCTGTTGTCCTGTATGTACAGTGACATTTTCTTCCATTTGTTCCCCAGTGACAAAAGGGTAGTGATACTATTGGGTTAGGTGGTGCAGGTTTGACAGGGGGGCTAGAATGGGGAGGGTGGGTTGGATGGTCCATGGGTCTGGGAGAAGGGTTGGAGGAGGGACCAGGATAACACTGGAGATTGGCGGGTATGTGGTTGAAAGTACAAAGTTGGGAATGCTCTTATGGCAATATGACAAGGAAGGGTTACTGGTTTAGGGTGTTGGATGGAGGGGGCATTCGAGACAGGGCACATCTGGGGCAGGCTTCTAGGGAGTGTGCGAGTGATCATCATAATGTGTTGTGTCTGTGGATGGAGACCCACATAATGAGTGGGAAGGAGCTGAACTCCCATCCTGGGGAGGACCGATATATTCTCAAACAGAGGGGTGGGTGTCTCTCAAGAGCATGGGTAGTTCCTAATAGAGGAGGACAAACCAGTGTGTCAAGACCTCAATGTTGTTGCAAGTAACTATGAATCTTTTCATGCAAGGAATGAAGCCGAGTGGTCTCTGTGGGCCCTGAGAGGAGGGGGAGGGTGGAATAGAATAGATGGAACAGGGAGTATTTAGTGGGCAATGGAAGTGTTCTGCATGATCTTGCAATGATGGACACAGGCCATGTTAAATACCATCAAAATTTATAAAAGTGTACAGTCTAAAATGTAAACCATAATGTAAACTATTGATCATGGTTAGTAGCTATGTTTCACTATTTGTGTATCAGTTGTAACAAATGTACAATCCACATATAAAAAGGCATTAATATGGGAAAAGGGAAAAGGGGGAGCATTTTGGGTATATGGCAGACCCCTGCATTCTGTATGTGACTTTACTGTGACCTAAAACTTCTTTGAAAACAAAATACTTTCATTTTTAACTAACGGAGAACACTATATAGCAATAGCACAGGGGGAGAAGGGGCAAGATGGCGTCAGTTTATGTGAGCACTCACCATCTCTCTCACAGAGGATGGCTTATTGGGGACTGGATCCTGCCCGAGTGTCTGTTCTGGGAGCCCATGGAAAGAAAACCTTAGGGACATCGATCTGGAGGGAGCTGGACAGTGAGGTGGATTGTTCAAGGAAAAAATTGTGAGTTTTTCCCCAGCTGGAAATCATGGATGTGGACAGCTAAGCCCCACCCTCAGGGCAAAGGGCTAGGGTGAGCCCCAACTCCCACCAGCAACCCGATGAGAGGGAGCATTCTCCAAGAGTGGGAGGGTTCTGACAGAAGGTGGAGAGGAGTTTCCTTTCTGTGGGTTTGGTTGTCTGGACCCTCTTACAGCTTTGGGGAGCAAATAAGCCTGCTTGAAGTGGCACCAGGCTGAGGGGAGAGGCAATCCGCTGAGGAAGCCTGATTTGTCCGGCCACCTTGGGTTACAGAGGCTTGGCTCGGGAGGGGGCAGAGTCAGCCAATTTTATAGTTCTGTGCTGAGGAGTATCAGAGTTTCAGCTCCCCTGGGGTGGGGGGTCAGGCAGTGGGAAGTGTTTGATATGTTTCCACGAACCTATTTAGGGTCCCTTCAATGGAGGGGGTAGTCTAGAAGAGGTCTTCTTTTAGGTCCCTTATTTCTCAAAAAAAAAAAAGTTTACTTAAAAAAAAATTTTTTAACTTACTTTACTCGCTAAAATCTGCCTCAAAACCTGCAGCAAGAAGCCTGCAGGGTAATTGACTGATGAACACAGGCAGCCTGAGAGGCTCCACAAGGGCCCAAGAAGGAATGCTGTTCTTCCTTAGCTTTGTTTGACTGCTTGCTTGTGCGTTGGTTTGGTTTTTCTTTGTTGGTTTGTTTCTTGCTTTTCTTTCCTCTTCCCCCCCCACCCCCGACCCTTTTTTTTAATTAGGTGCTTCTGGCTTGTTTCTTTTTTGCTGTGCTCTTCTTCCTTGATTTCCCATTCTCTGTGTATATTGATTTTGTTTATCAATGCTAGCTCTTTTCCTTCCTTCATCTTTGTACCTTCTGCCTTCTGTTGTGGGTCTTACATTCCACCTTTTTTCATTAGTCCTCAACTTCACAGATGTTGATTTCTATCTTGCCTCTTCTGTTTTCTTTTTTATTATTATTAATTTTTCCTTTCAGCCATTTCTTTACTCTTTCTCTCTCTCCTCATCATTCTGGCCTCTTAAATCATTCTATATATTTTTATCTCTTTGGTTTCTGATTCCATTGTAGGTACTCCACTTTTATTTCCCTATTACTCTACACTGTCTCCATGAGTTAAATATTCTTTTTCTAAGTCTTATATGGCCCTTCTTCTAACTTTTATCAATATTACTATTATCCCTTTTCATTTCTTACCTTTTTTAATTTGTCTGTCCCTAATCTTTTTCCTTCAAAGGAACATAGAAAAAAGCAAGGAAATAGAACAAGAAGAACAAAGTGTCAAAGAGAAAACTTAACACACACATAGAACCACCAGCTAAATAAAACTCTAGAGAAAAGAGAGAAGCTAATCAACTGAATAAACCCATCAAGATAAAATGATGACCAGAGTGCAACAAAAAATTACAAACTATACTGAGAAACAGGAAGATATGGACCAGTCCAATGAACAAACTAAAAACCAGGAAGAGATGCAGAACATCGAACAACTAATCAAATCTGTCCAAACAAATATAATGGACTAACAGTGAAGTGAAAGAGGAGATTAGGAATATTAAGAAGACACTGGGAGAACATACTGAAGAAATTGTAAACCTACATAAAAAGATAACGGATATGATGCTGATGAATGGCACAATCCGAGAAATCAAAAAGATGCTGGATTCACATAACAGAAGATTTGAACAGGCAGAAGAAAGAATTAGTGGTGTGGAAGATAGTATATCTGAAATCAAACAGATAGTAGAACAGATAGATAAAAAGACAGAAAAAAATCCAGCAGGGACTTAGGGATTTAACCGACAACACAAAATGCACAAACATACATATTATAGGCATCCCAGAAGGAGAAGAGAAGGGAAAGGGAACAGAAAGATTGATGAAGGAAATAATGGCTGAAAAATTCCCAATATTATTGAGGGAGATCGATGTATATATCCAGGAACACTATGCACCCAAAATGTTATAAATCCCAACAGGCCTACTCCAAGATATATAATTATCAAAATGTCCAGTGCTCAAGACAAAGAGCAAATACTCAAGGCAGCAAGAGTATCACATACAAGGGAAGCACAATAAGATTAAGTGCTGATTTTTCATCTGAAACCATGGACGCAAGAAGACAGTGGTATGACATAGACAAGGTACTCAAAGAAAAAAACTTCCATCCACAAATTCTCTACCCAGCAAAGCTGACATTCAAAAATGATGGAGAGTTCAAAATATTCACAGATAAACAGAAATTAAGAGAGTATCAAAATAAGAAACCTGCATTTCAAGAAATACTAAAGGAAGTTCTACAGGTTGAAAGGAAAAAACAGGAGAGACAGAGTTGGAAGAGAGTGTAAGAACAATTAAAAAGACAAAAAAAGAAATAAAACAACATATGACATACATAAAACCAAAGAAAATATGACTGATGTAAGAAATTTGTTGAGAGTAATAACACTGAATGTTAATGGATCAAACTTACCAGTCAAGAGATACAGATTGGCAGAATGCATAAGGAAATATGATCCATCTATATGTTGTCTACAAGAAACCCACCTTAGACCCAGGGATTCAAGGAGGCTGTAAGTGAATGGCTGGAAAACAATTTTACAAGCAAACAATAGCCAAAAAAGGGCAGGAGTAGCTATCCTAATATCAGACAAAATATACTTTAAATGCAAAACTATTGTAAGAGAAAAAGATGGACACTATATTTAGTAAAAGGGGTAATCTTTCAAGAAGAGAGAACAGTCATTAACATTTATGCACCTAAACAGGGTGCCTCAAAATACATGAGGAAACACTGGAAAAACTAAGTGGAGAAATAAATGTCTCTAGAATTATAGTGGGGGACTTCAATACACCATTATCACCATTAGACAGAACAGCTAGACAAAGAATCAAAAAAGAAACAAAGACTCTGAATAATGCATTAGAGGACCTGGACCTAATAGACATATACAGAATGCTACGCACAAATACAGTGGGATATCCATTCTTCTTGAGTGCACAAGGATCATACTCCAAGATAGACCACATGCTAGACCACAGAACAACTCTCAATGAATTCAGAAAGATTGAGATTATACAAAGTAATTTCTCTGACCACAATAGAATGAAATTGAAAGTCACTAAGGGCCAGAGAACCAGATTAGGCACAAAGATATGGAAGTTAAATAACACACTCTTAGACAAACAGTGGGTCTAGGAGGAAATCTCAAAAGAAATCAGTAACTACCTTGAAATTAATGAAAATGACAACACAACATATCAAAACCTATGGGATGCAGCCAAAGCTGTACTGAGACAGAAATTCATAGCAATAAATGCATATATCAAAAAAGAAGAAAGAGCTGAAATTGAAGACCTAACTGCACATCTGGAGGAATTGGAAAAACAACAACAATCTAACCCCAAAGGAAATAGAAAGAAGGCAATAACAAAGATTAGAACAGAACTAAATGAAATGGAAAATAAGAAAGCACTAGAAAAAAATAAACAAAACCAAAAGCTGGTTCTTCGAGAAGATCAATAAAATTGACAAACCCTTAGCCAGACTAACAAAGAAAAAGAGAAAGCAGTTGCAATTACACAAAATAAGGAATGAGAAAGGGGATATCACTACTGACTCCACAGAAATAAAGAGTATAATAAGAGGATACTTTGAAAAATTATATGCTAACAAGAATGATAATTTAGAGGAAATGCACAAATTCCTAGAAACTCACAAGTTGCCTACATTGACGAAAGAAGAAACTGATGAACTCAACAGTCCAATTACAGATAAAGAGATAGACTCAGTCATCAAAAACCTCCCAACTAAGAAGAGCCCAGGAACAAACGGCTTCACAGCTGAATTCTACCAAACATTCCAGAAAGAGCTAACATCAATCTTGCTTAACAGATCTAATGCAATCCCAATAAAAATCAACACTGTATTTTTTAAGGATTGGAAAAGCTAACTACAAAATTTATTTGGAAGGATAAGAGGCCCGAATTGCCAATGACATATTGAAAAAGAAAAATGAAGTTGGAGATATCATACTACCTGACTTTAAAACATACTACAAAACTACAGTGGTCAAAACTGCATGGTATTGGCAAAAAGATAGACATACTGACCAATGGAACCGAATTGAATGTTCTGATATAAATTCTCACATATATAGTCAGCTGATAATCAACAAGGCCACCAAGCCCACTTAGTTCAGAGAGAATGGCCTCTTTAACAAGGGGTGCTTGGAGAGCTGGATATCCATATCCAAAAGAATGAGAGAGGAATACCATCTCACACCTTATACAAAAATCAACTCAAGATGGATCAAAGATCTAAATATAAGAGCAAGACCATAAAGACCTTGGAAGATAATATAGGGAAGTATCTTCAGGACCTTGTAATGGGAAATAGTTTCATGAACTTCACACCCAAAGCACAAGCAGCAAAAGAAAAAATAGATAAATGGGATCTCCTCAAAATTAAAAACGTTTGCATCTCAAATGACATTATCAAGAAAATAAAAAGGCAGCCTACCCAATGGGAGAAAGTATTTGGCAACCATATATCTGATAGGAGCCTAATATCCTGCAAATATAAAGAAATCCTACACCTCAAAAATAAAGAGACAAACAACCCATTTAAAAAATGGGCAAGTGACCTGAAAAGACACTTCTCCAAGGAAGAAATACAAATGGCTAAAAAGCACATGAAAAACTACTCGACATCACTAGCTATTTGGGAAATGCAAGTCAAAACTACAATGAGATACCATCTTACACCCACCAGAATGGTGGCTATTAAAAGAAAAATAAAAACAGACTACAAGTGTTGGAGAGGATGTGGAAGAATGGGAACCCTCATCCACTGCTGGTGGAATTGTGGAATGGTCCAGCCACTGTGAAGGACAGTTTGGCGGTTCCTCAAAAAACTAACTATAGATCTTCCATATGATCCAGTGGTTCCACTGCTAGGTATATACACAGAAGAATTGAAAGCAAAGACACTAACAAATATATGCACAACAATGTTCATAGTGGCATTGTTCACTATTGCCAAAAGTTGTAATCAACCCAGGTATCCATCAACAGATGAATGGATAAACAAAATGTGATACATGCATGCAATGGAATATCACTCTGCTGTAAGAAGGAATAAAGTGCTAACACATGGGATAACATGGATGAATTTTATAGACCTTATGTTGAGTGAAGCAAGCCAGGCATTGACGGATGAACAGTACATGACCACACTGATATGAATTAAGGAAATTGAGCAGTCTCCAAGAACTATTGTCTGAAAGATAGGTTTACAAGAAAGAGAAAGAGAAGAGAAAGTTGTAAGCCATCACCCATATGGGCAGAATCTATGGTAAATTGGTATTGTATAGTTGTGTATTGAAGGGATAGGACAGGTGGGTAGTGATATTATTGGGTTTGGTGGTGCAGGGTTGACAGGTGGTTAGATTGGGAAGAGTGGGTTAGAATACCCAGGATACTGGGGGGCAAGATGGGAGAGGGACCAGGTGAACACTGGGGATTTGTGGGTATGAGGTTGAAAGTACAGAGTTAGGAATGCTCATATTGCAATATGACAAGGAAGTGTCACTGGTTTAGGGTGTTGGTTGGTGAGGCATTTGGGACAGGGCACATCTGGAACAGGCTTCTAGGGAGTGTGTGAGTGTTCATCCTGCCATAATGTGCTGTATCAGTGGGTGGAGACCCACACAATGAATGGAAAGGAAATGGACTCCCATCTTTGGGAGGACAAATTTGCTCAGAAATAGGTGGGCATCTCTTAAGAGCAAGGGTAGTTCCTAATAGGGGAGGACAAACCAATGTGTCAAGGCCTTTTGTTGCATGTAACTACAAATCTTGTCATCCAATGAATCAAGCCAGGGGGTCGTCCTGGGCCCCAGGGGGGATGGGGAGGAAGGAACAGAATAGATCAAACAGGGGGTATATAGTGTTCAGTGGAAATGTTTTTCATTACCTTACAGTGATGGACACAGGACATGATAAATATCATTAAAATTTATAAAAGTGTATGGTCTAAAGTGTAAACCATTGACAATCTTTAGTAGCTATGTTTCACTATCTGTATTTCAGTTATAACAATGTTACCATCCACATACAAAAAAGGTTTTAAATGAGGTGAGGAAAGGAGGAGGAGGTTGGGTATATGAGAGTCTCTTTTATTCTGTGTGTGACTTTGCTTTCACCTAAAACTTCTCGAAAATTAAATGAAAAATAGTGAGACACGGGAATGAGAGGGGGAAGGTGCCACGGTACAGACTGGACACCAGATATAGCAGTGGTAAAAGGCAAAATGTCAAAAAGAAATTTTTTTTGTTCTATTTTCCCATTTTTTGAATATCCCAATCTTTTAATTTTACTTCATTTTTAGTTTTTTTTTTTAAGTTTTCATGTATTTTATCTCTTACATTTAAACTTATCATTATTATTTCATTTTCCTATTAATTGTATTTGGCTATTGTATTGGCTTCATCTTTAAAGAAGCTTTGGATCAAAGAAGGGTTACAACAGGGGCAGGAGTGGATCGTTGGTGGGAGGTGTCAGGGATAGGGGGTGCATGGGAGGAAGTTCACCTGAACATACATAATAGGTATATAAAATTGTTCAAATGCTCTCAGGGCTTGGTCACAGTGGGTGGAGAATCACTCAAGAAATGAGAGAATACTGAATTCCCATCCTGGAGAGCTCTGCCACATTCTCCAAGGGAACAGCAGCTGTCCCCCAAGTGCAGGGGCAGCGTCTGGCAAAGGAGGATGATCCACTGATGGGCTCTTGTTATTGATGACTAGCCTTACAAGTCTTTGCTCTTAAAATTGAAACTTAGACTATTGTTATGGGGTGCCTAAGTGTTGCCTCATGAGAGCCTCCTTGTTGCTCAAATGTGGCCTCTCTCTAAGCCAAACTCAGCACATGAATCCATTACCATCCTCCCAACATGGGACATGACTCCCGGGGATGAGACTCCCTGGCAATAAGGGATTACTACCAAGTGCCAACTGGCAATATGACTGGGAAAAGACCTTGAATAAAAGTGGGAAAAGGTAAAGACAAATGAGTTAATATGGCTAAGAGACTTCAAAGTGAGTCGGGAAGTCATCCCAGAGGTAACGCTTATGCACATCTCAGTAGGACCTCATAGGCTTCCAATGTGGATATCACCCCAAATAGTGGGGTTCCCGAGGGCTCTGGAGACACCCAGGTCCTATATCAAGGCAGATAGCTCCGGAGACTGGTGCTTTATCAGTGGGCCCTACTTTGGAATCTGTGCTCCTGAGAGTGACAGAGTTGGACTCAAATATGTCTTCCCTGCACATGGTCCATCTGTCCCTTCTATTCAAACCTATATGTGGTGCTGGAGTTTGTAGGTGTACTTCCAGAGACTGGAGTCTGGACTGTCCATGTGCCAGCTGGGCTCAAAATCTCAGTGGAGCTGTAACTCCTACTCTACAGCTCAATGGACTCACCCAGGACACCTGACAGGGAGATGATTATGGACAATGGCCATCTCAGAAATGGAGAGCTGCAGGCAGTATAATACCATCCATCTTATCCATGGGATATAAACCCCCTCTCACTTGAGTGTGATGTGGACATCACCATCCCAGACTCCTCAGGATTGGGGGAAGAGCTATGGACTAGAGTCGACTTACTTGTATTCTGTTATAGACATATTGTGATTCAAGCAATGGAATAAATTACAACATTAATCTGGAGGCAGTGGCCACTGGACGCTTTGAGGGCAGGGGGAGGGAAAGCAGTTGTAATACAGGGGCTTTTTCAGGTACTTGGGAATTATCCTGAGTGACATTGCAAGACAGATATAGGCCATTTTACATCAGCATATAACATGCAGAACTGTGTGGGAGAGAGTGTGGTCTACAATGTGAGCTATGGTCTATGCTTAATGGCAAAGCCCCAGGATGTGTATATCCATTGTAGGTGATGTGCCACACTAATTAAGGGTTTTTATGTGGGAGGTTGTGGGAGGTGTGGGAGGTGGGGCATATGGGAATCCCTATAATTTTTGTGTAACATTTATGTAATCTAAGTATCTTTTTAAAAATAAAAAAAATTATTATTAAAAACAAAAAACAAACAAACTAAAAAAGATATGGTTTGCTTCTATATCTATCTATCTTTCTATCTAGATATTTGCTTTGTTTTCTCAAAGAATCTGTGGTTATTTGAAATTTTATATAATTTTATATAATATATAAATGTAAGCTAATTTGGACTATGAGAATTAAAATCTTATAACTCAAAAAAAAAATAGCACGTATACTTGGCAAGGCATTGCTATTTCTGTTGAATAACAGAATACAATATAAAGTTAACATCAGGGAAGCAGCTGTGGCTCAATCAGTAGGGCTCCCGTTTACCATATGGGAGGCCCCGGGTTCAGTTCCCGGGGCCTTCTGGTGAAGGCAAGCCCGCCCACATGGCGCGGTTAGCTGACCCAGCGAGCACAAGCAGCAAGGGGGGAATAAATGAATAAATAAATAAAATCTTTAAAAAAAAAAAAAAGTTAACATCAAAAGTCCTCAGTCTTTGCCCCATGTGTTTGGGCAAGGTTTTAAATAGCTCAAGCAAGAAAAGGTCTGGATTATTATGGTTTCAGTCTAGTTCAGACAAAAATCACATACAAGTCATAAACTCTGTTGGGCCGAATTTAGGCACAGTACTAAGTTTAGGGAATGAATGAGACAAAAAAAGACGAGTTTTCCTGAGGAAATTCAAAATTTGAAAGTGGAAAGAGAGTTATAAATGTCTAAATACATTTTGTGTAATAAATACTAGAATAGAAAGCTGTACAACGTGCCATGAAGGCAAAAGTTGGTAAGGAAAGCTGTGTCTGACTTGTGGCCTTATAGAATTTGATGCTTCAGATGGAGATTGATAATGAATAGGAGGTCTCTAGACAAAGAAAATTTTTTTTCTATTTGTTACACTCCTAGTAAACAAGTGCCTAGTGTAAAAATATTTTTTATTGAATAAATAGATATTGTTGAATGAAAGTGGATGAGAAAATCGACCATTCTAATAATCAAGTTGATGAAAAATATTAATTTTTTCACTTTCACTGACCGTATAAACACAGTGTTTTTTGTGGCAGCCAATAAAATGTGCATAATATATATTTTAAAAAGCATAGTTCAGAAATAAAAATTTCTTACTCTCTGCTAAAATAAGTCCGTACGTGAAAACAGACTCACATAATTGTATTAGAAAAACTATCATAGGTGCAGAGTTCCCCTTGTATGGAACTTGGGTTAGTACCCAAGACAATCTTATTTTCTTCCTAAAAAAACGGAACACCCTCATTAAGAAATTCATACAACATCCATTATCATCAAGGCCAGTGGGTATAATGGCAACAGTTCTGGGATAGAAACTGAGAGACCTGGGGTCTAGTCTGGCCTATACAGTGACAATTAACATGACCTTGAACAAGCCTCCTAATTTCCCCAAGTCTTATTTCTTTATCTATAATATGAGGTGACAGACTACACAAACTCTAAGGCCTCTTTCTCATTCTAATACCTAGGATATTGATAAGCATGGAATACAACCTTAACTTATTTTTCCAGATGTTTCAGGTGCGCATTTTCAAATTCTTTATATGTGTTATTGTGTGTATGTGCATATGTGAGTGTGTGTATGAAATTTGTCATATTTCTTGTCTCAGTTTTAAAAATACACGTTCAGATAGAATTCCATTGGCAGGTATATATCTCCCTTAGAATAAATTTAACACACGTTAGAGGACAAAACTAATTCACAGGCTTTGTGTGATTTAAGCCAGTATATATGTCATCTTTATCTTGCTGCTACTATCAGTTATGCCTGTATTTTCTAGGTCTTTCTAATTAATAGACCAATAAGTCAGTCAAAGAATCAAAAAAAAAAAAAAAAAAAAAAAAAAATCAGTACCTAACCCTTGATAGAAAAGTAGAGTCTCCAGAAACTTGTCCATGGGTCTTAAATTTACAATTGCACTTTTTTTTCTCTGTTAAGAACTATGAGAAGTCTAAAATATAAACGATGGATAGGTATCTATTCCAATGAAAATATTTTAGGCTCAATTTTGGTAAAAAAAAAAGTCCTAGTATCCAAATGTAATTGCTTTGACCAAGAGCAGATGAAATTTTCACAGGGTATAGCTATCATTTTTAAATTTCAATTGCATTAATATATTCTACCTGCAAATGATAATCTCACCTTCCTTACCTCTTCTCCTTACTCCCCTTTATACTTATAAACACTGTCAGACATCCAGTGTACTTCTTCCCAGCCTTCTCTATATGTATGGATTTCTTTTCATGTATAGATTTATTTTCTCACATAAATTAAAATCATTGTATGCATGCTATGCACTCTATGTAATATGACTTACAGAGCTTTCTATGTAGGTACATTTGGGTTGATCTCATTCTCTTAAAAGGATATAAAATATCCCGCAGTATGGATACAATATTTATTTTACTATGAACACCATTGGAGATGTGATTATTTCTATATTTCCCCCAACCACAAATGGTAGTGCTACAAATATCCTGGAATATACCTTTTTGCAGATAAGTGTGGATATTTCTGGTAGGAATAATTCTCATATGTTATGTATATTTTTCATATATACTGCAAATTTCGTTCCAAAATAACTTCATTCATTTTCAATGTGTCCATAAAACTTAAATTTTTACCAATCTTATAACTGAAAACTACCACAATCTTTTGTTCTCTGAGATTGTCTTTTTTCATGCTTATTGCCCATTCACGGTCCTTTTTTGAACTACTAATCATTGTCTTTGGGCAGTTTTCAATAGGATTGCTTTTCTTTTTATAGTCCACAGGTACTCTGCATAGAAATCCTTTACAGTTAAACATGCTGCATGTGTTTTCTTTTAGTTTTCTACATGTATTTTAACTGTGCATGTGGCTTCCTTATTGCACTAAAGCTTTTAAGTTTTATGACATCTGCTCTATCAGTCTATTTCTTTGCATGTTACATGTCTTACTCAGAAAGGCATTTCTCATTTTATGATTATGTATAAAATCTGCCATTTTTTTCTTTGTTTTATTTTGCTCTGTATTTATTTTACATTTGATTCCTAAATTCATCTGGAATTTATTTTTTGTGTAGGGGGTGCAGCAGTGATCTAACCTCCTCCTTTTTTCCTTGGGTAGGTAAACTAGTTCCCCAATATCATTTGCCACATAATTTATTTTCCCCAACCCATTGTCCAGGCAGAGTTAAAATGCTACCTATATCATGAAATAAATCTCTGTAGTTATAAAGATCTTTTTCTGAACCCGTTAGAAAGTAATATTCCTCTACTTTTTATGTGCCAGTACACATCCTTTTTTAAAACGTTTTACTTTGCAATACTTTCAAACTTACAGGATAGTTAGAAAAATATTACCAACCTCAAATATAGAACTCCAACATACCCCCTACCTGAAACCCCCAGATACCCAGATGCAACATTTTCCCTATGATTCTATCTATCTATCTATCTATCTATCTATCTATCTATCTATCTATCTATCATCTATCATCTATCTATCTATCTATCTACCAATCCATTTTTCTGAACACTTACATATAGCTTGTGTACATCCTTGACCACTTAATACTGCCATGTACATTTCCCAATAATAAGGATATTCACTTATGTAACCACCTTAAGACAAGTTACAAAGTAATCCCTTGGTGTCACGGAGACTCATCCCCAGGAGTCATGTCCTGTACTGGGGGGAAGGTAATGTATTTATATGCTGAAGTCAGCTTAGAGAGAGGCCACATTTGAGGAACAAGGAGGCTCCCAGGAGGCAACTCTTAGGCACCCTATAATACTAGGCTAAGTTTCAATTTCAAGAGTAAAGGTTCATACACCCAGACATCAATATCAAGGGCCCATCAATGAACCATCCTCCTTCACTAGTCATTGCCCCTGTGCTTAAGAGATTCTTGCTGATCCATTAGAGAATGTGGCAGAGCTCCCCAGTAGGGGAATTTGATATTCCTTCGGTTATGGTGTGAATCTCCACCTACCATGACAATGCCCCATGAACACTTGAACACATTTATATGCCTTATAGGTATGTCCAGGTGAGCTTCCTCCCATGTATCCCCCATTACTGACACCCCGCACCAATGATCCTCCCCTGCCACAGTGGTAACCCTTCTGTGATCCAAAACTTCTTCAAAAATGAAGCCAATAAAATAGCCAAATACAATTAATAAGAAAATGAAATAATAATGGTAGTTTTAAAAATAAGAAATAAATTTTAAAAATTAAAAAAATTAAAATTTGGGACAATAAAAAATAATGAAAAAATATTTTTTAAAATTTTTTGACATTTTGCCTTTCATCACTGTAAGAAATGTTTTCCTATATGTACAGTGACATTTTCTTCCATTTATTCCCCCACGTTCAAAACATTTAACAGTGATATAAAACTTACAGTCTATATTCCAAATTTTTCATATGTTACAACAATGTCTTTTTGACTCTTTTCTTTTCCCTTCATAGCTCCCATCCAGGATTATTTAAATAACTACTATTGTCTCTCTTTTTAAAATTGTAGGAATATATATAAAACAAAAATTTTCCGATCTCAACCACTCCCGAGCACACCATTCAGTGGGATTCATGGCACTACAATATTGCAATACCTTCACCATTTTCCATTCCTTGAATTTCCCATCTGCCCATATACCCATTATGCATTAACTCCCCCTTCCCCCTGCTCCCCACTCCTGGCAACCTGTACTCTAATTTCTGTCTCTATGAGCTTGCATATGCTCCGATATTTTCATTGTAGTTAACATGGGACTTAAAATTTGACATCCTGAAACTAAAATAATCTTATTTGCTTTGATACCAATTTCAATAGCATTCTACAAACTGTTCCTACACCTCTCTCTCCCCCCACCTTTATGTAGTTCTTGACACAATTACATGTTTATACATTAGGAATCCAAACCCACTGATTTCTCATAGCATTGTGTGCATTTGCCTTTTAGATACTGTAGGGAGTAATAAGTGGAGTTACAAGCCCCAAACACAACATTACTGGCATTTATATTTACTCATGTCATCATCATACCCACTGGAGATCTTTATTTTTTTTCATGTGGCTTCAATCTATTTTGTATTGTCCTTTCCTTTCAACCTGCAGAACTCCCTTTAGCATCTCCTGTAGGGCTGGTCTAGTAGAGACAAACTCTCTTAGCTTGTTTATCTGGGATGTATTAATTCCTCCCTCATTGTTATAAGATAAAATTCTTGGATGGCAATTTTTTGCTTCAGCACTTTAAATATGTCATGCCACTGCCTTCTTGCCTCCATAGTTTACAAAGAGAAATCAGCACATAATCTTATTGAGACTCTCTTCTATGTGACACATTGCTTCTGTCTTGTAGTTTTCAGAATTCTCTCTTTATCTTTGGCATTTGACAGTTTATCACAAGGTACAGTGTGGGTTTACTTGGCTTTATCCTGTTTGAAGTTTATTAAGCATCTTGGATGTGAATATTTGGGAAGTTTTCAGCCATGATTTCTTTGAATATTCTCTCTACACCTTTCTCTCTTCTCCTTCTGGGACTCCCACCACATATATATTAGACTGTTGATGGTGTCCCACAGGTTCCTCAGGTTCTGTTCACTTTTCTTCCTTCTCTTTTTGGCTCCAAGGACTGAATGGTGTCAATTGACTAATCTTCAAGTTCATGTTTCTGTCTTCTGCCAGCTCCAATCTGCTGTTGAAGCTCCCTAGGGAATTTTTAATTTCTGTTACTGTGGTCTTCAATTCTGTTTGGTTCTTTTTCATAATTTTTATCTTTCTATTGATATTCTCTTTCATCTATTATTTTCCTGATTTCCTTTTGTTCTTTTTCCATGTGTTCCTTAAGCTCTTTGAGCATATTTAGGACTATTTTTAAAAGTCTTTGTATGGACTATCCCAGGTCTGATTTTCCTCACTGATGTTTTCTAATGCTTTAATTTTCTTTTCCTGGGTCATAGCTTCTTGTTTCTTTGTATGTTTTGTAACCTTTTGCTGAAACCTGGACTTATGATATTTTAATATGTTGTCACTAGAATTTGGACTCTGAGCAGATTGTTCCTTAAGCTTGTATCCAGCTAGCATTATAACAGAGATTTTGTTGATTGCCAGGAGCTAGCAATAAACAAACAAACAAATGAAAAAAGGGAAAAGAGGGAAACCACCCTTTTCAGTCTTACCCATACAATGGATTTAGAAAATACATCTAGACCAAAGTATAGGGGTCTTCCTGACCCTTTGTGCATGCAACTTGTCTTGGACCTGTGTGTTATGGCCCTAGAAATTCCCATGTATAAACAATTCCCAAAGCCCCTCTTCCCTAGGAAACAGTTTCCTCACTGTCCAGTGCACTACACTGTGTGTCTTATAGCCAGCAATCCATGCTCCAGGCAGCACAAGTTGACTTTTTTTCAGAAGACATTCTGTAGGAGAGTTTCCTGAGCTGCCTTCTACAAGTTCTGGGATGGAAATTTCCTCAGGCCACCACTAGACAGATTGGGCCAGATATACATGCTCCCCATATGTGCATAGAGTTATGCTGCTCCCTGTGGAAACAGAATCAGGGATCCACACTGAAAGCACAGTCTGGCTCCACATCAAGCTACAGTGAGAGGGGGCAGTGGGTGGGGAGGGAAGCCACCAGGGTGTTTGGAGACTTTTTCTGATTTGGTGCTCACCCTGTTACTACAGTCCTTTAACTATTTTCTGGAGCTTTGAGAAAGATGTTTCTGCCACTTCTTGCTGACTGTTCAAAGTTTCTGTGGGAGAACAAAGCCCTGAAGTGTCTCACTCCACCATCTTGAATGGGGGAGGACTCTGAAGTTTATCTTTTAAGTACTTGTAATATATTTGGTCATTTGGTGAAAAATCCTTATAAAATACAGTCTACATTTTCTTAGTGACACTGTTAATATTATGAATTATAGTATGGTTTCAGAGACTGGAGGCTTGCTTCCTCCCAGGGCTGGTATGTTTGGAGTTCCTTGGCTTTTTTGTCACATGACAATACAGAGCCCTTTTTAATTACTATAATTTTAAGAATGTTTAAACGATATATATATATTTTTAATTTTCAAAATATTGGCAATTATTTTGCAATATTTCCTTCTAGACAGTTATAAAATTTTCAGATTTTATAAAATTATTCATTAGGTCCTAATAGAAATGGAATTGAACTGGTAGAACAGACATTTAATATATTAGCCTTCTTGATTGAGTATCAATTGATTGATTGGTTTTTATGTGTCCTTCAGAAAAATTTTATAGTTTTTTTTTTTTTTCCATGAAGAAACATTTCTTAGGATTTTTCCTATGTTTATTTTATTGGTTTGGGTTTCTTGCAGTAGTAAGTGAGATTATTTTCTTTTCTTCATGTATAAATTCTAACATATAGTTAGGCAGAAAAGTTCTACTTATTTTGCATGTTGAGCTTTATTTAACTACTTTAATAAACTCTCTTACAAGTTGTTTTTTAATTGATTTGCTTCAATTACTTAAACAATAATGCTACCTTCAAATACCTATAGATTTGTTTTTCTCTTTGCATAGCTAATCTCCTGTGAAATACTGAATAGTGGCAATGACATTAGGCACCTTTGTCTCATTCTTACTGCTTTTGGTGAGACTATTTTTAATTTTTGACCTCCACATATGAAGCTTAGTTTAATTTCTTGTTTCACTTTTTAGCAGAGTGGGAGACTTTCCACAGCATATTAAAGCTGAATTTTTTTCAGTTATAAGTAAGCTTTAGCTAAATCCTATTATATCGAACCTTCTTGCAATCCTCAAATAAACCCTCCTATGTCATGATGCAGACTATAAATACATCTTTGGCAACTTGCTAGTGTGCTTGTCTTCAATATAAACTAGGCTTAAAGTTGGATGGAAGTGCAATTACCTAGAATCTAAACCAAATCTTTGTGAAGGGCCAAAAAAAGATCCTGTTCCTGTCTGTTATTTTCTATTTTTTTAATTCTATTAAAACATGTTTTGTACTGGTAAAGTACAAAAACAAAGGTAGTCAACCACTTATTTGTCTAAAACAATCAGTTAATTCTGTCAAATTGGTAAAATGTGAGTGTACTAGTTTCAAGAAGCTAATTTTGAACTAATTCAGATAGTGTGGTTTTTGCCTAAATATTTTTACTTTTCTATGAAGGATAGGTAAAACAAGGCAGTGTTTTTCTCATCCCTTTGCTCCTGTGTTCCATTAACATTCATTTAACCCTTACCTACGGTAAGGTCATAAAAAGAGGAAGTAAATAAAGCTGAGACATGTAGCTCATCATTACTCAGCTTTATTGCAAATCCTTTATATACTGGTTATTTTTCACTCCTTTCAGTGGGTGAAGTATGCCTTAAAAATAAAGACCCTCTAATTTGGTCCCCATTGATTTTATTAACTCATCGTCCTTCATGCATTCATTGTTTATCCACATTTAGTGAATAATTATTCATCCAGTACTGTTCTCAGTGCTGGGGACAGAGCAGGAAATAAGGCACCGTATTGTCCTCACCAACTTTGTAAGTGGGGGTGAAGAGAAAGACACTAACTGGAAAAAAAAAAAAAAACAAAACAAAACAATCAAAATTAAGAAATTCTGTGAGGAAAATAATAAGGGGATGACTTGAAAAAGATTGCCTGAAGGGTGTATATTAGATTGAAAGGTCAGTGTATTAGTCAGCCAAAAAGGGTGCTGATACAAAATATTAGAAATCGTTTTTTTTTTTAACTTTATTTTGTACATTTAATAATTGAAAACATAAACAATTAAAAACAAAAAAGTAAACACAGATGAATAAATATATACATTTCTCAATTAAATGTAATGGATACATGTAAATTTTTTTTTTCAATCAAAGGGTATTTATTTGGGGTAGAAGTCCACAATTACCAGGCCATAAAGCATAAGTTTCTGCCCTCTCCAAAGTCCATTGCTATGTGCTGGGGGGAAGACAGCTGCCAACGTTTGCCAGGGTTCAGGCTTCTTGGGTTCCTCTCTTCCCGGGGCTGAGTCTCTCTTCGGGCTTAGCTCCTCTGTTTCCTCCACAAGGTCAGCTGTAGACTATGAGGCTGTCTAGGCTCTGCCTCTCTCCACAAGGCCAGCCATGAACTGTCAGGAGAATGTCTGTTTTCCTGGGGCCTTCTCTCCTTCCTCACAACCAAGCTCCTCTGTGCTTACTTCCTCCAGCTCCAGCACTAAAACTCAGCATCAGAACTCCAATATCAAAACTCCAACTCTGTCCTTTGCCATGTCTTTTATCTTTGAGACCCCACCCACCAAGGGGAGGAGCTCAACGCCCTATTGATGTGGCCCAATCAAAGCCCTAATCATAATTTAATCAGGCCCAGATGAACAGACCAGTTTACAAGCACAATCCAATATCTATTTTTGAAATTCATAACTATATCAAACTGCCAAACTGCTACAGTCAGGGAAGTCTATCTAAAGGGATATTTGGGCTGGAACCTGATTGGCAAGAAGGAGTTGGCCATGATAAAAACCTTATGAAAGAATGTTCTACAGGAAATTGTATGAGCTAACAATCTAGGACAGGAAGGAGCTTGATAGATTCAAGGAGCAGGAAGAAGGCAAAGCATCATGGACATGGCTGTCCTCCCTCCTAGAATCTGCCTTCTGATGGACGTCTCAGAACTATGACTTACTAAAAGACCAGAATCCCCCAATGTGCGGTAGTAGTGGAGCCTCTGTCACAATTCAAAACTGCATTCTCTCCACTTTTTAAAAAAATTTTTCAAATTTTTAATTTTTTTTTTAAAGATACTTAGATTATGTAAATGTTACACAAAAAATATAGGAATTCCCATATGCCCCACTTCCCACCCCTCCCACAACCTCCCACATAAACATCCTTCATTAATGTGGCATATTCATTGCAATTGATAAACACATCCTGGGGCTTTGCCATTAAGCATGGACCATAGTTCACATTGTAGTCTACACTCTCTCCCACAGAGTTCTGCATGTTATGTGATGATATTAAATGGCCTATATCTTCTTCATAGTGCTTTCCACCACCATCTCAGCATATTCTTCCTGATGTTAATTCTGGTCAGCTGTTTGAAAGTATCTCTTCCCTACTGTACTGGGAAATCTTTGATCCTTAATGGGAGAGTTTGTCTTATTCATGTGCTTTAGGGCCCAGCTGGCTGACATAGTATTTAGAGAACATTAAAGAGCCTATATAATCTTAGTTAAATCCATTATTTTATTATCTAATTTACTGATATGGATGGGAAAAAAAATACTAGAAGGATATTGTGGAGGAAAAGTGGGTAGTATCAGAAAATAGAATTGCAAATGCAAAGATTTTAGACTAAATGGTGGCTCTGCAAAAAAATAAAAACTATGTTACAAAATCAGTTTCCTTTAGTTAACGTATATGGATTCCAGTTACTATGTGAGGGTACCCAAGAATAACCGAAAATACCACATTGGGTAAAAAATTTGCTCATTTGAGCACAGAGAACATTTTGTAATGCATTGCTAAATTTATAAGGTACATGTTGGTACAGAACATAGTTTTGGGACTCTTTGCAGGAAAGTTCTTATAGCATCCAGGAAAAAAATTTTAAGGAGTACAAAATGTCTAAAAATATGCCTGATAAAATAATGTGATTTAAAAAGTAAAGTAATTATCTGGAAAGGAGACAACAACCCCTCCTCCACTGCCTTCATATTTTCTCTAATAGTGCTAATTGTTACCAATATTTGGAAATTATACTTATTTTAAAATTGAATAATGATATATATTTTATATCAAATACAGAACAGAAAACAAAGTGAATACACTGCATATTTTGACATGTTTTTTAAAAACCAATATATTTAAACATACTAGGCTTAAGAGAATTTTGAATCAGGTCAGAAAAACTAGATTTCATTCCCAAATCATCCATGGATAACATTATATGAGCTTGAGCATATTCTATCACTCATCTTTACTTGAATATGCAATAAAGAACAGTATTCTATACGTGTTTCAATATAATAATGTAATAAGAATGAGGTCTGTAATAAAAGATTAAAATTGCTACTGTACCAACTTCATAAGATACATGTAATAACAGCTAATGAAGGTTGAATGCTTACAATAAGCTAGACACTGTGATAATAGTTTTGCATGAATTACTTGATAAATACACATAATGGATTAGATTTTATTATCTCTAAAATTCATAAATGATGTTACTGTCAAATAGGTAGAATGTGAAGCTAATTTTGAACTCAGACATCAGTGTGTTAATAACTTGCCCAAAGTCATGGAGCTAGTAAATGGAGAGCCAAAATTTCAGCCCAACATGTGTGATTAAAGTCCATGCCCTTATCTGTTAAAGTAATGTGGTTAGGCTGGATTTCCACTGGCACCATACTTTTATTCAATCTCCCTTGTAACATATAGCACATATTTGCAGGAGAGTTTATATGATTTGAGAGTACAGCATGTGGTCACAAAACAGAATGTTTCTCTGTGTGAAGCTAACTGATCTATTCAGAAATCAAGAGCATGACCTTGGTCTCATTAATAACACCCTCTAGTACCTGAGCTTACTGGCCCTGATTACAAGAACAGATGGCATGCCTGGGACTACACAATAGCACATAAACATTCTGGCAGGGAATAAATGAGAACATATGAGTAAAAACAACATTGTCATCACTTGAGAACCAAATCTACTGTTTTTCTTTCCTCTTTTAGCCATTTCTCATTTACATGATCATCTGACCTCTGAAATATTTGAAATATTTTGGCCATAATCATCATCAAAAAGGAAAGTTTGAGTAGGTGAATTGAAGTTTGATGAGAACTGAACCAAGTGCTTTTTATATGGCCTGGCTTGTGCTTGGATTGAGAGTGAGCAATGAAAAACACTGGACTAGACAAGGGAGAAAGAAAGTAAATTCTCAATCTCTGGAAACACTGTAGATGTATAAATGTGAGCCTAAGGATCAGACATTATAATCCTTTAAATTAACATTTACCTCTATCACTTAGATAATATGTATTGTATCACTGAGAAAACGAAATGTTTTAGAAATGTCTAATTCAAGGTTTTATATCACTTTTTATAAAGGACCCACAATTCTACATTCAAAAGCAAACAGTTAATGTAAAAGAGGTACCCATTTCCAACTAAAGTCCATCATATTGCATCAATCATTCTAACTCTAGAGACTATATCATCATCCTGAAGAAAACTAAATATATGAAAGTAAGCCATAGATATTTTGGAAGAACAAATAGCAGTACTTTCAGTTTTCATACTTTTATCCACCTTTTCCTTCTGTTCAGAACAAAGGTATTATCCAGTTGCTCAAAATCCATTTAATTGTACCTCATTGTTATTTAACAGTCCCTTGGGGCTCTTACATCTGCTCTGTGAAAAAAAAAAAAAAAGGATCAAAACAAAGAATCAAATTTCAGTGAAGATTCTAAAATTTGCACTCCTTTTCCAAATAGACCTAAGAAATGAACAAGAAGAGAGCAACGCTGGGATATTTGGCAGAACACCTACCCACCTCCACAGTAATTTTCTGACTTTGTAGAATAATTGTTCAAGAGAATATGAATGAAACACATTAGCCTCTTCTTCACTTGTCTATGGTATAAAACTTTCTATTATATTTAACCATATTTAAACTCATTGCTACATAGTTACAATTTCCTTGCATTATTTCAATTAAGTTTTTGAAATGTATGTGGATATTATGTACATATTAAGACAAAAGAAGTGTGTTGCTATACAATGTGCATTTTCATTTGAAAATTACTGGCATACAAATGTGAGAAAGTATAAGTTAAGCATAAACATTAAAGCTTATTGTTCTGGCACAGTTTGGGGATGAGTAAAGCAACACGTGTAACTATTTGGTTAATTGTTAATTTGGTGATCAAAATTCAAATCCAAAATAGTATCTTGACTTCATTAATGCACAATTCAAATGAAATTTTCTTTCCTTTATATAATTTTTACAAAGAAATTTTCTAAATTTTGCTTAATGAATTAACAAGAATTTAAAGAGGAGCAATAAAAAATAATAAAAATCTTCCTAGAATTGTATAACTGTATTTTAAAAAGAATGAATACAGAGAATAACACATTAGAAATGGTTTCAAGAAGACCTGGAAAAAATAGTGCTAATATTAATTTATTAAAGTATTATTAATATTTCCATTGCAAATAAACTATCCTAAGAATTTTATAAACATGGCAATTGTTTTCAATAATTTTATTGTGTACTGGTGTGTGTGTGTGTAAAAGACATGAAACATCCCTTCAAATAATAAGCAAATTATTCCCAAATTATTTGATAAACAGTATAATTTCAACCAAATTCTCAGAGTATTTTTTTAAACAATTTGATGTATTAATTGTAAAGTTCATCTGGAAGAATAACAAAGTGGTGATTTGATTTGCCCCACTACATATCACAACATACAATGAAAGGTAAAGGTACAAAATGCTTCTGTTAATTTACAGAATTAAATTTTATAATTTCAATGCTATTAAAACAAAGATTTTTAAAATTTCTGTTCTCCAATATGTTGCTGTTACTATATAAAAAAATCAAAAGATTTTTATATATTGACTTCACATGCTGTAATTTTGGTAAGTTTTTATATTAGATATGGCTCTTTTTTTTTTTTTTTTTTAATTTGTGGTTTCCTTAAGATTTTTTTCTACAGATAATCATGAACTCTGGAAATTGATGCAGATTTACTTCTTCCTTTCCAATATTTATGTCTTTTATTTCTTTTTCTTGCCTTGTTACATTGACAAGGACTTCCAGTACAAGGTTGAATAGCAGTGGTAAAAGTGGGCATCCTTGACTTGCTCCCAATTTTTAGTAAAAAAAGCATTCAATGTTTCACCACTAAGTAAAATGCTAGCTGAAGGTTTTATTTGCAGATACTCTAACAGATTTAATATATTCCATTCTAATTGTAATTTGTTCAGAGTTTTTATCATGACTTGTGGAATTTTTCAATTCTTTTCTGTATCTAATGAAATGCTCATATAAGATTCTGCCCTTTATTCTTTATAATTTCAAAACATATGGATTGGTTTTCAAATGTTACAAAGTACAAAAGTAAACAAATCATGTATTCCTAAGATAAGCATTCCCTGGTCATAGCATATTATTATCCATTGCTGGATTTGGTTTGCTACTATTTTGATAAGAATGTTTAATCTCTGTCCATTAGAGATATTGCTTTGTCATTTTTCCCCTTTTCTTTTGTTTAGTAATGTCTTTGTCTGGTTTTCACATCAAGGTTGAATGAGTTAGTTATGGAGGTTTTCCAGATTTGTTATTGTTATTGATTTCTAATTTAATTCTATTTTGATCATACAAAATACTCTGTATTATTTCATTTCTTTTAAAATTCATAAAGAACTTTCGGTGGCTCAGTGAATGGTTTATTTGGTGAATGTACCATATGTACTCAAAAAGAATATATTTTGCAGACATGTTTTATAATTAACAATTAGGTAAAGATAACTGATAGTGTTATTCTCATATTTTACATCTTTAGTCATATTTTATCTAGTTATTCTATTAATATCAGACAGTGGTGTTAAAATCATCCATTTACCAGTCTGCTCAGCTATAAGCCATAGATTTTACATATATTACACCTATGTACACTATAAACACCATATTTGAATAAATTAAGGAGGGAGATCATCTCATATACTTATCCACATATATACATCTCCAGTGATCTTCATTCCTTCCTCAGAAGGAAGGTGAAATACTTGAGTTTCCATTTGGTATTATTTCCATTCAGTCCTAACAACTTCCAAACTTTCTTGTAATACTGCTATCAACAAGTATTACTTTTCTTTTATCTCGATGACTTTATTTTGCCTTCTCTCTTTAAATATATTTTCACTGATTATAAATATCTGTGCTGACATTTTTTTTCAATACTTAAAGATGTTATTTCCCTATTATCTGGTCTACATCCATTCTGATAAGAAATCAGCAGTCATTTAAATTATTTCTCCCTTGTATATTTTTCCCTCTAGCCACCTTCAAGATTTTTCTCGATTTCTTCCTTTCAGTAATTAGACTATGGTATACTTGGGTATGGTTTTAGTTTGAGTTTGTTGAACTTCTTAAATTTATCCAATTATGAATTTCTCTAACTTTGGGAAATTGGGGGACATTATTGTTTCAAATATATATATATATATTGTCCTCTTCTCTCTTTTAATCCAGGGATTAGTACATATATTTAAACTTCTGAAATTGTTACACAGGTTCCTGAGGCTGGGGATTTTTTTTTCAATATATTTTCACTCTTTGCATTGGCTACTTTATATTCATATTTCCTGATGTTAACTAATCCTTTTGCCATCTCCAATTCGCTAGTAGAACCATCCAGATATTTATTTCATACATGGTATTTTTCAGTTCTGGAATTTCTATTTGATTCAATTTTTAAATTTTCATTTCTCTCCTTCAGAACCATTAGCATAGATACAATAATAACTACTTTGAAAATTCCTGTCAGCTAATTCTATCATCTGGCATCTGGGTCATCTTAGATTCATTTTCTATTGACTGCCGTTTCTCTTAAGTATAGATTAAAAATTCTCTGTTTTTGTTGTTGTTTTTTAATATGGCAAGATATTTAGCATTTTATCTTGACTATTGCAAATTATACATTACAGACACTCTGTATTCTGTTATGTCCCTCCAAAGGGTAATTACATTTTTCTTTTTACTGGGAGTTATCTTGACTTAACTCAAATTCAAACTGCAAATAGTTACTCTTCAGGGTGTGGCTGTTGATATTTCACTTCAGTTCTTTTAGCCTTAATTGAGCTGCTTAGACTGTATCTATGGCATGTTCAATTCAGGGGTTACACAGAGATTTAAGCAGAGATTATGTAGTGAATTTTAGTCTTCCCCTCATTTTTCTCTTTCCATAATTTTTGTCCTCACTTTTCACTTTTCATTGTTGCTCCAAATTCTATTCTCTGGCTTTTCACGCTTGTAAGACTGTAGGGTTTCTATGCCTTTTTTAGCCACCCAGCATGAGGTTTGTGTTAATCTAAAAGGCAAAAATTCATATGGTACTGTTACCTTCTTCCAAGTGGTGACCCCACACCAATGTTTCTGTCTTTTGGGTCACTCTCTAGTGCCTTCAGATAGTTGTACTTAAATTGGGTCTAGAGTTCAAAGCTGTCATCTTTGGGAGGATTAGACTATTAGGAATGCTTGCTATTACAGGAAACTGGAAACCATACAGCAATGCCTTCAGTAGCAAAAAAAAAAATAACAAATAAGCCAAATGACTATCAGGAGGGAAATGGTTTCATAAATGTGCTATACTCATAAAAGATAGTGTTAAATAGCAGTGAAAATGAATGAGCTCCAGCTACATGCCACAACATGGATAAATATCAGTGTACTAGTTGAGGTAAAATATGATTTGCTACTGTAAAATGATGTAAGATAATCTCAGTAACTAAGCAGAAAAAGTAGGCTTAATTTTGCCCACACTAATACTGCCATTGGTCTAGAGCAGGCTTCAGAAAACTTTTTCTGTAAAGGGACAGATGGTAAATATTCTAGGTTTTGCAAACCGTAAAGTTTCTGTCACAATTACTTACTTCTGTCACTGAAGCACAAAAGCCATCTAAAAATAGTGCATAAATAAATGGGCATGGTTGTGTTCCAATAAATCTTTATCTACAAAAACAGGCAGTAACTCAGATTTGGCCTGTTGCCTGTAGTTTGCCAACCCCTGATCTAGCTGATACTCAAGAGTTCTTGGCCTTTTGTCTTACCATCTCAGCAGGCTTTCTCCATGATCACACAGTTATTAAAAAAGAACACTGGAGGGAGTTGCAAACTAGAAATTAATTGCTGTAGCCCAGAAGTGACATACAGTACTTTAGACTATTTACAGTCTATTTATCAAAACAGCTTAGATATCCCTAAACAAATACAAGTGGTCTGAGAAAGAGAGGAGAAAACTTGTGAACACTAGAAGTTTAACTCACTTAACATAATATTGTGTTAAAAGAAAAAAAGTACCAGAATACTGTACACAGTATAAAGAATATATTATAGAGAAAAAACCAGCAAAACTAATTGTTTAAAAATGTGCAAGGATAGTAAAAAGCAAATATATAAATAAATAAATTATAAATTCAAAATGAAGTATGGTGTTTTGTCTTCAGAGGGATGGTAATGGATTGACAAAGGGAATAAGCACACAGGCACAGCTAAGCTTCTGGCAACTTTTTATTTCTAAGACTGGACAATGTGCTCATGAATGTTAATTATTATTAAATAAAAATTTCCATTATAAGAATTATATACTCAGAGATTAAATTTTACTTTTTCAAAAAAACCCTGAAAGCAAGTGAAATCTTTTTGTTATATGGTTTCATTGCACATTAGCTGTCCACAATGTAATTTAAAATGTTTCCATGTAATTATATTTGTGTAATAACCATAGCCTCCCCTTACACTGTAAGCTCCATGAGGAAATGACTCTCTCTCTTTTATTATCTCCTCAATGTCCACCATAATTCCTGTATTATGTATCACTTATTCTTTGAATAAATGAATTTTAAAGCACAGAAAAGAAAATAAGGAAAAAAATTAAACAAATTCCCATTCCTTAAGACAACTTTAAAAATGCATGGTGGTTCAATATAGTTTTTGAGATTTGTTGTTGTTGTTGCTTTGCATAGTTGTGATCTCACATTTACTTTCATTTTACTTAATTTACTAAACATGGGGGCAACATGTTTTTCCCACATTTATATAAACCATGTAATCATAATTTTATGGGACTGGATAATACTACATTCAGTAATTTTTTCCATTGTCAACTTACCCATTACCTTAGTGGAGATTTACATTTGCCATTGTAATTGTTGTCCTTTCTGTTGTTACTATGATAAGAAATGTGGGACTTAACTTTTTTGCCCTGGGAGCTTTTTATCAAGTTTGTTGCTTAGGTTTTATGCCCATAATACAATATTTCTGGTGAAATATTAAGATGATTTTGCAGATACTTACTGGTTATTGAAAAAACACATTTTACCTTTGATTTGATTAAAAACATCACTCAACAGAATAAAGACCTGTTAGAATCAAAGGTTTTAAAGTGTAATTTTTTATTGAGTGATATTTTCTTGTTGTTTTTTCTTTTAGTGGATATTAAAAGTGCTATATATGAAAAAAGTTTTGAGACATCCAATATCAGACAGAAAGGTATGATAGGTTGATAAAGAATCTTGATGCTGTCAGAAGGGTATTGTTGGAAGGCACAGCAGAACTTCATCTAAACCAAGAAATGCTCTTGTGGACAAAGGTGGAATATAAGAGCAAGAAAGAGATGTTTCCAAGAATGCTTATGCCAGATGTGCAAGATGGGCTATAAAGATAACTACGAACTACTTGCACCATTTCCCTGAAAGGAAGCAACCCCAAACCAGGGAGTGAGAACTTAATAATATGTGCTTCTGGAAATACCTCTGTGGACTCAAGATGGCTTATTTTTTAGCCCAGACTTGATCATTTTCTAGAAAAACAAATGACCAAACTCATTTTCATTACTTGCTAAATGGAAGCAGACTCTAAACCTTAATAGTGTGAAAGCGTAGCAATAAAATGCTTTACAAAGTGGCTGTTTGCAAAAGATCACACAGCATGATGACACAAATCATTAAGCTATTGTTTTTGGAATTCAGAGAAAGGAAATGGAAAATGAGAAAAGACTCTGGTAATTGTAAGTCTCTGTGAGACTTAGAGTAGATCACTTCATTTTAATATAAGGGGAAACACAATAACAAAAAATAAAAATCCCTTTTATATGTATCTGAGAGTACAAAATACATTTGCTAGGTTTTTGTGCTCAGATTAGGCTCAGTTTAACCTCCTACTATTATAGAAAGGGTATATATTTAATGGATAAACAGGAGATGACACACATCTGGCCCTTGTTTGTGGTTTTAACCAATATCTGTTATTCTTGAAAGGCCAAGGAGATGATCTAAGCTAGTAGTTTAAAAAATGGGGGGGGAGGGGGAGCATAGAATCCTTCCTTCAGATTTAATTTTAATCCAAACATCCAAATTTTAAAATGGTTAAAATCATTGCTCCTCTGGTTAAAAGTGGTGTGTGAGGCTCTGACTCTGGGTCTCTTTACCCACACATTAGACAACTGCTAATGGCACCACAAAGCCTGGTAATGAATTAGGCTTCAGTGTGAGTCTGTACAGTCATTCATAAAGGGGAACTGAAAGGGAGGGGAAGGGTGGAAGGGGGTCCTATTGATGCCACAAAGCGTCCATAAAGAGCTAGATGTATGATAACTATTCTTTTCCCTCTTTTTCCCTCTCTCTCTTAAAGTATTTACTTAGAATACTTTTTGTGAACCATTATCTCATGATTTGTAGGTTTTACTTTGTGTCATCAATTGCTACTCATTCATCTCTATACATCAAGCACTGGCCACACACTTTTTACACATAATTACTGAACCTGTAGGCTAGGTATTCTTTCTCCAACTGAACATGCAAGAACTAAGGCTCTGAAAAGTTAAACTCCTCGACTAAGTTCCAAAAACCACGTAGTGGCAGATCAGCTGGTGAAATTTGGCCTCTCTGTTATTAAAACATGTGTTCTTTTCTTTATGGCAGTATGCCTTCTAGTGAAGTTTTATCCATAGTAGAACTTAAGAATCAGCTTCCATCAATAAACTGTCTTATCTAACATAGATATATTTAAATGCATCTTTTTTCTCCTTTTAAGTGTTTTTATCAATGTAATAAACAGAGGTTTATTTACAGTGCCTGAAGTGCTAAAGTATAATTTAAAAAATGTATTTAATTGATGTCTTCATGGGAAGTGAGTTGTTTTTTTTTCCCAATTAAGGTTCACTAATGGAAGCGTCACTCAGAAATTAACCATGGCCAAAACAGTAATTGCTAGAGGCAGTTATAATAGAGATAATTGGTAAATCAACATTAAGTGCTATTTGTTTTGCTGTTTTGTTGACCATGTCAATACATTGAAAAAAATTTTTTTAACTTTTCTTGATTATGGTTATCTAAATGAAAGTTTACATTTTCTTAATCCCATTGTGAAATCACATTTAGTTAATTTTGTGATGTTAGTAGTTAAATTAAAAAAACTAATTGCAGTGAATTATTGCTTACTTTTTGGAATTCAAACAGGATTTCTTACTAGTGAGAAGAAAAATAATATTGGTATAATTCATGTTTATTAGAACTTTGCTGCTTGCACAATATTTTGTCCCATATGTAATGTTTGAATCCCCAGTGGAGTATAAGGAACAGGACAGCAGGCATGAAAGGGTGTAAACATTTAAAGAAGGATCTTGTAATAGTATCAGAAGACCATGCTCTAAATTTTATTCAACTTTCCATAAAGGGACCTTAAGGCATTTACAAGAACACCAGTGCAGCAAAATCTAGAGATTTCAAGCATTATTTGAATGATTACTGTCTCTGTGCTAATACTAATCTCCTAATCCCTGGGAATCCAGGATAATAGTTTAGTACATGAGTCTGAATGATAGCTTATTTGTACTAGATGATAAATGGAGACTTGACTTAAATCTGTTCATGTGCCCCAGGAGTCCTTTGAACCAAACGAATGGTTGTTACCTCACTTCCCAAATTATAGTTAGAATAAATATACTCAACAGCTGAAAGAATATCCATAGTAACTCTGTCACGTGGCTTAAGGACTATATGATTGAAAGAGCCAAGTTGACGATCCTGCACCTCCTTCCCACTCAAAAGCAGTGAAGCATTAACTATATCACATATTTGGGTTGAATCCTGGAAATTGGTACCACCAATAAAGACAAAAATATAGGGGTGATGATTCCAAATACATCACTACTTTACTTGCCTGTTGTCCCATGCAGAAGACAGATAGACCTTGGAGAATGACAGTGGATCATCATAAAGTTAATTAGTTAGTGATTCTAATTACAGATGTTATTTCACATGTGAGGTCTTCCTGAGCATATCAACAAAACTTGTAGCAACTTATATGCAAATATTGAACTTGGAAATGTTTTTTCTCTATCCCCAAAGTCAGCAAAATCCAGGATTTGTTTGCTTTTGTTTATAGGGGTAGTATTATATATTTATTAACTTGATTCAGTGGTTCTGTTGGCACTCAAGACCTTTTTACCTTCACACCATCTTCTCTCCAAGGCAGTGTTCCATTCTGCTACCTTGATTATATCAGACCCAGGACATGGAGAAGGAAAGCAGTGACACTGCCAGATAACTGGTAAGACACTGTTGCCTGTGGGTGGAAAATTAATCTTAAAAAATGCAGGGGCCTGATTCTTCAGTGAAGTTCTGGGGAGTTTAAGAATCTGAAATTTTCAGGATATACCTTCCAAAAGGAAAGATAGTTTGTTCTACCTTGTACTCTTTACCACAAAAAAAGGGAGGCACAAAAATTCTTTTGGATTTTGTAGGAAAAATATAACTTATTTGGGTAGGTTGCTCTGATTCATTTACAGAGTAGTTTAAAATGCTATCAGTTATGAGTGAAAAATAGAGAAGATATTTTACAACTGGACAGGATGCCAGTAGCTCTCTCACTTGAACCCTATGGTCCAGGGAATCCAATATTGCTTGAAGTTTCATGGTATACCTGGATGATATATGGTATTTGTGGTAAACCCTGATTAATAAGAGCCACAGCAAAAGTCCTTATGGTTTTGGATAAAAGCCAGGCTTTCACTGACAAATAATTATTTTCCCTTACAGATAATTCTTGACTTACAGATAATTCTTGGGTCCTGGTAGAGATTGAAACCTGATTATTGAACTAGGTAGCCAGGTAACCTGGGCTTCCTTCCCATCATGAACTAGGCATTATCACATTGTATAAGCCAGAAAATTCAGGCATGCTCTTCAAAATTAAATCATGAAATGCAAATGTGAGCAGGATCTGGAAGCATAGGTATGTTGATCAATTAGTGGCTCATGCTCCCACCATGTGTACCCCTTCCATACTTCTACACATTTCTTAAGCCACAATTGCTGTTGGAGAAACATGCTGTAAACCAAAACCAAATGATTTGCTGAAACTTATCACAGTATGCTGGAAATAGGAAAGGTAGAGTCATAAGTCATGGTGTTTCGGCCCTACTGACAAATTGATTTATATAGATTTTAACTGTTTTGGCAAAAGAGAAGGCTGGAGAAGACCAAGAAAAAGATTTACATGAGTGAGTTGGTAAATAATTATTTGAGCAGAGAACTTGGGGAAAAAATTGTATTTAAGGGTTGGTTACAAAGATATTGGGGGAAATATGTAGATGGAACTAATAGAATGGATTCAGAGTATGAGACTATTATAGACCCTGTGAATATTTACCAAAAGGCTCCACTTGGATGGTTACTCTCAGTATTCAGATATCAGTCAGCCTTTTTCCCAGGTCGCCTTACTGCTTGGTCAATGGACACAATGACCCTTGAGGATAGGGTCAGAGACTTTATAGCAACAAATACTTCCTTGCTACATGGTTCAATAGTTCCTGCCACTGCTGAGTATTCAATTTTCCAACATCAGTGGAAGAGACCAAATCTGAACTTACTGTTCCCTGGGAATTCATCCAACTATCTTGTTGTGCATTGAAATATTGGACCCCTTCCATCATGAAGTGGAAAATAATTTATCCTAACAGGATTAGATGGTTAATCTGGATTTGAATTTCCTTTACTTTCTGACATGCTTTTTCCAGAAACCCCATCTCTGGGATTACTGAATTCCTTATGAACATTTCTTCTGCACAAAGGACTAAATTTTACAGTGGATAAAATTAAGCCAATGGTCTGATACTCATGAAATTTGCTGTCTTACTATGTACCTTATGACCAGTAATTACTTCACCTTACAGAAAGTTGCCTTTAATTTTTAAAAAACTTTTGAACATCATTTCCTTCTTTGGGTTATTTTCTATGTTATGATCTTGCCCTCCCTAAAATAAAACCCTGAACTCCACTTTCCTAAGGTCCCCCTCAATAAGGTGCAAGTATGGAACCTAAATTTCATTAATGAGGTACACTCACATGACATTTTCTTGGGGAATAGAGTTGAGAGAACAAGGAAATGCCATATAGAGTCCAATCTAACAAGCCTGGTGGTAAATGGTGCAGAAACATCCAGGTTTCAGCAGCTGTAATGGGAAGCCAGTAGTGTAATCTAATGTCAGCATTTTAAACTGTAGTGCCTGTACCTAGCAGTGGCAATAGTGTTGCCAGTAGACCAGTCTGCTAGAAAAACTGGGGTGGTATTTTTTACTGAGATCCTGACTCCATGACTGTCCCAGAGATTCTGTGAACTATTCAATCAACTTCAAGTAAGTTTAGTTGTCCACATAGATAAACCTCAATATAGTGTGGGGGCCCAGGTCCCCCTAAGTCATCAGCATGTAGCTGCCTACATGACTAGACATAAGTTAAAGGTTAACAATCCTCCCCACAGGGGAGAGAATGCATAGATGATATCATAAACTATAATCTTCCCAAAGCAGTAAACAGTCCTTGGTAAGCATCTTTCCTTCCTATGAGCATAATTAACAACCCTGTGTATGCTTCACATGACCTTAGTAGAAACTCTCTTCTCATAACCTATTGAATGTCCTTGTTCTGAAACCCCTTATATGTCACCCCTCATTTTCTCATCTCTTTGTAGAGCACTATCTTCATTCTCTGAACCTCTGTCTTCAGAGATTCTCTTTTGTCCATAAGTATCAATAAAGCTTATACCTGACTAAATGCCAGGTGTGTCCTTTGGTCTTGTGGCCTCACCAACCCATGCCCTTCAAGAGTTGGGTTGTAACAGTTGGCGAGCCACAGCCAGGAGACCGAAGGACCACTAGCAGTCGTGTGCATGAACTCAAGGAAAGGAGAATCTGTGGGGGAAATCCCAGGTTGGCTTATAATGTCCCATGTGGGAAGGGGTGGCTGCTTTCCAGGGTGAGTGGGGACTGACTGAGAATGTATGAGGTCACCCACTTGCTTGACTTTTGTGGAACTCCGTGTGAGTATGCAGATGCCCCGAAAACTCTGATGGGAGAAGCAGTTAACTAAGATAGGAAAAACATTCTGGCAACAATCCTATGAACCCCTTGCCATCTTGTTGTTGTGCTTGTGGGATAGTGGAAGGAATAGAATTAGTTTAACTACTGGAGAAGCAGAAAAACAGCAACATTAATGTTCTCTATTCTGTTTCCATGTTAATTCTAACTAGATCTGGATAGCCACATTAACAAAATTGGTGCTGTTAAAGTGTACTAACTTTGATCTAGACGACTCTTAAAAAAACAAAATGATAGCAGCTTTTCTAAGCCTACAGTTAAAAATATATTACAAAACTGAAAGCTCATAATACCTGTGTAAGAGTTTAAATGGGATGTTATTTTGACAATGTTTTAAGTTTTAGTCACATTTTATTTTGATCAGAATTTTTATCAAGGTGTTAAAACCAACTTTCAGTTTTGAACTTCGAGGCTGTACTGAAGAGTAATCCAGAACATATACGTGTTAAATGTCTCTTTGTCTAAACTGCTAAATTAGTGCTTAACTACATTTATACAGTCAAGTTTTCCTAACTGGTTGCTGGTTACTAATAAAAGTGTTTCCAAGAATGAAACTGGCATGTTACAGGCAACACTTAATTCCAGAAGAGATCTTAAAAGCAGTAAAAATTAGAAATGTCACATGAAGGAGAGCTTGGGCAGAGAATTATGAGTCAAATTGGTGACATTTATGTTTCTGTTGGTGTGTCTTAACTCTTTTTGTCTTTGTCTGTTATTTCAGTGTATATTTTCATACCTCCGGATGGTATTATTATATTAACAAATGAAAATTCTTAAAAGAGCTTTATTCAAATTGCTAAAAATTAAATGGGTGCTTATATAAGTAAATGAGTACTCCTGAAGCCCAAATTGGAGAAGCCAAAAAGGATAAAAAGTCACATAAAATCTGAAAAAAAAGAAACTAAAAAGTTTATCCTGAATTTTCCCATAAACTTTCTATATCCTATTGTGCCCCAGGGTCTTCTCCTAACCTTGACTGAATTCCAGTGACTCAATAAAACTGGTTTAGGAAACTGGTTTAGGAAGGGATGGGCTGGGTATGGAAAGATGTGGGGGATATGTTTAGCATAGAATTCTACTAGGCCTGGAAATTAAAATGATAGGGACAGAAGGGATATTACAGAATAAACCTTGTTTTATACAGTCTATACTGTAATTCTCTAATTAAATTTTAACAGCTTTTGAGATGACAGTAATAATCCAATAGCCAAAATTCAGTAAGTAAAGAAAAAGTTCTTGAAAGCTATGGAAAGATTTTTCTAAATTATGATTAAAACAAATTAAACTATTATAATATATTTCAGAACCTGGCAGTCATTTTGCTTTTAAGATTATCACAATTTTAATATTTTATTAAAGAAAAAAAGAGGTTTAGCCTCCTGTGGAAGAAAGAAGAAAAATGAACATTCCTTGCATAAACTATAATGGTTTCCATTTTATTTAGCTTGGGTATAATCTCCCTAGGTTTATAGGATACTAATGAAATAATTTTGCATTATATGTATCAAATCTTTAAGATGATAAAAATTATAAGTTTGTGTTTAATGAAATGGAGGTCTGTCATAAATAAGCATTATATGTACTAAATCTTTAAGATGATGAAAATTGTAAGTTTTGGGCTAATGAAATTATGACAAACCTCTTTAAAAAATTGTTTTTACCTAAATTGAAATGGATAGTATTTTTTTTTTTCTTCACAGAACAGAATGAGAGATTTGAGACTTAAATGGATATAGAAAGAAGTAAAAGGTTTATGGAAGTGAATTCAGAGTCAATGCTGCCTAAATTTTGATAAGTTTGTTTAAGAGAATGTGGTTTGTCCTAAGATAAGATGGCTGGTTTTCATAAAATCAGTGTGGATATACATAAGACAAGGCTTGAATGAATATAGGAAATTGTAGCAGGTATTGTAGAAGGTAGCATTAAGTAAGGGAATGTGTTTTGTAAAGGTGAAATTTGTCTTGAAATTAAGTAACTATAGTCTATATGGCTATGGATAATTATGAGAACCTTGTAAAAGCACTTTCTAAACTGAAAGATTATAATGCAAGTGACTGATGCTAAGAATACATTATTAAGTTGAAATCTACTAGTTAATATTAATAACAAAAAGTAATTTATGGTTAATTATAAGAAGTTTGTAAAGGCATTGCCTAAACTGAAGTACTTGAATGGCTAATTCCAGAAAGCCATTATTAAATAGAAACCTAAATTGATATTGATAACAAAAAGTAATGTCAGGGAAACCTGTCAAAGGCCACCTTAATCTGCATATTAATGTGGTGGTAGGGAGAAGATAATCTTGATTCCATTGGGAATCTTATGTTTTCATAAAATAATGGAGAAAGTAGTTTTTTTTTTGTACGGCTAAAGTAAAATACCTGTTAATGTAATCATGGTAAAAGTATAGAAGCAAAAAGTAAAGCACTAAAAATAGCTAAGTTCATTTAATACGTCATAAACTGCATTGGAAGTATTTAGAAAGTGTATAACAATTAAGAGATAGACTTCAGTATTGTCAGACTCTCTTGTGCATTCAAACCAGGCCTCCAGTACCCTGCATGGTGCTTCTCCATATGAGTTATTGGTTAGGTAGGTCACTATGACCCCTAAAATACTAATAAAAGGATCTACCACATCTCAGGACATGGGTCCTGAAGTGCATGGAAAGTATGTTACAGTTTTGGAGTCCTGCAGCAGCTGCTGATGGCTTGTTATGACCAGATTTACAATGCACATTGCCTCCAAACTGGTTCTGTTTCATACTGCCAAAGGGCACTATGCACCAGGCCGGTGAAACACTGGAGCCTCTCTTTAGGGCCAATGGTACTGCAGCATGATGACTGTAATAATTACCAGAGTAATGTGGGGAGAACCTAAACAGATATAATTGGCATTCGGCCTGCCCCCATAGAGAGAAAATATGTGTGATATTGCAAACCTGGAGATTAGATCTATTAACTGCAGTTCAAAGAGGAACTTGTACATTGATTAGAACATTGATTATTATTAAGTGTTGTACCTATATACCTGATGAATATAATAATATTTCTTCTATTCTAGATCATATGCAGAAGGATATTGAACATATTAGAAGTCTTTGTAAACTTAATCCATTTTCTAAATAATTGATGAATGCACCTATAAGATAAAAGAATGGCTCTCTTAACTATTGTCTTTATTTTGCTTGCCATATGCTTATCTTGTTGCTGCCTAGATTGTCTTTATGAGTTTATGTCTAGGGCAGTGCATCTCCTCATATTTCTCTTAACTGTCTTAGGCATAACCACCACTGTGGGAACTGGGGGTGGCAATTTCCTAGACTGCATTTGAAACTTACAAGATCAAGTCCAACAGCTTCAGGAGGATGTAGCCTCTGGAGGCACCTGGACTTTCTCATTCCCATGGTCCAGTATGTTATGGCTGGCCCCCCTTTTGGAGCCACTTACTACCATTTTCTTTATCCTTTTAGTAAGACCACATATTTTCAAAATTTTAACTAAGTTTATTTCTTTCAGAATCAATGCCTTCCAGAACAAGATATTAGTCATGTGGGGGTTTCATCCAGTTCCAACCAGGGTGCTGGACTTGCCTTCCCTCAACCTCAATAGACTAGCCAGAGAGTTTCACACCTCCCAGGCAGGGTCTTCTGCTCCGAATCAGCAGGAAGCGGCTACAGAAGAATGACCATTGCCATTCAGCTCTCCCTTAAGAATAAGTGTGTGAACTCTCTGAGGAGGTAGTTGAGGCAGGTTAGAATAGGGAACAGGGAAGGCAGCTGGTCAGAATAAAGCTCACCAAAGACCCTGGTCATGAGGTCCCATTTGGAAATCCTGGACTCAAAAGAAGTCCTGGATAACTCCAAACAGAAAGGTCTCCCCATTGGTTCCCTCCAAGCTGACAGGTGAAGGTAGAAAGGACAGAAAATAGTTGGAACCCTATGTGTATCTATGTGGACTCTCCTTATGCCTAAACTAGTTTTTGAGGTCACCATAGAAAAATCAGAGAATTTAGAAGGGGGAAATGCATGGTATTTGAAACCTCCTCATATGACTCCCATACCTGGTTCTCTGTTATCTACTAAAAGAAATGTTGCTTGTATGCTCTTAGACCAGCATGATCTACCCCCTATTATTCTCCATAAACATCTTTCTTTTCACCTGTAGCGCCCTAGCCAATACTTTTCTACAGTGGACTTTGGCAGTAACCCAGGCCCACAATCAAACTCAATGTTGGGTTTGCACAGACTTACCATCCTCAGATGCTACTGGCATTCCTTGGACCAGAACTCCTGCAAATTGGACAGCATAAAACACCTTGCTGGCATGGCAGGATATGACCCATTGACAAGTATGGAAGAAGACCTTCTCATATAAGACTGAGATTCAGCTGCCATATTTCAATGAGACTCTTAATTATATTTTTTCCCTTGTAAAGGAACAGTTAAATAAGCCCAGGCCTTTATTAGGATATGTTGTGTATAATGGTTTAGGATTGTTAATGGCTGAGTCAGTCATCCTAGATCACATTGTTTCTTCTACATGGAAAGACAAGAAGGAATCCATGATGTGGGGTGGTTACCTCCTGAGTTGTGTAATTTTACTATCAAGACTAGTTACAGAGTAAAGCACACCCCTGATGGTTCTGCATATTGACCATTTTTGTGCCAGGTAGAACTGCAATTGTCACTGAAAGCACATAACGGCTTTAGCTTTAGCTGTTGTATTTTATACTTTTGCTGTGGAATGTGGATACAATACTTGTCCTAAGTTAAACATAGGCCACTATGTACGAGTGGATTATGGGGACCCGGGCCCCCTCTAAGTCCTCAGCACCTAGCCACCTGCATGACTTAGACACAAGTTAGAGGTTAACAACCCTCCCCACAGGGGAGAAAATGCATAGATGATATCATAAACTATAATCTTCCCAAAGCAGTAAACATCCTTGGTAAACGTCCTTTCTACAAGCATAGTGAAAACATCACCAGATCCCATGTGTATGCTTCACATGGCCGTAGCAGAAACTCTATTCTCATACCCTATGGAATGCCCTTGTTCTGGAAACCTTTTATATATCACCCCTCATTTTCTCATCTCTTTGTGGAGTGCTATCTTCATTCTCTGAACTGCTGCCATCAGAGAGTCTCTCCTGTCCGTAAGTCCCAATAAAGCTTATGCCTGACTAAATACCAGGTGTGGCCTCACCAACCCATACCCTTCAGGAGTTGGGTTGTAACATATAGATTTTGTTATAATATTTTACATTGCATACTTTCATTTTAAAGATGATTTGATATTTACATTGATTTTTAATCAGATATAAAAACTTTAGCCATTTCAAATTGTTTTTTACTTTGTCAAAACTATACACATACATATGCACACACACACACACACACACACAACCAATAAAAAATTCACTCAAGAATATCATCAAGTATACAAAACTAAAATATGCTGATCAGTACAAGTAAAAAGCTCTCAACTGAGAAGTTCAAGTTGGACAGATTTTATAAGCCCAAGGGCCAACCAATATACCATCTGAGTCTTCAATAATCAGAGCACAGAATATGAAGACCAGCTGGAGTTCAGTGCTGTGTTAAACAAAGAAGGAAATTGCTAACCTTTAGCACTTTGTAGTAAGCACCTTTACAATTTGAAGGCAAAGAGCCAAACCTTTGTTTACACTGAAATTTAAATTGTGTATTTTGGAGCAGAGCTGCCTTTTGGCCTCATAAATATTTTGAAACACATTTATTCTCTGTGTGTATTTTAAATTTACTCTCTTTTGTGATGTACTCACATTCATTTGCCTTTCCTTGTTTCTTAAGGATTTAATGATTTGAATACAGAACATAAGACAAAACAAAAAGTCAATTATTTTACCACTAGTGTCACTCAAAGGTATATTTCTACTGCCTTCTTCAATGCTCCATCATAACATTCCAGACTGCATTTTATATATTTGATTTACACCTGGCTGTGGCTGCTTCTGATTTTTAATAAGTCTTATACCATGAACTCTTGCTCTCTTATTCTGTACCTTTACACTGAAATTTTTCTTCCTTTCTATAAATCTTCATATTCCTAGATATCTAATGAATTGTTTGTTTGTGCTGAAATGAAATCTATGCTAAGGATCCAGGGCTTGCTTGCTTCCCAGATGTTTGAATAATAATTCAATTTGAACAATAAACTATTCCTTCTACCATGGCCTTACTTTGACCTCTTCTAGGTTGTGGCTGTTCTGTGGGTTTTTTAAACTAGAAATTAAGGTAGGATAGAATAAATCAGTGAATGTTTCTGCTCTCTATAGAGAGCATTTCTATTGTTTTAATTAAACAGTAGAAATGTCTTGAGTCCTCCTGGATTTTTCAATATTTTGGTTGTCAAAGAAAATAAATCTTAAAAACGTTTCATTAGGTTGTCTTTATATATATTTAAGACATGGAAGAGTGTGGAAAGGGGAAAAAAATTAAAAGAGAAGTAAACATTCCATTTCTTCTTCCACATTAAATCAATGCCCAACCTTTTCTCCTTGAGTTTAAGTATAAAATATGTAGCATGTCCCTATCATTTATTACCAAGTGAGGACACTTTTGAGAGTGGAGGGAATGCTTTTAATACTTACCCCAGGAAAACAGGCATAAACTGGGACCATCCCAGGCAAACAAGGAGCTATGGTTACCATAGTAATATAAAGTTTCTCCCTCCAAAAATCTTAATTTAGTTCTTTTTTTTGATGAACTATTTAAAAAAGGAGAAAGGTCTTAGAAAAGTTATATTCTCTTATTCTTTCTCTCCTCTTCCTTATTTTTATCTTTCATTTTTCATGTGTTTACAAGGGCTCTTAACATTTTTTTGTTATTTTTTGTTATTCATGGACACCTACTTAATAACGTTTTTAATGTTTTAAGTAAAATACATGGAATTATAAATAAAATCAATTATTCTGAAATATAGGTATTAAAATACTAGAAAAGAATTTATATTAGAGTGATAAATGTGCTTCTTTACTACTGCATTAAATAGGGAGATCTAGCAATAAGTCTCATATCTACTATAATTTTGAAGTAGTTATAAATTTAAACAGTATTTTGAGTTCTATGTAGTATAAAAATATTTGTAATTTCTGTTGATGACAAAATCAGATATTTCTTTCATTATGAGATGTGTTGCCTAGCTATTTGGAAGTAATCTAAATTTCAATTAGAGATTAGTAAAAATAGAGGTTTTTTTTCCTTCCAATTCAATGACCTCTTAAATGATTGGCCCTAGGATAAGAACATATAGCTTATAATAATGTCAAAAAAGTCAAAATCGTGAAAAGAAATAATTTTCAAAACAGGTGCTAAAAGTTATAGCAGCCTTGTAAATGAACCTTTCAATCATTTGCATCCTTGTAATCTTTCAGAAGCATAGAAAAATAAGCATAGAATTATGCATATATGACTTTCTTGTAGTACTATGATATTGGAATTATAGCCATGTTCAAGAAGTACATTTTTCTGGAAATTAATTATCAAACTTGCCCAAATTACTCAATTATTACCTCTTCTTAGAGATAGAACCTTTCATTTACTGCACTGCAATGACATGGATGTTACTTTTCTTTATTCTTTCTTTTCTTTAATGAACTACAGCTATTATACAAGCAGTTAATAATTGAACTCAGATCTATGTCAATCAGCACTTCAACTCTTTTCAAATATGGCACATTTACCTGAATTTAAAGAACAAATGTTAAACTTTACACTAATTACTGACACTGCATCATTTAGTGAAATGATGATGAATGCAATGGATCAGCTTTGGAAAAGGCCACATTTCAAATAAAATTACCCTGGTGCTTTCAGCAGAATTACTTTAAGGTTAGAGCTGGTCTTACTTATTTTCAAAAATATTTTTTCTGTACTTCAGGTATGAACAAATTTTTGTTTACCTAATCAACTTGCCTAGTCTTTTTACATCAATTCAAATTAAACTTCTTCAATACATCAGCTTTTTCTGTAGTAAAATGATAGAGATTCCATTCAGCGATTCTTTACCCAATACAATGTATTGAGGAGCAATTAAACTGTACACCCTCTGCCTAAATATATTTGGAAAATAGCCAAAGGGGAATGTAAGCTAAACCAAATATATGAACAAACCAACAAAATATTTCCTCAATGAAAAGAATGCATGTTTTCCTCCTATTTTGACAGGCACTGTCCCTACACTCAGAGGACTATTGCTGCTCCCTTGGAGA